>CM039527.1:14701467-14939985 GCA_022433055.1 Begonia peltatifolia | reverse complement strand
GTCTGAAAATGAAATGATGCGATTCTTGTGGCAAATAAAAGCTGTGGTTGTGGAGATGGTTGTGTGTAAAATTGAAAGGATGAATCGATGGGATGGAAAAAATATGGTTGGAGTCGTGCTGCTGGTCCGATTGGTGATAAATATGCACCTCCTCGGGTATTTGGTCTCTTTTTGAGGAAGACACTTCAACAAGCTTTAAATGAGAGTTTATACTTTTTTGCTGTGAATTCTATTCTCAAAGAAGGTAGAGAAAAAAGTGATAAACTTGGAAACAATGGATAATACCTTGGTTCGGATATTACTCACCGAGGAAGAATGTCGGCAAAAACCCAAAGGGAGCTTCTAAATTTTGGAAGATAAACTTCGATTTTCATTCAATAAAAACTAAGGCTGAAGCAACTAAATGGGGATTAAATACCTCCCTCAAATTACAATCAGGGTTAGTAAACTAAAGGAACAAAAAGGCCTTTAAAAAGCCCACAACTAGCGCATGTGGCCCCTTTATCGGCCCAACAAGGCCGCGCGCTCAACCTTCTTTTCTCCACGTTTGTAGCCTTTATTTTTAAATAAAATTCAATCCACTTTCTTTTATAAAGTGTTTAGTTATGCATAAAATAAATTAAGTTCAATTACAATAAATTGTCGTAAGGAAAACAAATTCCTTCTTCAACAAATGTTGTGGCCGATAGTTGCTCTCATGGTGGCTCATGGAAGGGTTCTCCGAGTCTAGGGGTTTGGTTTCAGTCTTCAAAAGGTGTTGAGAACCGGGGCCCCAAAAAGTAACCTTCAAGAGCGAGGTGTGAAGCTCGGGTCCTCCCTCTTTGGCTCTCCACTAGCACGTGTTGTTTGTTCTTTGAAACTCCTCTTGATTTGGCTTGTCACCTATTTCATTTCGTGTTGGAGGCCCTCTTGCAAAATGAATAAACTGATTAGAAAAAAGGTTGGCTGGGACTGGGGCCGGGGCCGAGGCTTGAGATTGTGTATTAGTCCTCTTGGGACATCAAAAATCCTAACAAAAAAAAAAAGAGCAAAAAAGAAATTTATTAATTCGAAATTTAAGTATTTTGAATTTTGCAACGGATGTATATATTTATAATAATAATCAGAACCCTAAAATAATATTCACTACGCGAGCCTAACCAGCTCGCTCCAAAATAAAATTCACATTACACCGAACTCTAACAATCATTATAGTAAGACCATTGAGATTATGTAGATAATGTTTATTTAAGGGTAGATACTAGCGTGAAAGATTTGTTCAAACATTTGAGAATGTCATTGTGAGGAAGAGCTACAATGATCTTAAAAAGTCTGTATTATTTAGCTATATCAATTGTCTTTTTTTCTTCAAAAATATAATAAGAATCCTATCAACTTCTTGAGAGATAGTGCTTACCTAGATTGTTGGGGAGAAAGTGGAGCAGGTCCTCAGAGATAATCAGCCAGAGACGAGCACACTAAGAGAAGGGATGGCTAGAATAGTGTTGTGGAGAAGGAGTTGACTGCTATATTAAATAAGCTCAATTTTATGACATGTTTTTGGAACAATGGGGCTCGACACTCCAAGAGACCGAGGGAAGCCGAAGCTAAATAATAAACCTCAGACACTGGTCGGACTACCCACTAAAATCCACAAGGCCAAACATACATGAGAAAGGAGGACTGAAGGAGCTCGGGATTCGCTCTGAGAATTGTATGCCAGTTTATTACGATGGGGATCTAGACAATTGGATTTATAGGGTTGAATGGTTTTTTCTCAAGTCATTGGTATGAAACAGAAAAAATGGTGGTGGTTGCAGTGAGTTTAGAGGGGGAAGCTTTAGCCTAGCTTCAATGGGAAGATGGTCGATGCCCTTTTCGGAGTGATTGGATTTCAAGCTCCAACTCTTGGATCGATTCTGCTCCTCATTAGAAGGATTATCGTCCAGAAAATTTTTGGCATTCAAACAAGAAAGCTCCATTCAATAATTTGGGAAAAAATTTGAACAAATATAGCCTCTCCATTGCCTGACATTCCCAAGCATTGTTGGAGGCGTAGTTCATTAATGGCTTAAATAACTAAATTAAGGCTGAACTACTTGTTCTCAGTCGTAGCAAGTTGAGCTGCATCATGAAGAATTGACTACAAGATAGTTGTCTTACATATGGTAGAATCGAGCCAGGCCAATATGACTTTCAGTATTCTTATGGTAATGAAATTTGACCTAGCTCAAAACCAGCCCTAGTCCCCTAGTGTTGTCCTGCCTAACAAATCTGTGGAGCACAAGCACTCTTAGGGATGGTGCTAAGGACATCCCGACCTGAGACAATGACTTTCAATATTCTTATGGTAATGAAACCTGACCTAGCTCAAAACCAGCCCTAGTCCCCTAGTGTTGTCCTGCCTAACAAATCTGGGGAGCACAAGCACTCTTGGGGATGGTGCTAAGGACATCCTGACCAGTGACAATGATGCACACATGGGACCCATCACTTGGTCTCAATCAAAGAAGTTTTATAACAAGTTTGTTCATTTTGTAGATATCTCCTTTTTTGACAATCTTGAAGGACCACATCCATCATGGACAAAGAGAAGCTTACTCACCTAGTGAAAATAGATGGCTTTGGCCTCCATGAAGAGTAGGCCTATAAATGAAGAGGGTGCGTCAAGCTTGCTTGGCCACACCTCCCTTGGGCTCTTCAATATGTCTTACCTAAAGTTTTAGCCTATCTACTTGTTTAAGGCCTTTCTTATTTAAGTATTTTTTTATTTCATTAGCTTGTGATCCAAGTCCAATAAAGTCTCACTTGATCGATCTAACTTAGTGGTCAAGGGAGTGCATTTTCTAGTTTTCTTTTATGTTATCTTAGAAGGAGGTAACGTGAGTTGGTAGCATGGAGAGATGAAGAACTCACCTTGGGAAAACTATTAGCCTTGATCGAATTGAAGAACGGATGCCTTGAGAAGAATGAAGGTTGCTTTGACCAAGTAAAAGAGTGCATTTGAAGTCCAACTTTGACCACTACATTAACTTCTTTTTCAAAGGCTTTTAATTTTTGTTGACCGACTTTGGGGTGTAAATAAACCCTCAAAACGCTAGTTGAGATCATTGAATTTTTGTTAATCAAATTATCTTTGTCTTTGTTATTGCGAAGTGTCATTTACGAACTTGTGGTCCAAACTCCAAGTACATTCACTTTATCTTGGTGAATCATATCCAAAGAGTGTGAGTGATCTATCTTTGCTAGCTTGTTTACATAAGTTAGTTCACCAATTCGGCATCCATTAAAACCTTAGCAAAGTGTGCTAAAATTATCAACACAAGAGTAAGGTTGAGCACCCCAGCTCTATCTTATTATTCTATTTTTCCTACTCATTTTCATTCTTTTACTTTGGAAGTGTGTCAAACAAGAAGGAAACTGCGAGGACGGATCTAGAAAAAGGCTTTGTTATCGTTGAGATGAAAAGTGTCAGACATCAATGCAATTTTAGAACATTACATTTTGGTATGCCAAGGAATTGATGAAGATGCAGAATCAGAGGAATCACATTTTGGTACACCAAGGAATTGAATGAAGATGCAGAATCGGAGTAGCAGAAACTGGATTTCACAGAGGAAGACGACTGGAGAGGCATGGGGCATCATGGGAAGAGTATGACAAGATTTTGGAAACATGGAGAAGAAAAATTGTTTAGAAATAATTATAACAATCATAGTAGTGTAATGGGATAGAGGAATAGTCTAGAAATAATTATGGTACATTACAGTAAGTCCATTAGGATTCTTTAGATGATAATTATTTAAAGGGAGTTAGGAGCACGAAAGATTCATTCAGACATTTGAATTACATTGTAAGAGATAAATACAGACTTATTTAAAAAAGTTTGTTATTATCTACCTGTTTCATTTATCTTGTTTTCTTTAAAAATATATTAAGAGTACTATCATTTAGCTTTAATGTTCTGTGATTTTTGCTTCTTCAGGTAGCGGAGAGGGCGCTATACTTGTGGAATAATGATCACATAATGAATTTAATAAGAGAAAACTGCAAAATCATACTGCCTATTATTTTCCCAGCGTTAGAGAAAAATGGCAGGAATCATTGGAACCAGGCAGTGCAGAGCTTAACAAACAATGTCCGAAGGAAATTTTCTGAGCTCGATCCTGAGCTGTTTGCGGAATGCTTGAAAAAGTTAAATGAAGATGAAGCAAAAGCAGAGGAGATCAACATAAAAAGCGAAGCCATGAGAAAACGCTTAGAAGAAATGGCTGCAGTGAAAGCTGTAAGTGCCGAAGCCGTTCCAGTTTCCAATACAACAACCAACTCATCGTCATGAGGTAAATGTTACACATGCAAGAAAATGGCTACATACTCTAATTACATGTAATCTTGGGAATGGAATGTTGTTTTTGGTCAAATGATTGAAGCTGAATTGAAGCCATTGAGTGGCCTTGGAAATTATGAGAAGATCGTTGGAGCATGGTAGTGGACAATGCTATGAGGAAGGGAAGTCCACATTAACAATGGAAGAAATATTGAAATAGTGAAGTTATAGAAGGGTATGACTCAGAAACTACAAATTTGTTGTATAATTAATATTTAGGAATGGATTTGTTTCTTTTGTTTTGCAAATGGTTGTGGAATCATTCAGATTTATTCCCATGTTTTCATAATCGAATGTACTAGTACTCGTTGGCTTTATCTGGTCTTTTATATTGATTTTGACAACTTTGTTCAATGTTCATTTATACCAGTTGACAAAAATGGGTTTTATCTTGCTGGTATTCCCAAGTGGCTTCACAAGCCGGAGTATTTAGCCATTCAATCAACACCAAACAATCTTTGTTGTCTCTTTTCGCCTCAAAAACTGCTTTAGGTTGGACTAAATCATCAGTGTCTTTTAAGAACTAATCAGGCAAATCAACAATTTCTCCAACTTCACCTTTGACAGGTTTCAGCCTAGAAGCGTGGAATACCAGATGTACCTTCAACATTATTGCTCGCACTGAACTCATCATGGCAGACTGAACATAGTTCTTCAAGAAGATGGACATGGCAGCTGAACCAGAGAAGACGGACGAAACTCTTTTGGATATTCTATTATTTCTGTTTAAGTTCTTTTAGTTGTTTTATTAAGTATTTCTTTTTGGTAAACGAGGTAGCATGGTGGAGTATTCTCATGCAAGTACGTGGAGATACCATGCTGGGGTACAATGTACATGAAGAAGTGGGTTGTAACTTTCTCTGGAGCCTTCTGCGAGCTGGCTATCGCCAAATTGTGGTTAATGCTTGTAAGGTTTACAAGACTTCTTTTCACACTCATTAGGTATTTATTGTAAAAATCGATATTTTTAAGTTAAGTAAATTTCACTTATCACGATAACGATGGTCAATGGATCATGGATTCACTTCTTTTGTCGTTTTATGACTACGTTGAATAATTGGTCAAATTGATAATTTAAAATATTACTGTACGATTAAATTAGAGAAAATAATATTTGGTAATTTAGAATTTACCTCGGGTGAGAATTTAAAGGAACATGATGTTAGGTAAAGTGGAATTTATGAATTTTATTTCTTACGTCAAATATATCAATTTATATTATATATATTAAATTATTTATATTTAAGATAAAATAAAATCTTATTAAAATAGGGTTTGGGAAATCCTATTATCTCATTTCCCTCACTCAGCGTCACAGAAAGAGGAAAGAAGGAGAGTGATTCTCTGTTCGTGCACACCGCCGATTTCAAAGGCCAAAATCGTGTTTTAGACACTTCGTGAAAAAACCTTTGTGAAGAGGCTTCAATTGTTGGTGAATTTCCTCTCCATTTTTTATGTTAAAATTTATGATTTTTATGGAAAACGGATTGAAGCTTGGAAACTCAAATCTGTGAGTTATTTTGATCTATCTGAGTAGATTTAGGGTCTGTTTAAATGATTTAGTTGATTGGAGGTGAGGATAAGGGAAGATGATTTTTGCGACTTCCTGTCTACAGAAATTTTCCAAGTGTCGACTGTTGGGGATGGTCAATCGACACTTCAAATCATGCCACTGAAAATAGAGAGTTCAAGGTGTTGATCTCTTTGAGAGGTCAACCGCTTGAAAGAAGGGTTGACTACAAAGCTTTTTATTTTGGAAAGGTGTTAACACTTTTGAAACTAATGTATTTAGGGTTAAGCCCCGAGAGGTATAAAGTGTTGACTTCTTGGATGAAATGTTGACTGCAAACCCAACCTAAGTGTTCTAAGTGTCGACCGGTGAGTCAACCTCTACTTATAAATCTGACCAATGTTCTTAAAGTGTTGACCGATGTCCTTAAAGTGTTGATCTTACAATTTTATTTTTTGGTGAATTTTTATTGCGACGAGCGGCATTTATAGAGTTTCAAATTGAATTCCTAGTCTCGGTATAAAATCCATCCGTGTGTCTTCCATTAGCATCGAGTGGGATAACTATAAGGTTGGTTCTGTTTTAGGCTCGGACGAGTTTGCGGATTTTAAGCTGGTTGCTGAGGTTTTCACTCTAGTGCTCAAGAAGAGAGGTAATTGTCAAGGTAGGAGATTTATGCTTTTAGCATTGCATTGCGTCGTTTTATAAAAACCTATTTTGGTGAGTTGTGACGTGTATAAAACCTGACGGAGCCTTGTTGCCATCACATTTGTTTTTACGTGTATGTAGGTGTGATTTGCGCGTTTATCATTGATGCATGCTTTTATATTATTGAGCTATACATATTTAGGAGAATGAATTCTTGTGATACTTTAGACAGTTTTAGTGTTAAAGTATCAAGAGGATATCCTAGCTTTCATTGCGCGAGGGTTGTTTTGTTTGTACGATGATGAAAATGGATGATAGGGCGACGATGATGCGCTCCTTGGGTTTCGAATTCCTTAATATGATCAGGTTGTGTTTGTTATTTTTGGTTTACGGGTAGTGTCGGTTTGAGCAATTCTCTTTTTTCACTGAGATGATTTTTATTATGAACAGTACATGAATGCTTACTTTCGTATAATTGTCTATGTATACAATATGACTTATTTTATTGTCTCATAAGTGGTTCATGAAGCCTGTTTTTCTTAAAATGATGGAAATGAGTTTTCTTGGAAAGATATTTGAAAACCATTCTTTGCACATCATGTTTCAAACTAAAAAGTAAAAAGAGTTTCATATATGCATTTAGTATAATATTTTTACTGAGTTAGTCACTCATCTCAAACGACTTTCTCTCTTTCTAAGTAAAAATAAGAGAAACCAATAGCTGAGATTCAGTGACAGCTTTTTTTTATTTTCTTTGTTGAGTGTTTAATTGTTTTTTGATGAGGACTCTCTTTTTATTTGATTTGTATAAAATTAAATGAATTGGATTCTGATTTGAACCTATACTTCTTGAATTGCTATTTTATTATTGCATTATTATATATGTGATTATTATGTAGATTTTTAGGCTTTGAAATATGCTAAAGTCTTTCGTTGCAAGCCAAGCTTTGAGCTGGATGAGCAAGTCCTCTATGAGGATTGGGTGGTCTATACCGGCAATTTGTTAGGCTCGCCTAGGAGTTGTGACATTTATCAATTCAGAGTAATGACATTTGGATTAAAAAAAATTATCCAGCCCTTTTTTTAGTCGCTAATGAATGACATTTTCAGCCAACAAAGCCAAAGGCATGTGCTTCTCTTCTTGGATGATATATTAGTATATATTGCAGATCTTAACTCTCGCTGCAGGCATCTTGAGTCAATACTTCAAATTTTAAGGCAACAAAAACTAGATGCTAAGTTGAGTAAAGGCACCTTTGGTTGAAAATGGAATATCTCAGTCGTGTCATTTCTGAGACATGTGTAGCTACTGTTTGAGAAAAGATAGATGCCTGCAAACTTAGCCAATTCCTTCAACTCTCAAACAACTCCGACGTTTATTGTGGTTAACAGGACATTATAGGAAGTTCATCCAAGGATATAGTATAATAGCAAAGTCTTTGACGTATATAACCAAGAAAAATAACTTCCACTAGTCCGAATGGTCGAGCAAGCTTTTGAGGAATCAAAGAGAGCCCGGAGCTCTACTGTGGTTTTAGCTCTTTCCGACATTAACCAACCGTTTGTGACTGAAACTGATGCTTATTAGGGAACAACTATCAACCTGTAGCACATATCGAAAAAGCTCTTTATTCGAAGATTATGTGACTGTCCATATATGATAAGGAATTAATAGCTCTTGTCATTATCATACATACCTTGTGTCTTTAAAGTATTTACTGGAACAAAAGTTCACCCATTCCCTTACAACAAAGATGGCTCACTACGATGTTGGGATTACTCCATGAAATTCAATATAAAAAAAAGGTTTATAATGTTATGTAGATTCCCTATCTCAGTAAGGAGAATTGAATAGCGAGAATCACAGTATTGCATGTCACATTCTTGCTTGGATTAAGGGGGTAATAAGCAATCATGAAGGTGATATAGATGCTGCTACACAAGTTATCTAATAGGTTCTGGTAAATCCACTTAAGATACAAGGATAAGATCTATATTGGTTGTGGAGGTGAGGCATTAAACAAACATCATGCAAGCTGAGAAGGGTACTCTGGAGTTCAAACGATTCCACATTAGAGCCAAGCAACACTTCTTTTGGCCTAAATTGACAAAAAAAATTTTGAGTGCTGAGACATGGCGATAATGTACAGCCAAACATTTGCCTTATCTTGAACTCTTGCAACAGCTTCCCATTCCAAAGAAACCAAGGAGTCAAATATCCATGGATTTCATCAAGGAGCTATCAAACTCTACTGGCAAGGACTGTATTTATATTTTTAATATAAGCTTCTTGGTATTCCACAAAGTATCATTTTAATAGAAATCAAATTTTTACAAGCAAGTTTTAGTAAGAATTGAATTGGTAATGGTTCAACAACTACATATTAGCTAGGCCACACTGAGCGATGAACCAATGTAGTAATGTATTTACAGGGCATGATTTATCAACACCCTAAACGATGGACCCAATGACTTTCTTTAGTTGAATGATGGTGTAACATGTTGGAACGGGGAGGAGAGATTTTAGAGAAATAAAAAAATAAAGTGGAGGAGAGATAATTTGACACAAACTTTTTCTTCAAATTGCTTTGGCTATTTGCTTGATTTCAAAATGTCTAAAGTTGCATTTTATTTATAGGACTCTATGGCACATGTATAACACAATACATGAACTACTTAATCAATCACATGTATGTACTAATACATAATGAATCTCTCAAATACATGTACTAATGTAACTACACATACATGAATAGAACTTTTTAGATGGCTTTTCACAAATACGTAGACTTTAACAAAAAACATATTAAAGTCATAGCATTAACAAAGACGCTTATTCAAAAGATGTATTAACCAAATAATACACAATTAAAAGGTTAATATTATTAAGTTTATAAGCTCGATATTTTTCCTTAAACTTAATTTCTTGTAACTCCAATTATCATCTTTAACTTGCTAAAAGAGTCAAACTTGAGAGGATTCGTGAAATTATTAGCAATTTGATTTTCACTCCACCTACTTCCCTTGCACATCAATTTTTGCAATGCAGTCACGAAGAAAATGATACAGCGTATCTATATGCTTGCTTCTACTATGAAATACGGGACTCTTGGCTATTGCAATAGCTAATTTATTGTAAAATAAAATCTTTGTAGCTTCTTCTTGTACCATTTGTAACTCCTTCAATAGTCTTCTCAATCATATTGTATGATACACACACGAACTAGGAACAACATATTCAACTTCAGAGGTGGATGGAGTCACAATTTGTTATTTCTTCGATTTCAATGTAAAATTCATATTATCGATGTAGAAAATAAAATTGGTTGTGCTCTTTGGGTCATTCATATCTTAACCTCAATTGTATCACTATATCTGACAAGCTTCATAACAAAATGAATAAAGCGAGCCAAAATCAATTGCACTTTTGAAATATCGAAGAATCTGTTTCATTCCCTAGAAATATGTCATGTTTTGTGACTCCATGAATTAACTAATCAGTCCAACTCTAAAAGGAATATATGATTTTGTACAAGTTAAATACTTATAAATTTTCAACAAGGTTCTTGAAAGTTGTAGAGTCAACTTTTTTCCTTTCCTCATTCTTCGATAATTTTACTCTATGCCACATGAGTGTTCACGGGTCGACAATTCTCCATCTTGAACTTTTTATTATTTCTTCAAAACTCCTTGAGAAACTCCATGCCAAAATAATAGGACATTAAACCAATATCTGTCATCCGAAACCCTCTAGTTATTGATTGCTTGAATTTTTTGTATATACTAGGATTATTCATTGCGAAGATTAAAGACATCTCCATTTTATGCACCTTATCATAGATAATGCTCATATGCACATTTAATAAATGCATTTTTGAAGAAATACTTGTTAATTTTACTATTCCAAGCTCTTGGAACTTGGTTCAAGCAGTACAATGTTTTCTTCAACTTTAATAATTTTACGTTGTAGCCATTGATAACATACCCTTGAGGTTGTTCTATGTAGACTTCTTCAAGAACTCCACTTAAGAATGTTGATTTAACATTCATTTGATAAATCTTCCACCTCTAGTGAAATGACCAATAAAATAATTTCTTGGCAAGCAACGTGTGTAAAAACTTCACCGTAGTTGATATTTGAACGTTGATTATATCTTTTCGTCACTAACTTTGTTTTGTATTTTGCACTTCTCTTTTTGCATTCTTCTTTTCCTTGACAACCACTTTGCACCAATGAGCTTTTGAACTTCAAGAAGGGTTGCTAGTTACCAAGTGTCAGTTGAGAAATCTACATATGGATTGAAACAAGTCTCCCGTTAGTAGTATTTAAAATTTCATGATAAGAATCTTCATTCACTTTTGAAGAGAATATCATGGATTAATATATATACCAGAAGGTTAGTGAAACTAAAATTTGTTTCTTAATTCTATATGTGGATTATATTTTACTTGGAACTAATGATAAATGTTTATTACATGAAGAACATTTCATGTGCTTTGATTGTTAGAAACCTAATGTGTGTTTAGATCTGCACAAGGCCTAAAATTGCATTTGTTGTTAGGATGTTAGTAAGATATCAAAGTAATTCAATTAAATACCACTGGATTGTTACAAATAAAGTGCTGAGATACCTTCAAGGAACTAAAGACTACGTGCTTATGTTTATGTACAAACGAATTGATAGCTTAAATGTGATTGACTATTCAAATTTAGATTTTGTTGGCTATGTTGATTCATCTAAATCAACATCATGATACATTTTCATGTTTTTCGGTAAAGTTGTATGTTGAAGAAGTACAAAACAACACTTGACAACTACATCCACTATGGAGGTTGAGTTCGTTTTATGTTTTAAGGCTACTCCACATGGTGTATAGATGAAGAGTTTTATTTCATGGCTTAGAATCGTTGATTCTATTTATAGGCCATTAAAGATATATTGCAACAATCTATCTATTGCTTTTATAGCTAAAAACAACAATAGTAGTACTTGAAGCAAGCACATCAACGTGAAGTATTTAGATATAAAGGAATGTGTTAAGGATGTTTCAGAAGTCATCGAACACATATGCATTAAATTGATGATAGTTGATATTTTAACTAAAGGCATGTTGGTTCTCCTATTTAATTTTCTGTTGCAAGAATGAATGTTGATAAACTCTTTAGTTGATATTTTTCATTTTGGTATAATTTGTGTACACATTGATATTTGAAAAATGTATTTAAGCAATGGATCTAGAATAAATATAGAATTTATTCATTAAATTTATGGGCAATAAAGAAGAAATATAATATATTGTGATACATAGAAGATAATTCTGGCTTGTATTTAGAGAATTTACCACTATAATTCATGTATTATGTTTACTTAATACATATATTGTATTAAACTCAGACATGAGAGTATGCTAGTTGGTCTGGTTGTAAGGTCCCTCTTTATGATAGAGGACCTATACACATCTCCACATGCAAAAAAAAATCATTTTCTTATGCATTTTTCTCTTGAGGAGGATCTACAGATCTTGCTGAAATTACTAATACCCATTAATTTTCTTCACCAGATATATATATATATATATATATATATATATATATATTAATGAGAAAATTAAGAAGAAAAATATACAAAGGTTCCCTAAGCCTACAATCTCATACAGAACAATACACCATCAAATTAATTATTGACAAAGGTTTATAAATGACTAATCTCATATGGAAAACAACCGTCTCGGTTTTGAGACATCAATGACAAGAAGTAAAATTTGTTTTTCTGCAATTTGGTCTAAATACTTTGAATTTCAGTCGACAAAAGATGTTTAGACTCTTTAAGGATTCGAACATAACAAGCTTAAGACTTTTTCTTCTCTAATAAAAATTCATTTGTGAAATCGACCCAATAGAGCTTTGATTCAAATTCAAAGCTAGTTTTTGAAACAAAAAACCTGACTGGGAAGGAGGAGATAAGAGTTCTTTTTTTTTTTCTGTTCTATTTGATTCTCTTCAATATGTAGGGTCTCATTATAATGAGGGACCCGGGTTAATCAATGGAGACCCATTGATTACTAGCTGGTGGTAAAGTCTCCAATTGCTACAAGGCGGCAATTTTCTGCATACACATTCCTTAAATTAAGAAATGTGTATCCTCACAATTTTCTATATATAAATAAAGTTTTAAGAAACACTTCAGAGCATTCCAGAAGAGAAAAAGAAAAGAGAAGAGAGAAATCTTTTCAGAGAAGAGTGAAGAAATAGTGAAATTCTTGGAGAGAGAGAGAAAAGAAAGAGTGTGAGAGAAAAATTGGTGAGATGATTTTGTTGCATATTATGAGTTCTAAGAGGGGTGAATATCTCTTAGTGAATATTTTCTAGAATATTCAGTTTTTAAAAGAATATTGTAAAATACTATTTTTCATAGTGAGATCTTTCTAAATTCGGTCCCCGAGGGTTTTTCTCGATTTGGGTTTCTACGTAAAATTCTTGGTGTTCATTTTAGCCATTATTTATCTTACTTCTTGGCCGTTATAATATTACGATGTGAAAAATTATTCCTGGTATTTTTCAGATCGCACCTGCTATCATTTCTCATATTGCTTGGTTAGTGGAATAATTGTACTATATAAGTAAGTTCTGTCTAAAGAGACTGAAATTTAAGTTAACCGTTTGTAACCCTACAACTTTTTCTAGAAACTTACTTGAAAAGATAATTCTGTCTAAGAAGATTGTCAAGAGTATTCTTTCTTAAGAATTATACTAATCAGTACTTTCCACATTTTACAACGGCGGCATTATAATTGTTCCCAACAATTATTAGTTCTCAACAACTGGTATCAGAGCAAGGTTATAGTCCTAGTGCTGTGTTCAAATCATGAAAAGTAACCCGAGTTAGATGGTCACGTTGAACTGCTTCCACTATCATGTGTGGAAAGGGAAGATACATGATCTTCTCTATGTTAAGTACTATTAGTTCCCCGTATTTGCTGGTGCAAAGTCGGCGGATAAATCTGACGTCGAATGAAAATTGTGTCATCGTCAAGTGTGCGGTTACATTCGGCAGTGGGTCAATAATAATATCCTCAACCATGTAAGTGAGGAAAAGAACGCTCAAAGTTTATGGAAAAAGCTTGAAGAATTATATGCTCAGAAGACCGGCAACAACAAATTGTTTTTTATCAAACAACTTCTAGGGTTGAAATACCAGAATGGAAAGGCAATGACTGATCACCTGGATACATTCTAAGGAATCATAAATCAGTTGATTGGAATGAAAATCAAATTTGATGAAGAGGTTCAGGGATTCATGTTTCTTGGTACTTTACCAGACTCGTGGAAGACATTTAAAATGTTGTTGTCAAACTCTGCCCCAGATGGTGTTCTGACTATGGATATAGTCAAGAGTAGTGTTCTGAACGAATAAATAAAAAGAAAGTCAACAGGTTCTTCTTAAGAGTCAGACGTTATAGTCACCGAAAATAGGGGGAGGAGTCAAAGCAAAGGTCCAAGCAACAGAAAGCAAAGTCAAAAAAAGTCAAGAAAATACACCAACTTTGAGTGTCATTATTATGGCAAGAATGGTCACATCAAGAGATTTTGTCAAACGTTTCTTCAAGAAAATCGAAATGCTAAGGGAAAATAAATAAAGACCGAAGATGGTGAAACAGACGAGAAGGTAGCTACGGCCACCAAGGAGTTCTTTATTGTGTACGACGGAGACGTCGTCAATCTCGCCTCCTAAGATACGAGTTGAGTGATCAATAATGGCGCTTTGATACATGTTATTTTGCAGAGGGATTTTTTCACATCTTACACTTCCGGTGACTTTGGAAGTGTAAAGATGGGTAATGATGGCGTTGCAAAAGCCATTGTATGAGAGACATGTGTATAGCAACATCTTAGTTTTTAAAGGTGTAAAGCACATTCCTGACATCCAAATGAATTTGATCTCAACTGAAAAGCATGACAACGATGGGTTTGCAACACCTTTCGTAATGAAAAATAGAGGCTCACCAAAGGCTCATTGATAGTGGCTAAAAGAGAAAAACGTTCTTCATTGTATGTGATGCATGCAAAGATCGTGGATTCCACGGTTCATACGGTGGACCATGAACGCATAATAGATCTTTGGCACAACCGGCTTAGCCATATGAGCGAGAAAGGATTGATGATTCTAGCCAAGAAAAACTTGCGAACAGGAATAAAAGAGGGCTCTCTAAAGCAGTGTGCTCATTGTTTGGCAGGCAAACAAACTCGAGTTGCCTTCGAGAGAGCTCTTCACTCCTAGAAAATGGGTATACTCAACATGGTATACTCTGATGTGTGCGGTCCGATGAAGACAAGAATACTCGGTGGTGCACTGTACTTTGTGACTTTCATCGACGATCATTCAAGGAAGATTTGGATGTATATGTTGAAGTCAAAAGATCAAGTGCTAGACGTCTTCAAGCAGTTTCCTGCTCGTGTGGAAAGAGAAACAAGTGTGAAGCTCAAATGCATCTGGACAGATAATGGTGGTGAGTAATGCGGTCCTTTTGATGAATATTGTGGATAACAGGGTATTCGGCATCAAAAGACACCTCTGAAAGCTCCTCAGTTGAACGGTTTAGCTGAGAGAATGAATAGGACACTTGTTGAGAGAGTGAGATGTTTGCTCTCGCAGTCACTATTGCTGAGATCCTTTTGGGGTGAAGCATTGAGTACTGTAGTTCATATTTTGAATATTACACTGAATGTTCCGTTGGATTTCAAAGTTCCAAACAAGATGTGGTCCGAAAAAGAAGCTTCATATAACCATCTGCACACCTTGGGTGCAAGGCCTTTGTTCACATTCCAAAAGATGAAAGGTCAAAGCTCGATGTAAAAACGAGGCCGTGCGTGTTCATTGGTTATGGTCTTGATGAGTTTGACTACAAGTTCTACGATCCAATGCAGAAAAAGCTATTCAGAAGCAGAGATGCAGTGTTCATAGAAGACTAAGGCATCAAAGACATCGATAAGGCAGAAATTGCAGAGAAGTGCAGTGATGATCTGATTGATTTGGATTAAATCTCTACACCTGCAAAGCATTTCGATCAAAGGGGGAGCGGAACCAGAACATAAACTCAGTCCCGTTAATGGAAAACTCCCCAAAGTGATAATGTTTAACCGACTGAGTAAGTCGAAGAAGAGGTTCAAGAATTGCCAGACAAACCTCCTTTGAGAAGATCCACTAGAGAGAGACACTCTTCGACGAGATACACTTTAGATAAGTATGTCATGCTCATAGATGCCGAAGAGCCAGATACTTACCAAGAGGCAATTTTCGTTAATGAGAAGAAAGAATGGTTGAAAGCCATGGAAGAGGAGGTACTTACTAAGAGGCAATTTTCGTTGATGAGAAGAAATAATGGTTGAAAGCCATGGAAGAGGAGGTGCAATCTCTTCACGAGAACCATACTTATGACTTAGTGAAGTTACCACAATGGAATAAAGCTCTCAAGAACATATGGGTCTACAGATTGAAGACTGAAAATGCAAACTCACATCAAAGATACAAAACACGGTTGGTTGTAAAGGGATACGGTCAGAAAAAGGAGATCGACTTTGAAGAAATATTCTCACTAGTGGTGAAGATGCCCTTGATCCGAGTTGCTCTTAGTTTAGCGGCACGGTTAAACCTGGAGATTGACCAACTTGATGTGAAAACTGCATTTCTTCATGATAATTTAGAGGAAGAAATTTACATGGAGCAGTATGAGGGATTCAAAGTCAGAGGAAAAGACCAACTTGTGTGCAAGTTGAAGAAGAGCTTGTATGGCTTCAAACAAGCTCCACGATAGTGGTACAAAAAGTTTGAATCTTTCATGGTAAGTCAACGCTACAACCGAATATCGTCGGATCATTGTGTGTTCATCAAGAGGCACTACGAGGATGACTTAATTATTCTTCTCTTGTATGTTGACGATATGTTGATCATAGGCCGTCACACTAGCAAGATTGCTAAGTTGAAAGGAGAGTTAAACAAGTCTTTTGCTATGAAAGACTTGGGTGCGGCAAAGAAGATACTCAGAATGAAGAGATCTCGTGATAGGAAGAATGCAAAACTGTGGTTGTTTCAAGAAGACTACATGGAGAAAATACTTGAAAGATTCAACATGAGTAAGGCAAAAACTGTGTGTTCTTCACTTGAAAGTCATTTCAAACTCAATTCGGAGCAATGTCCTACAAGTGAGAAAGACAAGGTGGACATGAGCTGAGTTTTTTATGCGTCTGCAGTTGGCAGTTTGATGTACGTCATGATTTGTACTCGACCCGATATTGCTCATTCAGTTGGAGTAGTCAGTCGATTTCTCTCTAATCCTGACAAAGAACACTGAGAAGCAGTGAAGTGGATATTCAGATATCTCATAGGCATTTCTAGGTTGTGTTTTTACTTCGGTGGCAGTGATCTTATGATAGTTGGGTATACCGATTCAGATATGGCCGATAACGTTGATTTCAGGAGGTCCATTTCTGGATTCTTATTGATTTTTGCAAGATAAGTCGTGTCTTGGCAATCCAAGCTGAAAGATTGTGTTGCACTATCTACCACAAAAGCCAAGTATATTGCGATCACTGAGGGTTGCAAGGAGGCTTTATGAATGAAGAGATTTCTTGAGGAATTGGGTCTCCAACAACAGAAGTATATTATGTTCAGTGATAGCCAGAGTGTTATCCGTCTCTCCAAGAATTCGTTATTTCATTCAAGGTCCAAGTATATTGATGTGAGGTATCATTGGGTTCGAGATTTGCAAGAGACAAAGCAGTTGCACTTGGCGAAAGTGCACACCAGTGAAAACAGTTTGGATATGTTGACGAAGGCTTGGCCAAAGGAGAAGCTCGAGACTTGTCTGCGAAAAGCTGACTTGTTGGAGATGCTTCATCATAAGTTGGGAGGGGGAGATTGTAGGGTCCTTATGATGAGGGACCACAGCAATCAATGGAGGTGGCAGCAATTTTCTGCGTACACATTTCTTAAATTAAGAAATGTGTATCCTCACAATCCTCTATAAATAGAGGTTTTGAGGAACACTTCAGAGCATCCGAGAAGAGGAAAAAAAAAAGAAAAAAGAGAAAAGAGAAATCTTCTAAGAGAAGAGTGAAGAAATAGTGAGATTTTTTGAGGGAGAGAAGAAATAATGTGAAAGAAAAATAAGTGAGGTGCTTTTGTTACACATTGTGAGTTCTAAAAAAGGTAAATTTCTCTTAGTAAATATTTTCTAGAATATTCAGTTTCTAGAAGAATATTGTAAAATCCTATTTTTCATAGTGAGATCATTCTAGACTCGGTCCTCGGGGTTTTTCTCGATTTGGGTTTATACGTAAAATTCTCGGTGTTCGTTTTATCCATTATTTCTCTTATTTCTTAGCCGTTTTAATATTATGATGTGAGAAATTATTCCTAGTATTTTTCGGATCGCATCTGCTATCGTTTCTAATACCGCTTGGTTAGTGGAGTAATTATACTGTGTAAGTAAATTCTGTCTAAAGAGACTGAAATTTAAGTGGACCGTTTGTGACCCTCCAGCCTTTCCTGAAAATTTAGTTGGAAAGATAAATTCTGTCAAAAGATTGTCAAGAGCATTCTTTTATGTGAATTATACCAATTAGTATTTTTCCTATTTTGCAGCGGTGACATTATAATTGTTCCCAACAATTATTATTTCTCAACACGATAAGTGCAGTAGCATGGGCAAGGCGGCTTGTCATGAAATTGAACTAAGTTATTCTTTTTTCAGAATTTACCATTTTGTTACATTAAGATTTCTAGTGTATTTGATTGCCCCAAGAGTTGTATTCTCTATTCCCGACTTCATCTATTATTTGCATTTGATCTCCGAGTAATTCTAATAATGTATCTGTTGTCTTCTCTATTCTGGACTCTGTCCAGTATTTTTTTTTTCAATCTTTACATGTATATCATTTGTTTTTGTACAATTATTTTAACATTACATGATAGTATTTCTCATTTTTGGGTCAGAATCTCAAAAGTAACGTCTCTCTTAGATTCTCCACTCAAAATGCAAAAAAACTGCATTCAATTCTCTATGGAGATGGAATTTTGCGAATTCTCCCCAGAACTGGAAGATCCTTTCGAGGCATTTGGGCGATTAGTCACTTTTGGGGAAGAGATTTATTTGGGGTTTGAGGTTGGATCTAATTGTATTTTTCTTTACAGATAGATCCTATTTGTGCGCTAGGAGAGTCAATCTCATTAATCAATGGCTTAGGAAAAATGGTTGTTGTTTTCCCAGAATCGTTATTTGGAAGTAGTGGAGAAGTTGTCTAACCTCAGTTGCACGATTTGCAGTGCTCCTATATTTGGACTCGTTGCTTGATCGAGAAATGGCCTTTTGTTTCGCTGAAGACTAAGATACTAGGTTGGGGCCAAGAAATATAGGAAAAGTGCTTGTACTCTCCCGATCAACGGGACAAGCTAATCTTTCAATCTTTCTTAAGTGGGAAAAAAGCTAATTCGGAGCTATTCTCATTGCAACTCAACCTCTCTTCTCTCAATTCGTTAGATCAAACATCAATGTTGATTCATCCAACTTTATGTAGTCTTGCAAATGAAGAGTAATATGATTAGAATGGTGGGTGAGAGCTTCTTTCAACATCTATTGTTGAAATTTCATTCAATCTCTCTACTTCCATTATAGAAAGTTTTCCAAATTCAGTAATTCTACAAGAAAAATGACGGTTCACTCCACAGAAGCATTTCATTATGGAAATATTTACATTAAAATCACATAATTTCCATTCCATTACCACTCAGTTTCCCAAAAAAAACTGAGTTGAAATTAGATGGTAGCTTATTTTTCAATTCCGTATTCCTTACAATCGCCACAGACTCGCAGGCTTACCATAGCTTCGATCTGGGCACCGCTAGCAGAGATCTAGTTTGTCAGTAAGATTAAATGCTATGTTTGCTCCATGCTTGACCAATCAGAGCATGAAATCGTGCGTACAAACGCGTGTCTCTAGCATAAGAACGGGGAGATTCTTGATATAGAGGTAGAAATGCAATAGATTCTCCTTCACAATAGTCTCTGTATCCACGATATCAGATGTAGTAGGGAGAATCCATATATCTGTCGAGGTTATTCGCTTTAGGCTGCCCCTGCAGAAGGGGCAAGACTGAGATCTTCCATTCCTGGAAAGCAAATGCAAAAACTGGATAAATGGATCAAAAGAATCAGGTTCAGGAGGAAGTAGAGACAAGCGAATACCAGTCATGGAAGCAGCTAATACACATGGAATGGCCGCAATTCGGCAGTACAATTTTTGTGCAGATTTCCAAGCATATTCCGCATTCCTCCTCTCTTTCGAGAATTTCACTAGAAAGCTTCCTTTGTGCTTCTACTCTCTTTTCCTTCAAAACATCTATAAATTGGCGTCTTTGTTTAGAGTTTTCCATCTCCATAACCTCTCCTTCAAGTTGTCTAAGAGAAGGGTAGATGACAGCTGCAAGAATTTCCCACTACAATGAATTAAGATGTTGAAGAACATGCAGGAACAGACCAAAAACGAATTGAAAACAATGCATCCAAATCTATTTTCGAAAAGCAATTCATGAGTTGCTTGGGAGATGACATCGATTCAAATAATCTCTTTCATCCATAAAAGAGGAGGAAGTTGATGATTTTGTGTTTACTCTATAGAGTCAGATAGTATGAAAGCTGGTGTGTTCTTTTGGTTTTGGTAAAATCATTCCACAAGGATCTCGAAGGCACGACGGTCTAGTCTTATGCTGCGAGCTCCATCCTCATTTATATTTTGTAAAAGAAAAATTAACCGTGACTACACAAGCCGCAATGCCAGTTGCACAACGGTTGGCCTGGCCGACCTATAGAGCGTCATTGGGTCGGCTAGTTGAATGAAGTTCATATACCAACTCTGCATTGAAAATTAGGTTCAGATCTATTATTAAAATAACAAAAAACCAGCCCAAGGTCGACTCAACCGAGAGCGCGCCGACTTCAGACTATATGATGAGGATGACAACCGTTAGTGGTTTTCATTTGGCTTGGCTCTCACAAAGTATTCTTTTCGTCATACAAACATACAAAGGGAAGAGCTTTAGGCTTCCTACGAAAAAGTGAATCATCTTCTTGGTTTTGGTTAGAGGATGAGATTGTGGATGTTCCATCAACGAAGAAAGAAGCCATGGAGTTGAGGACAAACCATAAAACTCTCTTAAGGTTGCTTTCCTTGCTTTCGATGGGATTCTACCAACACGAACCTGCAAACTTATCTTTGTGAGTTACAGAAGATTTACAAGGAAAATAGAAATACTACATAAACGGAAACAGATGAGATAAACACCTTGAAGACGAGTACATTAAGAAGGCCTAAAAAGCTGGGGAGACCATCCGTACAGCTGAAATTCATCCATTCTATCAAATGCAGAAAAAGAGGAGCAAAGGGACTGTAATTCAATTTCATCCGAATGCATTTTCCTCTACAATCACTCGGGAGAGAAGCTGCTCTGCAAATTCACCACAACCTTTTCAGGGTCAACCCTACGTAGAACCAGGGATAGGTGAACCGACAATAATTCCCATATTATACAAACAGAAACCATGGAACGTTGTTTTTTCTTAATCCTTAATTGTGCGACTCAAAATACACAATACCCAGAAGAGGAGAGACATGTATTATTCTCGATTCTGAATTTCCATGGCCAACTACCACAATATACGATAAAGAGTAGGAAGAAAGAAGTGGGGTTCCAATAATTTATCAGTAAACCAAGATTGAAAACCTAAAAAATGAACTCACAAGCTGTTAGCATGATGAACATCAGCTTCAAGGGCTTTGATAGATTCTGTGAAACAAGGCTTGGGGGCCAGATTCTGCCACATTCTTTCCTTCCTAGAAATCCGACAGCGCAAAAGAAAAGTGGGAAAAGGGAAAGGGAGAGGTTTGTCAGATAGGAGCCAAAGGGCAGAAAAAGGAACGCTTTCTTGTTGGCAGAGAATTTGAGAAGACAATATAGAAAGCCTAAAAAGATTGCTTCAGTGTTCAAACATCCCACTTTGGAGGAAAAGAAAGGGATGACTTTTCTCTCTCATATATTCTTCACCCTCTTTCTATTTCTTCCCCAATCCAGTTTTCTTCTTTTTGCAAGTCAGTTTTCAAAATGAATTTACGATTTGTACATTCGAATCCAGTTTAAGCAGAGGGGAGTTGGGGCGAACAAGAAGCTCCCACTTTCAGTTCCGAAGCCCCCCGTTTCCTTTTTCAAAGCTGAAACCCACATAATTGTTCTCTAGAAATAGTTTCTCAAAACATTTAATTATATGATGATTATTCATTGCATCTCTATAATTATAAGTTAATAGCAATCATAAATTCAAATTTTTAATATTTATGTTTTAACATTTAATTATCGTACGAGAGAATTGAGTATTATACCAATAGTTGAGTTTAATTTTGATCTTTAACTGAATTTAACCTGTTAACTTAATTCGTCCGTTACAAATGCAGATTTATGCTCTTTATGTCAAACTGCGAGTTATCTTTAATTCTCTCATTCTCCCATTTATCGAGAGAATACAAAAATCAATTGATATGAATCAAAGAATGTCAAAAAATTAAAAAATTTTCAAACTCTGATAAAAATTCATTAAAAAAGTTGCGTCATTTTTCTTAGTTCATAGCACTAATGTAAATGAATTATAAAAATAAAATTCATTATGACTTAGAAGATCAAAATCTTTAATCCCAAACTCGATGATCTTATACATAAACTAATGACAAAATGTGATTTCATGGATTCACGTATGTTCTGCCACAATTTCTTCTTGAAGATTTTTTACGTAATGCATTCCACTTTGGGTTCTACGGAAAAATACAATTTACAGGATTAAGTGTAACAAGTAGTATCATGGCATTTTCTCGTTAAATGGTTGAGAATTAAGTTAAATTTTATTTTTATCCATGAGATTATGGATAATAGTCGATCGTTAAAATCTATCTTTTTTTGTAAAATTTTAAATTTCAATTCTTTTGAAACTGTGGATTGTGGTACGAAAACTTGAATTTATTTTCATTTGCATGGATCTGCGTGTTGCACTAAGGAACTAATAATTTCAGAAGACAAAGATGGATGACTAGTTTTCAAAATTTGTTGTGGTGTTTAAAAAGCTTCATATCAAAAACCCTTTTGCAGATACCTTGGAACAAATGTCAAGTTTTGTAAAATTCAGGGAAGAAATTACATCCAAAAAGAAGAATTCTAGAGAATAGGAGAGAGTTTCCCTAATAAAAAAAATGCAATCTTATATAATTCGAGAGATACTTCCACCTAAATTGAAAGATCCTACAAGTTTTAGGATTCCACATAGAAACTTTATGATCTCATGTTTTGTTGGAAGTCAATTCTTGGGGAAAACTGTGTGATGGGGGGAAAAGTATTAATGTCACGCAACTCTCCATTTATAAAAGGTTGGGTGTGAATGAAATTAAGTCTACAAATATGACCCTACAATTCGCGGATGGATAGATCTTCCATGCACTCAAAGAGGGCGTTGCAAGGCGGAATTGAGAAAGTAGATAAATTTATTTTTTCAGCAGATATCATCTCTTTGCGGAGCAAGATGCTGTCCAAAAATCATATCAAGAGGATCAATATTGACCAAAATATCGTATTCCCAAGTGAGTCTTAAATTCCAGGTCGCGGGTGTATGTCTAATTCCGTCAACCCTTACCATTTATTGCATAACTTTCGATTTTCTTGAAATTTGCCCATGATTTTTAAAGGGTATATTTTAAACATATAGAGTAAAAGTTTGCTTTAAGTTTCATCGAAAATGACATTTATGCCGGAGATATAGTTGTCCAAAGATAACGTCTGTTTCCTACTAAAAATCCCTCAATTCGAATCAATTTTCAAACTTGTCATTTTCGTGGAACGTCAAGAGATGGATTTGGAAGAAGAGTTGTAGATAGCGAGATGGAGTTTCAAAAGTCCGAAGAGGTGAGAGAGAGTGGATGGAAGGAGATGTAAGAAAATATAATTAACAGACTTTATTAACGGAGTTTATTGAACTTTAAAATCTGTTGCTAACGCTTTAAACTTTGAGGTGTTGATTGACGAAATTAAGAGTTTAATATAACAGTTAAAAATATCTTTTTTCTTTGTAGTTTATTTTGATACTTACTTTATAAAAAATTAATGGAAAAAGTTTAATTCATACCCTATCGTATAAGGTCATTTGTCATTTGATTTTTACTGTTTTTCTTTTCCCAATAAGACCTCATCATATAAGCCATTTTCAATTCAAACATTTCTGTTAAATTGATCACGTGCAGAGCACGTGATCTTCTTTTTTATATTTAAAAATTATAAAGTTATAAATAATTTAAAAAAATAACAAACGATATTCAATTTATTTGAAATTTTTATTGATTATTTACCACGTTATGGAAAGATAATCTAAAATTTTTTGTTATTTTCTAATAGTTATATGATTTATTATAATTATTTTATAAACTAATTAATTAAAATTATAATAAATCATACAAGTGTTAAAAAACGACGAAAATTTTTAAATTATTTTTTTATAATGCGTTGAATATATGATAAAAATTTCAAGTAAATTGAATATCGTTGTTTGTCATGGACATGTAAGAGGACAGTCAATTCAATTGAACCGGTCGTCTTCTCACGCTAAATGATAAATTAATTTTAAAAAAAATAACATACGATATTCAATTTACTTGAAATTTTTATTACATATTCAGTACATTATAAGAAAATAATTTGAAAATGTTCGTGGTTTTCTAATATTTGTACGATTTATTATAATTTTAATTAATTAATTTGTAAAATAATTATCATAAATCATACAAGTATTAGAAAATCATGAAAATTTTCTGATTATCTGCCCATAATGTGGTAAATATGTGATAAAAATTTCAAATAAATTGAATATCATTTGTTATTTTTTTAAATTAATTTGTAAATTTATAATTTTTAAATATAAAAAAAAGGTCACGTGCTCTGTAAGTGATCAATTTAACGAAAAATTAAATAAAAATTTTAAATTACAACGGCGTATACGATAGGATATGATTGGGTAATAAAAAAATATTAAAGATTAAATGACAAATGATTTATACGATAAAATCAAAATTGAATTTTTTTTAAAATTAATGATAATTTTTCAATAGGAGACCGAAATTTTTGACTTTCAAGGAGCCCAAAAGGATCTGACTCACATATCATCCGTTGCAAGATGAACAGGTTACCTGGATCCTGGGTATACTTGTTGAACTTATCTTGATTTTACATGACTATAATTATAGAAACTAATATCATACCTTCGGATTTTGGATCGATGTTTTGCTCAAACAGGTACACTATGCTTGTCAACATTAACTGAAAAAAGCCATGTCTACGGTTTTGGAGTCGTTTTTCTCGACCTGATTTTTCAAAAAAAAAAAAACAAAGAAAAAAAAAGAAAAATTAAGTGAAATTCGTAGAATTATTGACAAAGAGGAACAAGAAATTTCCAAAAGTTATTATTATTATTTTTAATTTTTAAGAGATTCTTATGGTTGCTATTATCAAAACAATTGGGATACTTTCTTGATTCCAAAGCATTTGTTGCTTACTAAAAATCCACATGCTTGCAGTTGCCTCATCCAACTAGTCATTTTTCTTCTGGTGGAAGTCAAATATTCATTTATATAATTAAATTCTTACATTTTTAGTAAATTATTTTATAAGGTTGTTGAAATATGTGATTGCTCAGAAAAATTTCTTGAGAGCCAAACAAAAAGCATACCATTTGACATTGGAATCCACCTGCATTTCATCATCTACTATGAGAAAAGTCAAATAATTATTAAAACTGCTGACCAACAAAACATTGCTTATTATCAAATTTATGGAGCAATAATGATCAATTTCTTAACAAATTCAGAAATATGCAAGTAATGTTTGATCAAAGTTCTTACTTTGACTTGATTAGAACGGTGAAGTAAAAGAAAACCAAAATAATGGAGTAGATAGAGCATGAAACAGAAGCATCCTTCCAAACGAGGACTTAGTGATGTTTCTCTTCTCTTCACCAATTCCAATATCATTACTTTATTCGTAAAAGGATACTCTTTGAGCCCACAAATGGATGGATGGATGATTAAAAAGTCTATCTTAGCCAGCCACCCCAGCCATAAAGAATAAAAAATTAAGCAAGAAATCTTCTCTTCTTTCCTGTTTCGCTTCGAAAGTAGCTTCACAAATTAAACCCATCTCTTACTTTCTGCTGTTTCGCGATTATTTGTTACCGAAAGGCGAGAAGTTTTCTTCTTCGTCTTCAACCTCGGGAATTCTTGCTCTGAGGAAGAGAGAGAGAGAGAGAGAGAGAGAGAGAGAGAGAGGATACGGGCAATGTATTATCAGCTGGCAGGGGCTTCGTCTCAGGACTCGTTTAAGGTCTTGGAGGATGATATACACCAGGCAAATACTCTGTGGGTTTTTCCTTTTTTTTTTTTCTTTAATTTGCTTTTTGTGAGCTTCTTTTTTCATTTATTTTTCGGGTTGCTAAAGTGGGTTTCATCTGGATGATCATAATCATGATATTCCAATTGAGGGAAAGTTCAAAGTTGTCCCTCTGTTCTTTCAATCTCTTATGCAGAAATTTATGGAAATCGACCTGATGAAATTTTGGGTCTCTTCACAGCATATTTTCCTTTCCTGTTGGTCTCTTTCCATTTCGTGCAAAGAACATTAAGCTGTTCTGCTTATCATATCCAAAAATTAATTGCTTAGAATGCTTAGAATTTTATCTCTCCATGATCTATTTTCCCTCTCTAAAACTTGGTTTGACTTCTGAGTTTTGCAGAGCTGCTGCAATTCCAAGAACAAAGGGAGGTTCCCATCTGCAAATGAAGCTGGTGTACAATCACTGGGCGCCACTCTTTCTGTTTCTACTACAATGGGTGGATTGTTCTTGCACTTGTTTGCTTTCTAGATACCTAAATTTCTTTCACGTACTAGTTTACAAGGTCTGTTCCTCTCTTTGCTAGAAAGTTTGGTTTCTGATTGGTAATGTCATTTGGGTGTGGAGTAGTTTAGCTGATCTTTCGCTGTGCTCAGGTATACACAGACGGACAATCAAACGTGCCGATGATTGGAAGGAAGGCAACTATTAGAGACTTCTATGGTAGTAATCCACTTTCTGTTTGAGTTCCTTCGAATTACGCTGTTTTTATGGAGTTTGATGGTGGAGTAGGGCTGTGCAGGTTGTGGTTTTAGTGTGTCATTTGGATTTAACGTTGCTGAAAATTTTGTATCATGAAAAGCCAAAATTTCTTTTATTCTTTTTTCGTCAATTGTTTTCTTGGTGGATATGTCAATAAGATAGACAAGGAAGCTTTTATTACTGTATAGACAAGGAAGCTTTTGTTACTGTTTAATGATCGGATTTTCATTTCGGCTGGATCAAAAAGCTCATATTCATCTTTTAGGTTTTTTTAGTTTCTCGATGATTAATTTGCTCGATTTGCAAAACTCATTGAATTTCGATTTTTCTGATAGTGAGTTCTCTGTATCTACCAGTAGTTTTTTCGTCGTAGAATTTTTCATGTATAGTTTTGTTGTTATTTTTCAGTATTATTCGATATATCGTAAACTAGGCACTACGTTTCTTCTTCAGCTGTTATATTGCCATCTCTTCAACGGCTTCACAACAACATAGAAACAACAGACAATGCTAAAGGAGGGGAGTTGTGTGTGGAAAAATCTTCCAAGAAAAAGCCCGGTAAAGAAAGCCACCTTATTAGTGTTGATGTGGCACGAGAAGACGAATGCGGGATTTGCTTGGAGCCTTGTGCTAAGATTGTGTTGCCTAATTGCTGTCACTCCATGTGCATAAAATGCTATCGAAACTGGTAATTCTCGTGTTTTAACCTTGAAATCTTGATGTCGACAGCATCATTGATACATTGATCAAAAAGCTTATACTATATTCTCTCTAAATTTCAAATTTCAGGAGTAGACGGTCACAATCGTGCCCTTTCTGTCGGGGAGGCCTAAAGAGAGTGAAATCTGAAGACTTGTGGGTACTCACTTGTAGCGACGACGTTGTCGATTCTGAAACCATTTGCAATGAAGATTTGCTTCGATTCTACCTCTATGTAAACAGCCTCCCAAAGGACTACCCGGACGCCCTTTTCTTAATGTATTATGAATATCTAATCTGATTCGTCAAAAAACGATGTACAGTGGCCTGCTGGCAGGCAATTCTTAACCAAGCTCGGCTGGAGCTTTGCCACAATTGTCGATCAATGATGTTCCACTCCTAACCTCTGTCTATGGCATAATTGTTCATATCGAGCTACATCTGAATGCTTGTATATTTCATGAACTACCATTGTAGATCTGGTTAACAATTATACTTCCGACCATTGTTGCCTTTTGGATTCGTGTTTTACATCATATCTGAGTTTGTTTGTCTAGAAACAGGATTGAGTGTTTGGAAGTTGCCACTGGGTAGACGGTAGGAACTTCAAAAATCTCTCTTTTTGTTTTGTTCTGCAGTGAAATCTTCAAACCCCGTTAGTTTGAATGTTCGTTTAAAATTAATAAATTATTAAAAGTCAAAAGTAATTTTATATATTAACTAAAAGAAATTAATATGATTTAGAGAAACAAAATAAATTATTCTCACAAATAAAATCATTTAAATTGAAATGTTACGTTTTCTCTTAATATATCATTTGATGTGTTAAATAATTATTAAAAAATTAATTATTTATAATTTATTATGTTAATTACATAATCAATTATTATTTGACACGTTAACTAGTAAAATAATAGAGTTAATGTAGTATTATTTTTTTCGGATTCCATAACAATATTTTTTTTAAGCGATACTAACAAAATTTAATGAGAGAATATATGTTCTAATTTACACATTATTAAAAAAATTGTACAATTTTTAAAACCAAAATTACATATTATTATTGTACACAAACAATTATTGTAAGTTTAAAAACAAAACGTTTCAGTCAAACAAAAAAACGTTTCTTATTACGGGAAACTCCTGTCGGTCGATGATGATGATGATGATGATGATGATGATGATGGTGATGATGGTGATGATGGTGATGATGATGATGAATGGGGGAGTCAAAACCCCCTGCAACTGCAAATGTGAAAGATGACACCTTCCGTCATTCTCTTCACCACACCTCCCCTTCCCATTTCCTGCTTTTTTATTTTTATTTTTACTTTTTATGTTCTTCCCATTAGAGAGCCCCATTCAGATTCATTCTCAATTTCCATTTCTTTTCTGTATCCTTCTTGTTTTTCTCTTTTCATGTTTCGGAGTTGAATTTATTCGATAAGAGATTTATTTTCTAACTCGAAGCTGTTTTTTAAAATTTTGTTTCCCAGAAATTCCTGACATGTTCTTCATTTGTCGTTGAACTCAAGCGTTGATACGATTTTGATATCAGGACGTGTTTTTCTCCCCAATCTCTCGGGTATGACATTAATTTTCTGGGTTTTAATTTTCTGATTTTGACAATTTTGGCTCGGATTTGGATTTAGTGGAATCGAAACGAGCTGAATTTTGTTTGCTCGATGTTAATTTTTTGAACTGTTTGCTGTGTAGATTAGGGCAGTGGGTGATGACCAATGGACATATCTGAGGATAGTGATAAAGAGGAGTTGCAGCGAGGTTCTAAACCTGTTGGTGACGGAGAACAAGGGCGTCGTGTTTCTGATATTTCTTTGGACTACATTAACTCGTCTTCCGTTCCTAGTGTGGCACCAAATTTAAACCACAATCACGTCATTCCTTTGCCAGAAGTTTCAAATGGATTTGATTCATCTGATATGAAGAAGGTTGGCTAACCAATTTTTTAAGTTATCCATCTTAAAGATATTGATGTGAAGTAATAACTTCTGTGTATTACGAGACATACTTATGCTAGTTTTACCTTGTAAGGCTTACACTGTTTGTACCACTAAGTATACTAATCTGTTTCATGACAAATTGATCATGGTCTGCAGGATAATGATACTTCTGGCGGTGGAGAGGACTCGGGAGAAGCCGATCCAGATGACGGAATGGTGGCCGAGGATGCTGGAAGAGAAGATATGTTTGTTGATTGCCCGGATGAATTAGTTACCAATACTGAAAGTAGAGAACCTGGATCAACTCTCCAAATGGAAGTGGATTTGAAGGAGGAACATGTAAATATTTTGCAACAGTGTGACTTGAAGGAATTGGAAAATGCAGCACAAGATGGTTTTTTGATTGATAATGTGGAACACCTAAGGGACATGTTGGAGAAGTCAGTCTTAGAAAAAGAAACTCTATCGTGTGAATTGAAGGTTATGAGTTTTTTATGACTAGTTAATATAAACATTCCTAGCTTACAATCAAATTGATCGATCCTTACTTTTGCTGTGCTTGTTCTGCAGGAAGAAAGAGAGGCTTTTACAAGAGAACTTACCAGTTTACGTAATCAGCTGAAGCCTCTTATTTATCAACATGAATTTCTTGGTGAAAATGGTGGGCAATCTATTGAGGATGGCAGTGAAATGAGAGTTGGGCTCGTTGGGGTAAAGTTATCGGTCAGTGATACCTCATTTCAGGGATTGATAAATGAGTGCTCTCAGTTTCTCAAGAGTGCTTTAGAGAAGCGGTTACAAACTGAGTCCACCATAGAGGAACTTCAGTCCATTATTCATAAGAAGGATCAGGAGATCAATGTTCTTCATGCAAAAGTTGCTGGATTTTCAGAATCAAATGATGTCTTTGGCTCATCTGTGGAGGCGATTCAGAAGCCTGTGGAGGTTGTAATGGATAGAATTTCATTTTCTCTTTCCCAGATATTTGATCAACAAGAACTTATGGATTTTTCTTTTTCTGGAAAATTAAATCACGTTGAAAGATGCATGACTCAGTTAATTGAGCAGTATAAGAAAATGCTTTCTGAAATTGATCTCCTCCGACAGTGTTTGTCTGGGGATAGGCAGTTGCAGGATTTAGAGGCAATTTTTTCTGCAGCTCGTGACGAGCTATTTGACCTCAAAGGTAAGGAAGAAGGCTTTGTAGAGAAGTTAAGATGTCTAGAAAATGACAACAGAATATTGATCGAACAGCTGGAAAATCAAAGAGTACTAGTTGAGATGATGAAGACTGATATTGCAAAAACAAAGATGGAAGTTGAGCAAGAAAGGAATAAATTCAGTAGTACTAAAGAAAAGCTCAGTATGGCTGTGACAAAAGGCAAGGCATTAGTACAACAGCGAGATGCATTGAAGCAATCATTGGCGGACAAAACACTTGAGCTTGAGAAATGTTTGTTTGAGTTACAAGAGAAATCAACTGCTCTGGAGGCTGCTGAATTGAGCAAAAGAGAGTTGATTGAAAGTGAAACCTTAGTTGCATCACTGCAGGAGAACCTCTTTCAAAGAACTGAAGTTATTGAAAAATTTGAAGGAGTTTTGTCCCAAATTGATGCTCCCTCAGATATCGAGTCGATCGATATGTTAGAGAGACTCAGATTGCTTGTGGTTGAGAACAAAAGGCTCAAGGACATTTCCTTAGAATTACACAAAGTTGAAGATGTTTTTTCTTTGGTTGATCTACCTGAAGTTTTTTCATCTACTGATTTGAAATCTCGTGTTAGTTGGCTTAAGGAATCTTTTTTCGAGGCCAAAGATAAAATAATCATGTTGCAAGATGAACTTGCTAGAACAAGGGAAGCAGGACATAAGGAGATCAACCAATTAACTGAATCGCTTTTAATGGAATTACAAGAGAAGAACTTTCTAAAGGTGGAGCTGGATGATCTAACCCTTGAGTACAAAGAGATTGGTGAAAAAGTGTGTCAGATTTCAAAGGAGAAGGATTGGATTGTCAAAATGTTGCTTGAAGTTTCTGGAGTTTTATCAGAAGATAATAAGATTTCTGAACCTTCCTTTGCTGTTTCTGTTCTTGTTGATAGAAGCTTTCAGAAGATAAAAGAGCACATTAGCGCCCCTGTGGACTCTGGTTTTGATGCAGAGTCATTTGAAAGAATTCAAACCCTCTTATATGTGAGGAATCAGGACTTGATGCTCCACAGTGATATTCTAGAGGAGAAGTTACTTGAATTGGATAATTGTTCGAATAAGTTAAGTGCGATGTCTCGGGAGCTCATGATAGTGAGTGAAGATAAAGAAGTTTTACTGAAAGATCTAGAAAGATCAGAAGAGAAATCTGCTGTCCTGAGGGAGAAGTTGTCCATGGCAGTCAAGAAAGGCAAGGGATTGGTTCAAGATCGTGAAAATATGAAGCGAATTTTGGAGGAGAAAAGCTCAGAAATCGAGAAGTTGAAGCATGAATTGGAGAGTCAAGAATCCATAGTTTCCAATGCCATGGACCAGATCAATAAATTGTCAGCTGATGCCGAGTGTATTCCGAAGTTGGAGGCTGATCTTGTTGCCATGAAAGATGAGCGAAGTCAATTTGAGCAGCTGTTATGGGAGAGCAATAATATGGTGCAGAATGTCATCAAATCTCTTGATGATATTTTTGTTCCTGCTGATATAGTTTTTGAAGAGCCAATAGGAAAGTTGAAGTGGCTTGTAGGATACCTTAAGGAATGTCTTGAAGCCAGGAGTCATGCAGAGCAAGATTTAGCCAAAGTTAAGGATCACGCAGAAGATCTCACTTGTAAATTAGACGAAGCCTTCGATACAGTGAAATCATTGAAAGATGCTTTATCAGCTGCAGAGAGCAATATTTCTCAAATTTCCAAGGAAAAGAGGGAAGTAGAAGCTCAAAAATTAGAAGTTGAAAAAAAGTTGCAGGAAGGAATAGATGACGCAAATTTATTGTCTGAAAAATTTAGTGAAGCTTGTTCTGCTAGAAATGTACTCGAAGAGGTATTGTCAGCAGTAGAAAATAAACTAACACTTCTTATCAACGAGAAAGAAGAGGTTCAAGTCAGTAGACTTGCTGCAGAAATGGAGCTTGGAAAAGCGAAGGAGGAGGTGGATGCTCAAACCAGTAAACTTGAAGAGGCTCATAAAACCATTAAGTTACTAGAAGATGAACTCTCTCAGTTGAAAAAAAATATTGCTATACTCACTGAACAACACAGTGATGCACAATCTGGTAGAACCCATTTAGAGATTGAGTTGAAGAAACTTCAGGAAGAAGCTCGATCCCAGTTCAGTCAGGTCGACGAAGCCACTGCAACAATAAAAACACTGGAAGATTCACTAGACAAGGCGAAGAGTAATATTTCAGGGCTAGAAGATTCACTAGACAAGGCCAAGAGTACTATTTCAGGGCTAGAAGATTCTAGGGAAAAGGCTGAAGAGGAAATATTCACACTGAATTCCAAATTAAATGCATGCATGGAGGAGTTAGCTGGTACTAATGGCAACGTAAAAAGCTGGTCTATAGAGTTATTTGGGTGCCTCAATGATCTTCAGGAGCTTATGAGAGATAACATGCTAATGTCTAGTGTGACGCAATGTTTTGAAAAAAAACTCAAAAGCCTAAAAGAGATGGAACTTATTCTTAAAGATATAAGTGAGAGTTGTGGAGACACTGGTTTGCAAGATCTGCAACGACCTGGCAGCATGGAGGTAATGTTACATACGTTTTGGACAAGGAAAGCCTGCATGTGCATGCTATTCCTATCTGTGGATGCTCAGTGATGGATTTTTCTCTCTCTTGCTTTTTATGCTTTTTTATCCTGATTGAGTGGTGATATCACTTTGAGCATATCATATATAATAGGCGAATTTGACATGCTCTTTATCTGTTCCAGAATAAATTATGATCTATATTAAAAGAATCCTGGGATTATAGTTCTACTTAGGAAGGCTATACTTGACTGTATTTAGATTCAGGGGTCAAGTTCTCATGTTTAGTTTGTTACTTTTTGTTAATAAGTTGTAGTTTTTTCTTGCTTTCTCTTTATGCCTGCTTGTAATCTCTTGCTATGACTTGGATGATTGTTATTCAATCTTCAATAGCTCATTGGTCTTACCTATTATTGGTTTTGTTATATATTTAATGCAGGTTTCATCTGTTACAAAACCTTTCTCAGATGGCGATATAAAGTTCATAGATATTGAAAGGGACAATGATGACATCGTTGCAGCAGATTCTGGTGCCAACATATCAGCGTCTCTGAGAAAGACTCTAGAAGGATTTCATTTGAGAAACAAAGCACTCGCATATATGTTTGAAGATTTCTCTTCTTTTATGGATGGGCTTATTGGTGTTCTCTTACAAAATCTAAGGGAAGCTAGAGAGGACGTTAAATTGGTGTCTCAAAAAATGGAATCTTTGAAACAGATAGCACTGGATTTTGAAAGTTTTAAACAGGAACAAGACAACATTAAACAGGAACAAGAAAAAATTACAGCCAGGTTAGAGAGTGAAGTTGCATCTCTGCTGTCTGCTTGCATGGAAGCCACGACAGATCTGCAGTTTGAAGTCACGAATGGCCTAATGAAACTCCACTCTATTCTCGAGCTTGAGAAATTGAAAGATAACATGTCATTAGAAACTAGAGGAACTGATTGCGATTCTGAAGATGAGAGCATCTCGAGCTTTTCCAGCAGTAAACATGTCAAACAAGTAGAAAAGTTACTGTTTTTATCTAGAAGAGCTAGTATTTCTGCTAAACAATTTGAGAGCACGAGTAATATTGCAGCTGCTATGATTGAAGATTTGCAGAATCAGTTGCATGTTTGCAATATCTCTTCCGAGAACGCCCTCAAAGAAAGGAAAATTGATCAAGACAGGATTTCTGAGCTGGAGTCTGGTGTAGAAGCTTTAAAATGTTCCTGCGATGAACTTAGTGTTCAACTTGTGGATTATCAAGCTATAAAGGAAAAGTTAAGGGAGAAAGAGGAAGAAGCTTTGTCACTGCATAAAACTGCGTTGATGAAAGAGCAAGGTGATTGATTATCTTTGTAATGGCCTTCCTTTATATGTCTGTTTGGTTTTTATTCTTCTTTTTGAGTCCTCTGTTGACTTGTTTGATCTTCATATTTTTTTTCAGAGACGAAAGATATTCTCTTGTCTGCATCTGAAATACAGACCTTATTTGACAAAATTAGAGGGATTGAAGTTTCTGGGCATGAGTCAGATGTCGAAGAGCTGGGTCTTTACAGTTCAGCTGAATCGAAGAAACTTTTATGCATAATCGACAGTGTGAATCAATTGCAGAGTGAAGTAAAATTATTATCCAAAGACAATGAAGATCTGCAGTCAAATTTGTCAACCCAAATTCTTGAAACTGAGCATCTAAAGCAGGAAGTGGACAAAGCAACTAGAGATAAACTTGGGTTTGAGAAAATGACTAAGGACATGCCAGAGCTCACTATGGCCTTAGTGAAAATTGTTAATTTGTTAGGTGGTGATTATAATGGAGAGCCAAACTCAGACGGGATGAAGGGTCTTTTGATGGCAGTTGAAAAACAGGCTATGGCGATCCTCTTGGAATCTGAAAACTCAAAATTCAAAAATGAAGAACTTCTGGCCAAGTTGATTAGCAGCCAGAAGTTTGTGAACGAATTGTCAACCAAGGTGACGGCACTTGAAGATTCTCTTGTTCGAGGGACGATACCTCAGTCAGAGATTGTCCAGGAAAGGAGCATCTTTGAAGCACCATCATTTCCTGCTGCATCAGAGTCAGAGATATCTGAAATTGAGGATGTGGTATATATCCTATTTATCCCAGTTTTATTTACTAAGATGCTGCTAATTATTTATTTTGCTATTTTTGCAAATTTAAAATTGACATTTACACTGCTTTATGGCATAGATAGACTAAAAGGTTCTTGTTCAAATTGATTTGCATATAAAGTTTAATTGAGAGAAAAAGAATCTGACATCCTTTTGAAATTTCTAATCGGCGAAGTGTGATTATTGACAATTACATTTTCACAAGGAACTAATAAATTTGCCTACTTTCTACTAGGACCTGCATGAATAACTGCCACTGGTTTTGATGGATTACAGGGATCTGTTGGAAATAATGCAATATCCTCTGTCCCCTCATCTTCTGCCCATGTACGAACTATGTGGAAGGGATCAGCTGACCATCTCACAATCAATATGGATACAGAATCTGATCGTCTGATCACAAACAGGGAGGAAGTTGATGAGGCAAAAGGTCTGTGAGCTTAGGTTGGCCTTAGATTACTTTTTTTTTTTTCTTAGAGCTTGTTGATCTGAAAAACTTCTCTTTGGGATATTTGTTTTCCAGGTCATGTTTTCAAGTCTCTGAACACGTCGGGTCTCATTCCAACACCAGGGAAACTTATTGCAGACCGAATTGATGGAATATGGTAAAATCCTTTATTACACATTCGAAATATGGCCTCAATTTTTGTTAATATGGGTAACATACGGACGTGCTTCCTTTAACATTCACACAAAAAAGTTAACTAGAGAAGGGAAAAAGTTATTTCAACCGAAGAAGATTTGAAAGAAAAACGTTTTCAAGTATGTGATCCCTATAATTTGATCCAATAAGAACTGCAATTACTACAGTGTTTTGATCTGCGCGAGTTATTGTGATAAGAACTACAGTTAACGTTCTATTTTGATCTTCTCCGATTGCCTACTACCCTAATTCATGAATATTACGCCAGTTTTAAGACAAAATTTATTAGCTATTAATGTTCATATACAGGGTATCGGGTGGTCGAGTTCTGATGAGTCGACCAAGGGCGAGGCTTGGCCTTCTTGCTTATTGGATTGTCTTGCATATGTGGCTGCTAGTATCCGTTTTATAACTGGTTCCATCATCTATCTCCTTTCACACACCATCAGCTCCAGACATGAGTCGGCAACTTGTATCATAGAAATGGAAGTAGTACCTTCTCTATTCTTTCATCTTAAATGCTTCTTCATCGTAATAATATGTTTACGTGCATGTTCTGGCCTTTTATATGATTCTCTGCAATCAATTTTTAATGTTTCAGAGGATCCAATCATGTGTTTCTGCTTTCAGTGTAGAATGTTACAACCTCATCTTATGCCCCATTGGATTGATAATGAGCAATAATTGAGTATATTGTTGACGATTGTTACCTGTTCTTGTTCTTCATTCAATGATAAGAGGCTGTTGTTAAAAAAAAAAACTGTTATTAAAAGTAGTTTATTGGAGGAACAAATTGTTTGTGGCAAGATGGTTTGAATCCCAGTAAATGTAATCTGTACACGAAAAACTTGACCAAGTAGCCAGGATATTATAAAAGAGGCAGTTGGTTTTGTTAGAGAATCATCAGGTTTGAGGATAAATCCTGCCAATTTCAACATGGGTAGATCCAGGAGTGGGTTCAAACTAGCAATGTGACTTCAACCCTGGTTTAAGAAGCATCTCCTACGGCTGAGACCCAGTTTATATATTTAATTAGTTTTATAGAGATGGATCCAAAGTTGGGTAATTCCTTCCATTTTGAAAAGAATCGCCCCAATCCCCACGACGGCACATAAAACACCAAATACCAACAATCTTCAACATTCAATCAATGAAAGAATAACCAAAACGCGTATGCGTATTGAAATAAAAAGAATTATATATTAAAAAATTGATGAAACAAAATTGGATCGAATCTCCTCCTCATCTCTTTCTCCTGAACACGATTTCTGTATCCAGCCCGAACCCGTCTATCGTCCGAATGCGGACCATCTCCGACTTCTTGAACATCTCCACCAACGGCTTCACGCTGTACAGATCATTCGCCGAGTACTTATCCGCCCTGTGATCCACCGCCACGTGTAGCACGCATATCCCTCCCGGCTTCAGCGTCCGTTCTATCTCCGACACGAAACGATCCGGATAAAGGGCGTGATCGAAAACGTTGGAAAATTCAAAATCGAAGGTTTCGTTCTTGAACGGCTGACTGTGAAAATCGCCTTTCATTACCAGAGGAGGATAAGGCACCAGATCGATTCCCACCGAGTCGGATACTCCGATCTGCCTCAAAGCCTCAACCTCTTGCCCGACCCGAGCTCCGATGCACAGGGCTTTCGAATCGTCGGCGATGAAATTCTCCTTCTTCAAATCTTGGAAAAATTGGGCGAATACTTGAATTTTCCGATCCCAATCTCTGGTCGTCCAAATCTCTCTGAGTTTGGGGTCTAGGGTTTTCTTAAGCTGGCGCTGGATGTAGTTTTCATAGGAAGAGTATCCAGGTCGAATCTTCAGGTCGGGGGAAGGAGAATTACGGGTTCCGGGCGAGAGTTTCGCAGAGGAGGGGGTGAGGTGGTAATAAGGTTTAAGGGCGAGGAGAAGCAGAAGAAAAGGGACGGAGAGGAAGAGAGAGAGGAAGAGGAATTTGAAGATGAGGAGAGACTTAGCGTTTATGGATTTCATGTTCCTGCAAAAGGCGAAGCTCTCTCTCCCCCAAATTCTCTCTCAGCAGCGGAAAGCCTGCTCAAAAAGGCATCGCAGTAGAGAAGGAATAGTTAAATAAAAAAGAGAGAGAAGCTTCCACGTAGACTCGAACAATACAAGTGGATTTTAAAGACACCGACACGTTCCAGTTGTCGCAGCCACATTGCAAATCCAGAGCAGTGAGTACTGAAAAGTCCAACACTTCCCAGTCAACACATAGATTATAAGTAAGAAGACAACTCTACTCTTCCATGAAAATGTTTAGATTTCCATTGGATTTCAATGGTATTCTTTTATAATGATACAATTTTTAAGGCTTGTCACTGAATGAATAGTAACTTCAAATTGTAAGAAAGTTTAAGATAATTAACAAGATCACTTTTAAACTATAGTCTGTTAACAAAACAATCATTATTGTCTCTATGTCTGTTAAAATTTATTCGTACAAAAGCCTAGTATTGAAGAACAAGATTCACTCCCTGAGTTTTTTGCGTTGGAGTGGGAGCTCACTCTTCAACAACTAGATCCCGCTCATTTTTTTTTCTTTTGGAAAGTGTACACATTATATTTGAGTGGGATTGGGATCCTGGTAGTGAAGGGTGGGATCTCGTTCCTATATAATGTGTGGGGAGCAGGAGCCCATTGTCGAGAGCAGGCTCCCGCTCCACACATATTATATAAGAGTAGAAGGTCAAAATCGCTAATTTTGCACACATCCTCACCCTCTCATCTAGCGACCAAAATCCCAAAATTTACAAAATTGACTCTACAACTTCATTTTTCGTCGATGTTACCCTTCAAAGCTTGTCTAATCTCATCTTTCCTGCGTCCACCAAACCTCTTGTGACTCTGATGAATTCTAGGTCGAGGTAGTTTATATTTTTAAAAATCTTCTTTTTCACATGTCATTTGTGATTTCATATATTACATATTTATATTGATTTGAGATAACTTTGTCAATGAAGATGGTAATTCTCACACGAATGGGGATTCAGACTCAGACCTCTATATGGTGAGTTTCGTGCATTCGATCACGAGGTCTCAATGCAGAAATTGGTGTGCATTCAATGTCGGTAACTCTATACGAAGAATTTCGTTCATTATGCAAATCAGAGGAGGACGAATGTAAAAGTAGACCAGTACACAAAGCATGTTCACAGGGTCTTTTGTTGGAAAAAAAAATATAGTTCCTTGAAAGTAGTTTGAGAGGAAATAGTAGAGTATGCATTGAAGAATGAGTATGGGGGGAAATTCGACAAAAGTGATTCTCAATGCTTGATGACTATGTGTCAGAAGGGCTGTAATGGCACATGGACGCTTTCGAGATGCAGTGTGAAGTTACATTTCAAATAAAGAATTTTAATAACTAGCACACATGTTCAAGAAAGAAGGAAAGCTTACATGTTTTGGCCAAATAGGTGTCAATTATTGAGACAACGAGGAAGAATTTCACTGTGAACTTTACACTAAATCTTGCAAGAAAGACAATGAATGAAGCCTGAAAATTAGCCAAGGCAGTGACGACGAACAATACAAACTATTATAGTAGTAGAAAGAAGAAATTCGTAGATCCAAGTTGGGCAATCGTTAGCGTAGATACGACTCAATTATTTTCGAAGCCCATTTTAGAAAGAATTTATGTATGTTTAGTCGCTTGCAAGAGAGAGTTGCTTCAATGTGGTAGATATATCATCTATTTGGATGACTATCATCTAAATGCCTCGTGTGCAAGACAATTACTAATACTTATTAGCATTAATGACAATGATGGAATTTATCCTTTTGTTATTGCAGTGGTAGAAGCAGAATGCAAAAACTTATGGTCGTGGTTTCTACACATTAAAAATAAGCATAGACACTGAGACGAGACATAGCAGGACATTTATTTCAAGCAAAAGTTATAATGCATTTTGGTTGTTTTGTGTATTCATATTTTGTATAATAATTGTTCTATGTCCATATTTTATCCAATTTCAAAGGTTGTTTCCTGTTGTGGCGGATGTATTATTGTTGGCTGAGCACGGATTACCCCTCACACATTTATATGAAAATTTCCAAAAAGAGTTTTAGGGGAAGATATATGGTGACGCAATGTGGAATGTATCCAGAGCAAGCACAATTGTTTTCTTTGAGAGAGAAATGAAGAATTTATTATTGATTGACAATGCGACACACACATATCTCTGAGACATTAATTAGAGATTCCTAGCGGCACATGCATTACTTGTATCCCAAAGTGTGATTTAGGTTGAACAATTTGAGTGAGTTTTTCAATGCACTCATCTTATCTACTAGGAAAAAATTGATTTTGGCTATTTTCAAAATGATCCGAAAGAGTATGATGTCTCGAATTGTGAAAAGACATCAAAAAATGTTCGATACAACAAAATTTCTTGGACTAAGAAAAAGTTTGCTAAGCTACAACTTGTAGCTCAGAATTAGAGTCCGACTTTGGCAGAAGCGACGCAGTTTGAGGTTAACAATGGTAACACACAATACATTGTTAATTTGGATAAATGTATATGCAATGGTTACAAGTGGGAGCCGGCTAGGATTCCATGTGTCCATGCAATTCTGTGTCTGCATTTCATATGACTAATATCAGAAGATTACGTAAATGAGTACTATCACTGGGAAACTTGTGTGACAATATACTCTCTCTTCATTCAATCTGTTATTGGCCAATGTATGTGGCTTGCAGTAGATTTGAATAAAATTATACTGCTAACAAGAAAGCCTCAACTAGGTGGGCTTTGAAAAAAAAGAATCAAAGATGTCGACAAGCCGACAACCTATTCGATTAGTAAGAAGAACATGATGATGACACGTGGAAGATGTCATCGTGCGGAGCACACTACCTACACTTGTCGAGGCATAGAAGTCACTTCTGGGACAGATTCTACTATTACAAGCATTGGAAACACATCTCACTGAAAATATTTACAAAACACATTTATAGATTTCAATACTGCTTTTAGGATACAAGTGTGTTTGTAGTTCAACATTAAAATTACATAAATAATTAAGTTATTTTCATATCTTCTGACATATTATTGACGTTGTTTTGCTGGAGTCTTTAATGCATAGTCCATCATCTCGTTAATGACCATTGTAATTAAAATTGTATTTGTGGTAAGATTAATGAATATTTTTTAGAAGTACATTTTTTTCGTGCAACAAAATTCTATGCAAAATGTGAATGTGCACATAGAAATTAACAAAAAATTGTTATATTTTCCTTATTTTATGGCTCTTCTATAGTCATTTTCCTGCAAGGAAACATCATCTAGACATATCTTGTCACATTCTCAGCATATTATCTAAGCATAAACCATACAAGTCTACTCAAAGCATCAAAGCACCAAACATACAAGTCCAACAAGATAATGAGTCAAGTACAATAGTACAACAACTAGAAAAAAAAAAGACAAAAAACTAAATATCCATTGCAGCTACTGCATCAGTTGATGGAGGAACACGTGTTCGATCCCTAGGCCTATGCTCGATAGTCTCAGTGGCTTCTTCTACTTCTCCTTCATATTCTTCACAAAGCTCCTGAATTGTTTGTAAGTTTTGCCAAGTATCACTACTGTAGTTGCAACAATATTTCAAATTTTTCGAGTCATCCCTTCAATAATTGAAATAAGTTCATTTGTAAAAATTACTATTTTTATGATATTATTAATTTTAGAATAAATTTGTCGTGTTGTTAGTGGTCAACGGGTCATGTGTTAACTTATTCTGTTAGCAACCACGTTGAATTTTATTGGTCAAATAGTCAAAGGCGATAATTTGAGAAATTACCATATAGTTAAATTTGAGAAAATTAATTTTGAGTAAATTAGAATTTATCTTGAGTAAGATGTTTAATAACGTTCAGGATATACGGATAAGGAAATAAGAAATTTTTTTTAAAAATTTAAATGGATATATTTAAATTAAATAAATAAAGGGGATGTTTTTTTAAAAAGGGAAAGACCCTTTTTCTTGTGGGTTATTTCTTCTCGACTGCCGCAAGAAGCGACATGGGAGAAAAGAGGTAATTTCATTGTGCAACCCATCGATTTTCGAGGTGGAAATCATGTTCTTTTGGCTCACAACAACAACTTTCATAAAGGAACTTCAAACAATTGTAAGTTTTTTACTTCAGTTGTTGGTGTTAATGATTAGGGTTTTTATATAAATTGGATTCGGGCATGAAAAATTATATCCATGGGTTGTTTTATGGTTTATTGAGTAGGATTAAGATGCATTTAAGTTGTTTGGTCAATTCGTGATAAAAATCGATGAAGGAGAGCAATTTTTGCTATTTTTCGTCGCTAGAAATCTTCCAAGTGTCGACTACAGTGGATGGTCGATGGACACTGCAAACCTTGCGCTAGAAGTGGAGATGCACAAATGTCAACTGTTTGAAGGAAGTGTCGACCATGTGTTTTTTTATTTTCAAAAGGTGTCAACACTTTAGAAGAAAGAGTCGACTGTTAGTGTATTTTGGGCTAAAACCCTAGAGGTCTCCCTTAAAGTTCCAAATGAGATTCTTAGTTCTGGTATAGTACTCATTCGTGTGTCTCCCTGAGTGATTGAGAGGGATTTCTTGACTTTGGTTTTGTTTTAGGCTCTCACGAGTTCGTAGATTTTGAGTCGATACAAGATGTGGTAACTCGGACTGGTTAGAAAAGAAATCGTTGTTGAGGCAGAGATTTTATACTTTTTGCATTGCATTGCATAGCATGATTTTATGAAAAACCTATTTTAGTAAGTTGTCACTTATATAAAACTTGACGGGGCCTGGTCGTCAGCACGTCTGTTTTTACGTGTATGTAAATACAATTTTACACGTTTACCATTGACACATAATTTTATATTGATATGATATATATCTCGCGAGGATGAGTCATCGTGATACTTTGAAGGGTTTCAGTATCAAAGTATCATGAGGACATCTTAATACCTCTTCTGCTACGTAAAGATGGTCTTGTTTGCACATTACGAAAATGGGTAATAATGCAATGATGACACGCTCTTTGGGCTTTGAATCTATAAACTTGATAATGGTATGTTTAAGTTTTATGATTATTTAGGTGGCGTTGCTGCTTGGTCTTCGGATCGCTAGCCTCCCTGGTGATGTTGTTAGATCTACGAGTCGCCGTCATCTTTGTTATTTTTCATATTTACGAGATGTCGTTGGGTCTTCAAATCATCATCTTTCTATGTTAGTGTGACGAAGGTGGTCTTTGCGTGACCCTTCTTTTTTCTTGAGGTTTTTTTTATATAAAAAGTACGATGGAGGCTTATTTTCGTGTAGTTGTCTATCTATACAACAATGTTTTGAATAATGATCTTATTGGTTGCTCGTGGAGCCTGTTTTCTTAAAATGATAGAAAAAAATAAGTTTTCATATAACGATATTTGAAAACCACTTTTTGATCATGTTTTCAAATAAAAGTAAGAGAGATTTTACATGCATTACATTTAGTATAACTTGTCTACTGAGTTAGTCATTCACCCTAATGTCCCCCTCGCTTTCCAAGAATGATCAAGAACAATGAATAGCTGGAGTTTGTAAGCAGTTTTATTTATTCCTTTATGTACCTGAGTGTTTATTTGATTCCTGGTGAGGATTTATCATACTTTGTGTTTGTATAAGATTTAACGGTTTGGAATTATTGAACAGATTTTTTTATTATCGTACAATTTTATCTATAATCATTATGTGAATTTTGAGCTTTGACTAATGTTCAAGTCTTTCGATGTGAACTAAGTCTTGAGCTGGGTAATCCTATCATCTTTAAGGATCGAGTCTCCCAACCCGCTGTTCTGTTAAACCTGTCTCTAGGTTGTAGCAAACATTTTTGATATCAGAGTTAGATTCATGCAAATAGTAATTACTTAATAATTGATAGTGTGATAACTAGAACGTTGCCTTTGGGCACAAGAGGCATTCTGACATTTGGCAGAGTATTTTTTAGGAGCTAAGATGCCTCCAAGAAGGAACTCGATTAACCAAACCCAATATGCTAGTTTTGACTATGTCGCAGCCATGATGGAGGCGTTGCGTTACCTTTCGAGCAGTGGTACGGGGCCAGAATCCTGAAATGACTCGGATTACTTACTTATGAGAGTTTGCTAGGCTGAAACCGCACATGTTTGAAGATGGTACCAAACCTATGGATGCAGAGAACTGACTTCAGAAGATAGAACGTAACTTTGGATCTCTCAAAGGATCTAATAAGTTTCAGGTTGGGATTGCTATCCACTACTTAGAGAAGTTAATTTTGAGCTGGTGAAACACAGTGAGGTCGAGCTTTAATGTGTAGTCTAAGGAGGACTTCATAGAAGCGTTCAGAGGTCAATACAACAGTAGGAACCACCGAGCCTTTAATGAGTTGGCTCATAGGACAATGACGGTGATGGAGCACCATGCTCAGTTCTATGAGCTTCTGCCTGATCCTTTTCATTAAAAAAAAATGATTTAAATTAGGAACATATAAAGACATCATTAATGAGTTCAGTGTTACCTCCTTTTTTGCGTTGCCATGGTTCCTCTTTCAATTAGTAGTAGTTTTTCATTTCTCATTTGTTGCTTGAGATGTGAACTTTTCATCTATTTTATGGAGTATGACCATTTCTAGTCATATGATTGTTACATCCAACTACCACAAATTCTTCAATGAATTTGACTTCCCTTTTAATCCTTTATCGTTATATATTTTAAGCTAAATTGAATGTAATTATCGTGAAAATTTTGGATTGATGTATTGCCTGCATGATAGATTAACTCCAAACGCAAGGCACGCTAAGTGACTCCATCCCCTTTATTCCCACGCTCAAATGACCCGATGCGAGTGTCCACTCTATGATTTATAATATTTCTCATGCAACCCATTAACAAATTCATATGTAATCTATAATCACATGAGAGTAGGTTTTGAAGTTTGGTTGAATTTTTTAAACCAACTAGTGTGTCCTCTAGGATTTTTGGAATTTGAATGGGTCGCGAGCCTCGTTCCTACCATAGCAACCCTTGTCCAATAATCAATGAGTGTTGCGACCATACGTGACACCAGTGTTGTTGTCACGACTCGAATACGGGCATGATAGTAACGTCGGGTTGAACGATTTGGTTTTTAAATCATATTTCACAAGTTACTAATGGAGAGATTTTGAAAATATTACTGCATACATAAGTAGCTATAAACAAAATAAGTCATCAATATTTTTCGTGAAAAAATAGTTCCGGTAAAAATAATGTCACTCACGGACCTTTACATGTCTAATGCTCACAAGACGCATAAAAGAATAATGACGATATGTAGATCCACGACATTCTATTCTAGAATGCCTCAATGTCTTTGCCATTTTCGCGACGCTCAGGCATCGATTGAATTATGCAATGTCACTATGCATTTTTCTAGATCAGGTTTTCAAAACACTTCTTTTCACTGATTTCTAATGCTAATTTGTATAAAATTAAAAGCAAAGTAATCTTTCATTAATTTCATCGAACAGTTAAAGACAGTTTTATATCAAACCTTTTTCCCATTTAAACTCCAAAAATCACAAAATATAGATAAAAGTGATGGACTCGCCTTATCTCTATCGATCTTTGATCTTTCAAATAAACCCCCTCTTCAAAAATGTTCGTTTGCGATAGCAAAAAATCTGAATCTAGGTCCACCCCGAGGTTAGATTCTGAAATAAGTCGACAAATTGAGTAACAAATATCACCTACCGATGTGTATTCTCTCCATAAAAGAATACGACTGCACTTAAATACAACACAATCGTTTCTCTAGAGTGATCTTCTCTCCGTCATTCTCCCACTCATGCAATGCAAAAGTTTAGGTTAGAATGTGAATGACACTTTTTTATTTTTGCTCTATCCTCGATAATTCAAAGCTAGCTGGTTAGAATTTTCCTCCCAGAAATTCATTAACAGTTGTTATATAATTATGGAAATAAAAAATTAAAATTCATAACTTACCTTAACATTGAGACCATAGTGACAACAATATGATTGACGTTCATGAATTAAACTGTATTTTTTAAGTATAATAAGAGTGAGTGATAATTTATATTATTCTATGATCTTATGTGTACTCCTTATTTATTTTTTTATTTGCATAATAGACTATATTTTTCCAAAAAAAGTTTACATATATATAACTTATATTTTATTGTAATTGGGCTGTTTTCATTTAAAGAAAGGTAATTTCAACCAAAACAAATGAAAAAAAAATTGATCGATGCCTATGCATTCTTCCAAGAAATTATATGGATGGATGCCAAAAAATATAATAAAGGATAATTACTAAAATAACTCTCAAAATATGGTGTGATTAACCATAGACTCTTAGAGCATTTTTGTTAATTAAGTCGCCTTTAAAATATGGTTTTTGTTAACAAAATTAGCCATAGCGGTGTACTAGTTCCGATCCTGATGAATGGTGAACGGACTCCCAATCTACATTTTGTACTTTGGATTGGGACTCTGCTCTCCACTTTATACGGTAAAATTAAAAATCCAGAGTAGCTATTTCAGGAAACATTTCAAACGATATCGAATTTTCTTGAAACTTTAATCTCGTATTCACTATATCATTGGATGATAATATGAAATTTTTTATAATTTCTGAAGACTTTCACAGTTTATTATAATGTTTTACATATTGTTTACGAAATAATTCATTAAAATTATGTATGCCATTAAAAAATTATGAAATTTTCACAATAGACTCTTCTTATAGTCTTAATTAAAGCTATTAAATAACTAGCAAAAAGAAACTACCATGCATTTATATGTAGTTTGAGAGTCAAAACTATTTATCTGATGTTTTATGAAAGTTTGAAGATAAATGCGTTGTATTTTTTCTGCTAGTCATTTTGCAGCTCTGACTTAGAGTGTAAGGAGAGTTTATTGTGAAAGTTTTAAAATTTTTAGATGATATATGTAATTTTAATAAATTATTTCGTAAAAAAAATAAACAAATTATAATAAATTGTTAAAGTGTTCGAAAATCACGAACCTTTCGAAATTATCTTTCTATGTGATAAAAATTTCAGGCAAATTCGATACCATTTGATATGTTTTCTAAGGTAATCACATCAGTACTGAGATTCTGACAAAGACAAATTTGTTAACAAAACGATATTTTAATGAAGACTTTGTTAATAAACACACTATAATGGTCAATTTGTTAATCACTCTATATTTTGATAGGTATTTTGATAACTATCTTATAATTAAACAACTTAGTCTTTTACAAGAAAAGGCCAACATTGGGTCGAGAATGAAGAATTTCACAAGTGAGAAAATGGGTACTTCTAGGGGTAATTTTTTTGAACATTTACTTTTCCAATCAACAGATTGCTTGCGTTTATCTGAATTCATCACGAAATTAAACACACAAAGTCATTTAGTCGCGCCATCGGGACATAAATGTTTCAAGAAACCAAATCCTATTGGACTGTCACGTGTGTGCACTCTAGCTAAAAGTAGATTGCTTATAGTCGATATATCACTGTGAAGCTTATAATATATAGTTTTATTTATAAAACAAAAGCACTAAGCTTTTGTTAAACTACGATGCCAATAACTCATCCACGTGCTCAGTGAGTATTTTTGAGGTAAATTCCATCATCATTTGCAATCCAAATGCAGTCGCTAAAGTCGCAGTGCTCCTGCAGCCAAGATTTGCGTTCAGGCCAAGACACTCCGAGACTGACTTCCCCATGCGAGCTTCTCATGTAGCACCAGAAAAGCGTCGATTGCCAGATGTTTTCCCTGAAACTCCAGCTGAATTCTTTGTGGATACTGACGCGTAGCACTCCAAGATCATCAGCTTTAGACTTAGAGTGCAAAACCAAATCCGCCATAGTTTCCCCCATTTCGCTGACGACATGCACTGTCCACTTCGAATAACGAGCCTGGTACTTTGATTCCACAGATCTGGACATCACGGTAGCAGCCATTGTTAATGCTGCAGCCAGCGACAAAAGAAAGATCATTCTACTGAGTTCAAACCCCATTTTTTAGATACTGTTTGGCATGAAGAGCAAGCTAGGGATTATCATTTTCCCGCTGTTATATAGAGAAGATGAGAGCATATGGAGGATAAACTAAATACAAGTCAAAAACAACTTGATACATTACCATGCTTTTCACTAAATTTAAGCATGGCTTTTGAGGAAAAATGGATGATTATGATAAATAAGACCATGTATGGAAATGGATCATGTGGTAAGAATTCCTTGAAATATAAACTTAATTCTATTGATATCTTGGATAATCTGTCTTTTCGATTTCGTAACTTTAGTTCAGACTAATCTTATGTGTACTCTTTTAAAAACTTTATTTACATGTCAAACAATTATTTATTCAGTTAATATAATAAATTATAAAAATTAATTTATAACATTAATTATAATTTAATTACACAAATTATTGTTTAAACAAGTTTATAACAGGAAATGTTAAAAATAGACCTAAAGTACTTGTTCTAGATTATGCAATCAACAACATCAATCTTTATACAAGTACAATTTCCTTGAACGACCCTTCAATATAATATCGTTACACAATTTTTTTGTTCATAATTTTTGTGGGTATGGTATCTTTTTTTTTTTTTTTTTTAAGTATAACTAGTATCAATACATGCAGGCACGTACGCGTCAAGATTTACATATTTTTTTGGGACAATTCATAGAACATAATTATCATTCAAATAAAAACTAATTAAAAGGATATAAATTATATAATTGTGCAAAAATTGTTGTTATGTTATTTGAATTTTTTATAAAAGAAAGGCATACATAATGAAATATATTTTCAATGTTTTCACTATATTTGTGTACCCTTAAATGAAGAGAAGTGTTGTGATGACACAGTTGGAGAAAAAGTAGTTTTGAATTTATAGAAATATAAAACTTTAACCCACCAACAAACTTAAAGAAGTATGACAATGATGCACCATCTCTATATTAATGCTAAATAATACTAAACAACACTTATCCAAATCTTGATTTGAAGGAAAAAAAAAATGTATCAGGTTAACAATTAGTGTCAAATTAAATAAGTATGTGACGTGCAAGTTTTATTGAAAGAGAAAAAGAGACTTGTCGTATGCAAAAGAATATATTTCCATAGTAAGTAACTTCACAAAAAGTAAAAAAAAAAATTCAAAATATGATAAAAAAACTAGCAAGTTGAGTATTCTTTCTTGTTTCCCATGTATAGGCACAATATACATAGGTTTGTTTAGAGATGTTTAACGGGCGGACTGGCTCGGCTCGCTACAGTAGCGAGCCGAGCTTGGCCTATTCTCACGAGGTAAGTCGAGCCGAGCCTGAACGTTGGGCTCGCGGGCTTGTCGGAGACCGAGCCAAACGAGCAAGTCAACGAGCCGGCTCGTTGGCTCAGCGAGCCAGGCTCACGAGCTAACCCGCCCCCTCCTCTCCTCCGGCGGCTGGCAATTTCAACTTTTTTTTTACAAACAAAATCATTTTTCCATTGCAAAAATCAACATTTAACTGAGTTTAAACCTAAAACACCTAAAATTTTCAACATTCAACTAAAACAATCTGGGAGAAATTTTGACTTACGGCGGGATTTTTAGTCACAAAATTGACGAGCATCAAAAGAAATCGATTTGAGACTTATTTTGTCAAAATCAGCCCTAATCAACCAATTTCTTCTTTCCTCGTTGTTTCTCTCTTCTCACATATCTTTGTTTTTTGCGGCGCCAAACTCAGCAGGAAAGAAAAAAAACTCTTTCGGACTTTCTTTTATTATAATTAGCCATACTCGATTCTGCAAAAGGCAAAACCGAAATAACTGTGGTGTGTCGAGAAAGGCGATATATCGCCCAAAGAGGGACGATACATCGCCCCACTCTCTGGAGTTAGGTGATGCAAATTGCCCAGTTGGGCATTACATCACCCCCAATAAAGCGTTGCATCGCTCCAATGATCGCCCCACTTACTAGAGTGGGATAATACATCACCCCAAGGGGCTATGGAAGCACTGTTCACATAAATAGTAAAAAATATATATTTTTTTATTGAGTTTTAACGGATAATTTAAACAAATGATTCTCTACCGAATACAACGTTTCCGCTACAGATCTAAATGATTTAAAAAATGTCTAAGCCTTTCAAAACATTTTCAATTGATTTAAAGATAATAATCTATAAAGAAGTCAGTGAGTTTCGGTCTGAGGACTCTACAGTTTTTGGGTCATGACAAATTTTGTTGAAAAAACGTTGTGTTTTTTATTATAAAACACCGCTTTGCTTGCTGTTTGAATTATGTGACTATATGACTGAATTAAGTGATGATCATATTGTTGTATTTATTCATTGTTTCTTTTGTTTGGTGATTTTTCGTATATCATTGTGAAAATTGGATGTTTGATAGTTTTTTAAGGTTTTACCCAGTTTTAATTTCTTCTATAACTAGTTCTAGTGTTAGTGTTCGAAGGGAAAGAATAAAGACATCTTATGTTTGGAATTTTTTTAATATTGTTAGCGATGACAATGATAAAAATTTCAGAACTAAAAGTAATCAACATAGAAATTAGTGGATAGCGAGAACATCTAATTCTTTTAATGTACGTTTGATTATTTTCTACTTCAATTTTTATTTAATTACATTGTGTCATGTATTATTTGTTTTTTTATCTTTTCTTATGACTTTTACTTTGATATTTTGCATCTATTTTGTTATGCGTTACAAAAAAAAAAAATTTTTAAGTAGTAATTTGCTGACAAGTTTAGAGAGAGAAGAAGAAGAAAAAAAAAACAGGAGGACCAGAACCGAGACCAGAAATTTAGTTCGGTCTTGAAAAAAATTTTGGGTTTATTAATGCAAAAATTTAAAAATCAAATTTTAGTGGTCCGGTCCTAATCTCTCTAAAAATCAGATCGTGCATACCACGATTACCCCTAAGAAATAACGACTCGGACAATCCGAGTTGCCTTTATCATTCACTGATAGTAAAGTGTTTGAAAAACTTATATTATATTAAGATAAGTTTAAAATATTTATATACGCTCAGTTTATTATGTTCGACTTGTTAAACTCGTTAGGCCAGCTCGGCTCGGCTCATTAGGCTCGTGGCTTGCTTATCTCGACTCAGCTCGTTAGGCTCGTGGCTTGCGAGCCAGCTCGGAGTGAAAATTTTTTAGCATCAACTCGTCAGACTCGGCTCGTTAGACTCGGCAGGCTCAGTGAGTCAAAGCTTTTCAGACTCGACTCGGCTCGGCTCGACTCGACTCGCTCATTTAACATCTCTAGGGTTGCTTACAACTATTTTTCCATTCACCTCCGAGAGTTGACACATGCAAGTAAATAATAATATATTGTTTCATAATATTGAAGGTCTTGGAAGAGTTGTATAATCACAAGCCATATTGTGAAAAAACTCGCAGCTCAAGAAGCTTCTTCGCAAGGGAAAGAATGCTACAAACTCTGCTATTAGGATCTTGCAATAACCTACAAATGTTTTAAAAATAATATTTTATTGTACAAAGTAAATGTATAAGGTGTTTTATAAGGAAATAAAAAAAGATGTGCAAGGTATTCAAATCACTTTAAATAAAAAAAAAAAATTATCTTTTTTTTTCTTCAATGTTCTTGTAGATAGCCATCACCAAATAAAATAATTTAAGAGATTCAACAATCGAAAAATCAAAATAATTTTAAAGCTAGACAAAAAAGAACAACTTCCACTCAAGCATAGACAAGATTTAGTTAAAGAAACTAACATATCGAATTTCAAGCTATCTACGTGCATACAGCCTGAACTATAATGAAAGTAAGATTAACTCGGCAAAACTATAATCCATCAAATCTAACTCCAAAAGCATGATATTTTTGTATTTAGGTTTATCCAGTAAGGCTAAATGCACATAAGCAAATATCAGAATAATTAATTAAACAAAACTGCTAATAAAATTGAGAAATAAATACTAAATATCACACAAAAATCTTAAAGATTTATGGAAATTAAGCTATATCCAACCAAACAAATGTCACAGAAGTTTCAATGTTTCTATATACAAAAACATGAATAAATCAATTTGACGTGGAAAAAATTGAGTCGAACTTTTGATAATACACGGTTCCCTTCAATAAAGATGTAATGTTTAACAAGACGAATAAACGATACAACACTCCCTAGTCAACAACGGATAAACGACAGATGAAACAGTGTAATATTGCATACAATCTGCTACTGCATTCAACATTGAATAAAGGGAAATTACTTCACTAAATTTTAGGCATTAGAAGTTCCAAATTATAGTTCACATGGACCAATTTACATACAAACAGTGAAGAATAGAAATATAGCTAAAAAAGAGAGCAGAAAAAACAGACACCTATAAATAAAATTGAAGAAAGATTGGAGTCAAACTTCCTCGCCTCTTAAAAATGGTTAAGGCAACCAAAGAAGAACTTGTATTACAAACACAAATGAGTGTTGTAAGATAGTTACTAGGAAAAGAAAAAAATGCTAACATCTTGGTCGAGCAGCAAAGGAAACAACGCACTGCACGGTAGTTACAGTGACACATACATTCAAATTGGGAAAGGGACAACCAGTTCCCCACCTGGTTGTTCGAGCTTTAGCCTCAACGGTGCTATTTTCCTTTATTTATTTCTTGGAGTTTAACTGAAATTAGAGAAAGCTCATCCAGTCACGAAAGAAAATATTCAGGACAAATGCCAAACTAATTACAACACAATTGTTGTTGTTTTGTGCTTTCAATGGAGAGAAACAGACAGACATACAATTTCTAACGAAAGCAAACCTTTTTCGGTTCATGCCATCGTTTAGAAATTAGTACCTCGTTTGTGAAGCTTTTGAAAGAATAAAACTTGGTCTCTGACTACCTTTTGGAGTTAATATTTACTTTCTTAAAACTAATCTCTACTTCTTATCTGTATATTAATTTCACTCCCTGAGAAAATTCAATTTTAATTATATGACCTACTTTTTTTCATCTGAAACTTTCATTTACATGCTACACATGACGAGGCAGATTGTATGGAATTATAAGCACAATAGCTCAAAGGTATATAATTGGGAAGAAAAGACTTGCATTGGTTAAGAACATCCGTATAAGTTAGTCAGATGAGCGTGCAGAAGTGGAAGGTGATAATTTGAAAACCAAACGAAACTCAATGACCGTTATCATTATAAAGTTATCACCGTCGACTCCACCTTCATCTCAGCCCTCAATGACGTTTTCATCTTCCTCCACCCACTTGAATTGCGACTCACACTCTAGCTCGTGTCGAATCTTCCAATCAAGCGTGTGACCATTTCTTCACAATATCATTGATGGAACCCAAATGAAACTCATTTCTTCTTGTCTCCAGTCTTTCACATTCTTCATGCAAACATATCCGCGATCTATAAATAAATAAAAAAACTCATGCGCCGTGACCCAAAGGCTAAGACAAATATGTCAAATTAAACGACCGGATTCCAAGAGTGAATTAGATTGTCCAGCCCAAAGCATAGTCCGTGGCATTCAGAGAAAGTCTTCAAAATTAATTTTGTGATGGTTCAAAAATTTACAAACGTAAAAATGATTTCATTTGAAGATAACATAGAAGTATTAAAACAGTATAGAATTATTAAATGTGCATGAGTTAGAAGTAAAACTACTTAATTGTGTGTTAGAATGATTAAATTGTAAGTTGTTTCTTATGAACAATTCAGATGACATTAAGATCATGGAAGTTGAAACTTCGTAGTTAAAGTTAAACACTTTTGAAGTTGGACAAGAATCGTGAGAAGTTGCGCGAAGGGGGCGGGTGATCCCACTATTTAAATTTGCTTTCCGCAATTATAGATAAATCTGAAAGAAAAATAATAAGAACCCAACTCATCTTTCTCGCGACATACAGACTTGTTATTTCCGATTATCCTTACTCCAATGAACAGATCATGAAGCCATGGAGAGTAGTTCAATTAATTGGTTTTATTTGTGCTATAGATAAGCTAACTATGAGTGAGTGCACGTGTTTAGCAAAGTGAGAATAATTGCTATGATTAATTAAACTTTTTATAACTAATTAACAGACAATAGAGTGTTTATTTTAAGAAATAGAGTGTTTAATTTGAACCCAAATACTTGAATGAAATGGTTGCTGTTACGTTAAATTCAGTGACCCTCCACCGATTTCAATCGTCAAATAGAGAGAGACCCACCTTACAAGGGCGGAGTGTTCGGTCTGCGTACCGACACCTGAGCCGAGATGGGTCGCCCCGTCCCCTTCCCTCCGCAGCTACTGCAGAACATGCGACCCGAGCCAGAACAGGTACGGCAACCAACATCGCCGTCGGACCACCGCGAACAGAGGCAAGAAACTCGACCAGTGCCGTTGCAACTGGGACATCTGGGGAAGGGACCGGCCATCGGCTTCTGCTCTATCACCGACTTCACCAGAACCGCCCCGGCCAACACGCTTAAACCAGTGGCGAGCTGGGTAATTATGATCGGACCCATCGTACAATTTTTGTGGGCGAAGAAGAAAGGATTTACAGAGAGATTATCCCTGGCAGATGCAGGTATTAGCAAAAGAAATGAAGGATGAACTAGTCAGAGGGAAGAAGAAATAGGAAGCTCATGCCAAATTGCCAATGCACACGTTTGTTGCATTGGATTTTTGTGTTTGTTTGTCTTCTGTTCTCCGCGTGGACTCTAAATCTGGCTGGATCTTCCCTTACCAGCTGCATTTTTCAGGATTTTGCTGTTTTTCACAGTTTATTTTATATGTAATTTCTATCACACCCTAACTCTACGTTATCTCTGATGAAATTGGAACGAGTCGACTCACTTCGAAGTTCAACAAAAGCAGCCTCTTCTAACTTTAAACACACGTTTTACGCCTTTAGACCCCTTTAATGTGTTGATTGAAAAACCCGAAATTTTTAACGATAATTTTAAGTTGGTAAATTTTTTGCATTTGTTAACCGATGATGGGTCGAGAATTTGATCTTATTTTTTCGTTACGTGACACGCGTGCATTTTTGGTCAAACAGTCAAATCCAAAAAATCTATCGTCGAAGAGTGAGATTTTATTGTGCAAGGTATAGTTCAACGCATCGAATTTTGATTGGGTTGGAATCGAGTTCAAAATGATATTTGTTCACTCGAGAAGAGCAACTAATGTTTGAGAAAACACGTTTGATTCTCCTTTCTCGGACCAACAATAGTTCTCTTGTTTTGACTTCTTCTTTTATCAAGTTGGTAAATAATGTTTATAGATTGAGTTTAACAAGTGATTTAAGAGCAGTAATTAATGACAATAAATTTTATTTTCATATAATTCAATCTTTAACTTTGGATTGTGATACGGACTATTAAGTTTTGTTGTTAGAAATTTCAATTTTTAACGATAAATCGATATCTATAATTAAAGTTGATTTTGAATTCGATTTAGATGTAAATTATTTTGTATTTGGAGCTACTAGCCGACCGAAGCTTAGCCTAACTATTCGATCACGGAAAAATAGCTACTAGTTGTGATATTTGCATTTGAGAAATTTAAAACTTACTTGGTTATGACCAAAACTATAGTTTATACAAGATCGCTTAGCAATCAATTATCTTTCCGCTAAGAAAAATGAAAAACCAAGGCTGTCAGGGCTTCTACTAGAAAGTTTTGATCTAGAAATTGAGACAACGAAGACACTGAAAATCAAACGAGTAGTGCTACGTTTATTTTTTTATTTTACTCTCTTAAAATACTCAATGACGAGTCAATTAATTATTGGTACAATTAAAGTATAATTATTGTAATAAATTATAAATAGTTAATTTATAATAAAAATAAACATAGAATTATTTAAACCAAATAAAATTAGTTTAATGTATTTTTATTTTTTTATGTTCTGATAATTCTTCATTTCATTTCAAAGATAGATTGAGGGAGAAGCTTGGGGGTTAAGTTGACTGAGGTAGTCAAGATGAAACGCCAGAGATGATTCCTTCCATCATAGAGCACTACAATAGAGAAATTTATCTTCACGCGATGTCATCATCACACGTACAGACACTTACTAAGAAACGAACAACTATGCTATATTGCATCTTAAAGGGCATATCAATTTGGCTTCCCTCCTTGATTACTTACTTTCACAAGCGTGTAGGATTTTGGTGCAATAGGGACATTGTACGAGTTAAGTTTGGGCATGTGCTTTGTGTGGGCACTACTGAAGGGTGTTTTCTATCTTACTCTACTGTGTTTTTTCTTTTGTTTTTTTGTTCAGTGTGTTTTACTGTCTTCTTGCTTACTCTCAATTTTTAGTTCTATTTTGCATGCTTTGTTTTAAATATTGCTTTAGATATATTACACTCTGACTGTCACAGTAAATTGTTAGAAACAACCAATGCACTGAGCTCCGAAGATAACCCTTTCAACTAGAGAGTTTCTTGATGTGTCATGAATTCGCCACTCTTCGAAAATAATTTCATTGAGATTTTCTAAACGATTATCAAGTATTTGTTTTGTAGGTCTTCATAGAGGAATATGCATTAAGAAAATCAATATTTTATATTCAACATCCACTTATATCATGATACTCTTCAAGATGAAGTATAAATTGAAAATCAAGCACACATTCAAGGATTATTGGACTTTCCATAAAAACTATTGTGAAACTGACATCTGAGAATTAATTGATATATTTAACTACCTTGTTGATATTATTACAACACGTGTGCTTCGTAAAGAATGTAGCTGATATTTCAAGCTTTCCCGAATGGAGTAGATCGCATAATTTGGACACCGTTTACTTGGTCAACAAGGCCAATTACAGAGAGACTCGTTTCTAGAACATTTATAGAAGGAAAAATTTGTTTTCCTTATGACAATTGGTTGTAAAATTTCTTAGTTTTAAAAAGATTTCTTAATTATAATTTTAAAAAGTTTTCCTAACTATAATTTTAGTAAGGTTTTTTATTTATAGTTTTAATAAAGTTTTCTAATTTTGTCTTAAAAGAGTGCTATTTAAGCATACTTATGTAATGACATTGAGTAGTTGAATTTGATGAATATTTGTTGAAACTTTTATGCTCACAACCCCGAAGTTTGCAAGCATCTGTAGTGCGCCCCGTTTATTTGTTCTTTAACAATTATTTTTTAATATTGTGAGTTTTGTGAAAAACTCTTATAGCGTGATTTTCTCTACTCTCTTAGTTGATAGTAGACATCTCATTAAAGTTATAAAAACTCTCATATTCATATTGTTGTAGTGGTCTTCATCCGAAGCAACAAAAATCACATAGACGCACAAGTTAGCGCCTATCGGACCAACGTTAAGGTGTTTCTATTATAACTTCTTCAATTCCACGAATTTATCTCTAAATTTTTCATAGATCATTGTACACATCCACTACGTTTATCTGCCGTAAGAATCACTTCATTTCAATTGCAAACGAGAGAGTTACACCTTTCTGTAGTTGGTACTCAATTTCCTGCTAGAAAAGTACCTGCGTTTCCTGGCAACCTTCAATATTTCTTTAATATCTTTTAAACCATTAAGAATTTTTAGCTGAAATTTTAAAGGTGTTTTATTCACATACTTAGTTAGCTTCTGGTAAATTTTCATAATTTTTGCATGTGGATTTATACTTCTTTTATCTGTTGGAATCTAGAAAACTTTCGGTGATCATCAATTGGGTATCCAAGAGAGAACTAGTGATTGTGTTTGAAACCACAAGTTGCCATAATAGAAGCGTATCACTCCTTTAACACCTTCCGTCGTGGCAATATACTTCTCTTATGTAGTGGGTAAAGCTAACGTATTTTGTAATTGAGTCTTTCAACTTATAGTTTCTCTATAAGTTACAAATACATGTTCTGAAGTAGAATGTGATAAGTTCAGACAACCAGCAAAATTGGAATTAACATACCCGATTACTGATTGTGTCGCTTATGCTGAAGCAGATGTTGTAGCATTCCTTGCATAAGTAAGTTTTATATCCAATGAACCTAATATGTATCTCATCACCCATTTCAAAGCATTTTAGTGATATTTCTCAAGATATGATATAAACTTGCTAACCACACTTGCAACATATGCAAAATCTGGCTGAGTACATATCATCGCATACATGATAAACCTAACAATATTTGCATAAGGATTTTTTTGCCATAAACTATTTTTCTGATTCATTCTTCGGTGCTTGCAACTTTGGTAATTTAAAATGAGTACTCAATGGCATGCTAACAGACTCCAAATTTTGCAGATCAAACTAGCTGAGAACACGCTTCAAGTATTCTCCTTGAGAATGCTCTAAAATACATTTTTCTTTATCCCTCAAAATCTAAATCTTAAAAATTTTATTTTCCGCACCCAAGTCTTTCATATCAAACTATTTTTTGAGTTCTTCCTTTAAATTCAATGTCATCTACATATAACAAGTACAATGTTCCTTCTGATATTGTGACTTTCACATAAACACAACTATCGTATTTCTTTTTTACAAATCCAATGTTATATATAAAAGCATCAAATTTTAAATTTCACTGCTTTGGTGACTGCGTAAACCATATAGTGATTTTTTTAAAAGACAAGCATGATTGGAATTTCCATTCTCAAACATTTCTAGATGTTCCACAAAAATAGTTTCCTCCAAATTCCCAATAAGGACATCATCTTCACATCCATCTACTCTAATTGCATATTTTAAGTTGTCAAAATCGATAAAACCAACTTTATCGAAGTCTGTTTCACAATTAGAAAGAATATTTCATTGAAATATATCAATTCTCTCTGCGTGAAGGTTTTCACAACCAATCTCCCATTGAACCTTTAATTACCTTTGCTGTTAATATCTTTCTTTTGCTTTAAGATCCACTTACACCCTATTGATTTTTCTTTTCTAGTTTATCTAACAAAACTCATGTGTTGTTCTTCTACAATGATATTATTTCTTTATTCATAGTATTAATCTAATCACCCTTTTCTTTACAACTGATAGCCTCCATGTATGTCACATGTTTCTCATTCTCAAGATCAATCAAAACTAGAAGGACATATGTAATGACATCCACATATCTGAGATATTGAGTTGGTTTCACGACTTGTTTAAACTTGTCTCGAGTGAGTTGATAATCTATCACTTCTCCTTTCACTAAACCTTCTGCCCCAGAAATAACCTACTTAGTATAGTGATCATTCACATGAGAAACATTTTTCGGAGCTAATCATCTAGCTCTTCCTAAAATACAATTTTGTAGTTTCCTTAGGCATGACTTTTCTGTTTGGAGCTGACAGTGATTAGAATGGCAAATTATTTTCATTAAATACCACGTGACAACTAAAACATAATGCTTTGGAAGGACATATATGATAAGATATCTCGCGGTTTTGATACTTTTTGCCCATAATAACTTGGGTAAACTCGATGTAAGAAACATACATCTTACTTTCTTCAAGATCGTTCGATTCAAACTCTCGTTCAAGACATTCAATAGTGATATTTTTGAAACTGAATTGATCGGTTCAATTTCAAATTTTCTAAAACATAAACCAAACCGATTAGCATTCGGAACTGAACCCAAACCAAAGTGATATTTTTGTTTTTGCTCAGTTTGGTTTTGATTTGGTTTCGGTTTTTCATGTCTTCACTTTAAACTTGGTTTTCTGTTTGTTTTATCCGATTAAAACTTGATTTGGGGCGATTTTGTTTTATAATTTGTAATTGTTAATATAAAGATTTTGAAATTTTTTGTCAGGTTTGATCGGTTTTTGAAAGAATGAACTGAGAACCGAACCAAAAAACTCGGTTCGGTTTCATTCCAAAATCAAAAATCTCGATTTGGTTTGGTTTTTTATTTTGACCAAATCAATTTCCATCGTTAATAAAACCAATTTATCAATAAACCACAATCCTGATCAAAATTCAAAATCAATTTCAATTTAAGATGTATTTATCAAAATTTAAAATCTTCCACCCTAAGTATCCAGAATCAAAAAATCCAAATCCAAAGATTTCATATATTAAAAAAAGTAAATTTTAACGTTATTCCAAATAATTATACATAAGTTACTCGAATACTATTTGTTAGACCATAAAAACATAAACGTTATTTTCCATAAACCCAAACAATGTCACCCTCACATTATATTCATCGCGATAAAATAATTGCATGGTATACCTAAATTCATGAAAAAAAAAATATTTTGGAAATTAGGTTCTAGATATTATCTCTAAATTGGAAAAACCTTTATTCTTTGTATTCTCGGAGCGGACAAAATACTAAAATAACATAAACTACCAACCATTTTATCTATGTATCATGATTTTGTATTTATAAAAAAATAATATTATATTTATTCTTTAATCTCACGTCCTAACGTGTCACTTATCTATTAGTTACTATATGATGGTATAATATAAATAATAAATATAATAAATCAAACGAATCAATGACACGTAAACATCACATTAGTATATGATTTTAAAGTGCAAAATAAGAATGTAAATGCAACATTGCTATTTATAAAATATGAATTGAGATGAAGTTCGATCTTCCATCAAATTAAGCGTAACAACGGATATCTACACAGTAAAGTCCTACACTTTAATAAGATTCTCAAAATTCATCTTAATTGGCCTCGAACGATAGACATTATTTAATTACTATTAAATATATTAACCTACTATATAGTTACTAACTACAGTCTTGCTCAAGTCCTCTTTCATTGATTCCAAGAAATGTGTGACTAATGATATCATCATCAATGCAGGACAAAAAGAAAAGAAAAGAAAAAAAGAAGACGATATTTAAAGAACGCGTAAAAGGGTTCATCTTTACCCCTTGAATTGGTTATATATTAGTTGGCTACGGGAAGCTAGTTAAGATATTCCTTGTCCGTTAACATTTGTCTCTTCTCCTAGACTCATCGGCAGCACCCGTAACAAAACAAAATCATGCATTTAAAGATGATTAACATACGTGTCGAATACCAATTAACTCACTAAGTAAAGATTAAATACAACTCTACTCATTATAATAATTATATCAATCGGGCCTGATTCTAAAGTCATCTATTGATTAGATTAATGAGTTTGTCATACGTAGAGTTAAATTAATTAGAGCCAACTTGTTTGACTAAGTTTACTCTATAAGGTCGGCCGTGACTAGGCTCGGATTGAAATTGGAATTAGTTAAAATTATAAGCATCAAAGTAAAATTTTGAAGTAAACAATTAATATTCTACCAAAAACTTTATTTATTAAAAGAAATAACTTTACACGCACGACAGTGCTGGTACGTGCGGAATGAGCCGAATGGTAGAAAATCGGATACGAATAGAAAAAATCCCAAACCCGGAGGAGAAGAAATGACTTGCAACGCTACCTGGCGCTGTGTCTTCTCACCAGAACTTTTCCGCTCTGTTCATCTCCGTCGGAGCTCCTTTTCTTCTTCATTCTTCAACAGTGGAGCTATTACTCACAGTCTGAAAAGCAATGTTTTTCTTATTCGCCCTCTGAATTTTGATTTTACGAGAATAACTTCGCTCAGTGGCTCCGAAGATGGTACTCCATCAACTTCGTCTTCCTCTGATCAGAAAGACCACGAACCTGCACAAGAAGCTGTGCTAAAAGCTATTTCAGGTTCTTATTTGATCTCTCATATGTGGCTGTTACATTTTATGCTTTTGTGTTCCTTTCTTAAAACAATTTGTATGAAAGCTGGTGAGCTAGGGTTCTGATTTTTTTTTTTTTTCATCTGTTTGTTTGTTGATTATTGAAATTAGAAGTGTCAAAGACTGAAGGGAGAGTTGGGAAAACCACGAATGTTGTTATTGGAGATGTAGTGACGGATAATGCTAATAGTGAATGGCTTGCTCTGGATCAGAAGGTATGGCTAGATTACATGAGATTCTTTTCTGTTTGTTTTAGGTTCTAAATTTCCTTTTTTTTTTTTTGTTTGGTATTCACTTTGACTGAGAAATTCTTGTCTCAATGACATACGCCAAATGTACATTCAGCGATTCAATCTTCTATAAGTTGTTGGCTAGAGAACCAAGGGTGAAAGTATAAAAGGGGAAACAAACGGACCTTTAAGACGTAAATTCTGAGATGTTTTAATTGCCATTCTTAAAAAAACTGACGATAAAAGGAAAGTAATCATGAATTGTTGTAGTACTTTCGAACAGTTTTCCATAACATAGTACTTTTTTGCAATTGTATTCTAGGAACAGTTCTTTGTTACTCAATTGCTTCATGCTTTGCTTTTTACAAAATAGAAATCTTTCAAGTAAAGAATGACAGTGTCTTTATAAGCAACTGATTTCCTTCAAATCTTTCAAATACTGTGCAAGCCATTGTCATCCTGGAAGTTCATATCTCGCTTTCAAGTTATCGATTGAGCCTGACCATTACTATACCTCATTCAATTAAGTCTCGAGCAAATGTGTGGCACAGGTAAACTCTTACCCAATGGTTAGAGGTTTTACAGCAATCGGAACTGGAGGATATGATTTCGTCCAATCTATGGTTGTCGCAGTTGAATCTGTCATCCAACAATCAATCTCTGAGGTATGCATATCATCGTATGTTACAAAATAATTGAATTTTTTTTGGGGTAAGAATTGATCTATTTTCAAATCTTACTCAATTATCTTTCACATTTACATGATATTTATATATATATATATATATTACTCAATTATTAGTGAGAGTCATATATTATTCTTAACTGATTGTACTTTATTATAATTAGTTTAGCAATTAATGAACAATAAGTTAGTGTGTAAAATAAGAGGATAAATCTTTTTATAAATTGTTGATTGGTCAAAGGTTGTGAGAGGGAGAATTAGAATGTTTTAAAGAACTTGAGCAAAACTATTAGTAAAGTTGTTTCTTAGGTAAAGTAATGGACATTTTATTCTTCTATAAAGAAAATAGAAGAATATATCTCTTTTTTTTTCAGTTTTTCTAGTGAAAAGAATACTTACAAAAATACTTGTAAATTTACCCTTTTTACTCGCCCTTTTTCTATAAAGGTGGATTGAAAAGGACACTGTTTTGGTTTACTATTATACAAGTGCACGCTTCCTAATTGCAGTAAACGAAAACACTGAGTAATGATGTCTAAAATTAGCAAAAATATTATAATATTAAATTATCAAGGTATTTAGCAACCCATTTGCTTACTTTGCTCGTTGAAGGATTGTAATTCACATTTAATTTGGTGTTCGGCCAGGGTAAAAGTAGTCTTTATTGGTCTCTCACATTTCGTTTCAGGATCGCGTTAGACACAGGTTATCTTCAAGAGGAATGTATGTATCTGTAAATATCGGACCCGTCCAAGTAATATCCAGTGATCAGGTCTCTCTCTCTCTCTCTCACGTTTTACAATGATACTTTAGTTATTATCAGCGGCAGAATAAATTTATCAGCCAGTTGGCCAAAGCCTACCCCCTCATCCCCAAACAAACACAGGCTTGGCCAATAATTAATGCAGAGGAGGCATGGAATTATGGGTGGGGGAGAGAAATCAGGATCATCTTTATCCTATCCTTGGAAACCAGCTAAACTTAGTTTTTTGACGTGAAATTCGCTGCTATTTCAGGTCCAAGCTGTGTACAATGCAATGAGGAGGGACGGACGTGTAAAATACTTACTGTAAAAGCAAAATTCTTTCAGCCTCCACCTTTCTCGGCCTTTTATGGATTTTGGAAAAACACCCTTTACTTTCACTGTCCTCAATTCATGTTTGTTTCCCTTTATTTCAGCGTTTTGCTAATTGCACCATTTGTACCTTCTAATTGCAGTAATAGAGCAAATGCCTAATTTACTATTTCGTCACATGATTAAAAATGTTGACAAATCTCAAGTAGAGTGAGTTTGAATTATTCAACGAAGAAGCAACAGAATGGAGAAAGATTAGTTCGATCGTGCGTGGGTCAAATTGATATAATTAAATTATTGGATTAGTAATGTTCGTGGAAATGTATAGATATAATATAATTATACGCAGATCAAAACAAAATTCAAAGCCTAGCAAAAACTGGCACTTGTTTCCTTACCTATACTATGGGTGGCGTTAGCCGCCGCCGGAATAACGAAGTGCCAAAGTCTTCCGACTCCATTGACGAAGTGCTTTTTGCACAAAAACTCCTCTGCGTAAGTTTTTTCCACGTTCCGATTCACATCGTGCAGGAACACATGGGTCGGACCAGATCCCTTCCTGTTCCTCGCCATCACCGCCGCAGAGAATATCGCCGCCATCCTCCCCGGTGCCTCAGGGAAGTACCCTTTTGGAGCGTCGATCATTATCAGATCCCATTCTTTCTCATAAACCTCGTCGGGAAGATTGCTCAGCGCTAATCTGCACTTGGTGTTTCCCTTTAAGAATGCTTTTTCTGGGGAGCAGAACGGTTCAGAGCGGTAGGAGGAGAGTAACTTGTCGGACTCGGAGAGCTGCGTTTGGTACTGAACAGTGTGGGCCCGGAGCATCGGAGAGTTTTTAATGACGGCCTGGAACCATTTCGGATCTTCTTCCAGAAAGAGAGTTTCTCCAGCTGGATTGAACGAGGTCCACATAAGCGAATCGTGACCTAATCCGAAAACCAAAAAATTGCAGGGAGATCGAGTTTTGAGAACTTCCAAGGTGATTTTAATCTCGTCGATGTTTTGTTGGGGAACGATGCTAGAAGTGGCGTAGTGAAGAATAGCTTGGAGTTGGATCTGCAAGCTAGTGGAAGAGACTTTCGTAAACGGAGAAGAGCAAAACACGTTACTATCGGCGACGCCGAAGTAGCCGGTAACGAGTAGTGCTCCGGCGAACAAACCGAGAATAGAAACTCCGATCAAGCAGGTACGAATAGAGTAGTGAGTTTTCATGGGAAGCGGATACAGCTTGTGGGTATTCATGGAAAGAGCTAGGATCAGAAGAGGGAGAAGACGAAGCCGGGAGTTATTTGTCGGAATTAGGACAGGAAATTTAATGCGGGAGCCGAAGCAATGTCTTGCGTGAAGACATAAATACCCTCGTAATGGGAAGACTGAACGAGGCGAGGTTCTAGGAATCAACGTGGGGTCTTCCTGTACCAGATTTGTTGTCCGCGTACAGATCACCGTCTGATTTCAATCAGATGAGGCGATATTCGACTGACGTGTCGTAAATCAAGCTGTTTTATTTTTGAAAGTAAATCTGAGATTACTTTTCACTTTCCACTAATTCCACTCAAAATTCTTAAAATAGTGGACATTGTCTTTGTGGTAAACTTTGGTGGTCAATGGGCTTTGACTTCCTCGAGAGTCGGCCCAATCAATCGTACGTAAGGGCCCATTAACGAACCTCAAATTTTACAATCTTAAAAAAGATTATCAACCTGGGAAGTAGGTAAAAACTGACAAATCTTGAATAAATTACACTTTGACCACTTATTTTGACGTTATTAAAATTAGGGACCACTTTTCAAGATATGAAATAGATACTATAAAATATTAGGAGTTACATGTGGAAGTATGTGAGTGGTAGAGTAGTAAACTTATAGAAATGTGAAGTAGGTAAAAGCCGACGCTCTTAACCAAAAATTCTTTTAATTTTAACGGTAAATAAACTAAAATTTACTACTAATTTTACGTGGATAAAGTGTACTGAGAAGATAATAACAATTGATACACTCAATTTTCAGTTATATATGATTATTGATACGTAATATCTGTGAATTTTTAAAATTTATCAATTTATTTTTTTCGTATTATTCTAGGTCAACTAGTTTGGTTGGATTCAAATTGTCGTCATTTGCACGCATGTGGCCATGTGGGACTGTCTTCTTTCAAAAATCTATTTTCATAACTCGATTTCTTTCTCTAAAACTGCATCGCTCGTTCAACTTGTTCTTGATTGGGTAAAAGGTGTACAATTGATTTTTTGGAATTTCTTTTATTTTGTTGAATCCCTCTCGTTTTGTGGTTGGTATCGGGACTGTAAATTTTTATTCTATGTGCTCGTGTTCGTCGTTTCGAATGAAACGGGTTAGCAGTGAATATACTCTAGTCTCGATTCGAACGTTTGGGTTTTTTGTTAGATTGGTTCGTAAAAATTTTAGATCGATTATTATATATAATATAATATTTTATATTTTATATATTAAATAATTAAATTAATAAAATAATAGTATTGTTTATTATTTATTATTTATTATTATTATTATTGTCCTCTCTCTAGTGAACTCGTCGTAGTTACCACCCAACCATGAGATTGATCTCCGCCTTGGTTTGTCATTTAGTTCTACTTTGGTTTCAACAACGTCATGCTTGAAGGCCACAACGGGTTGACTTAACTTCAGTCATAGTTAAGGCCTCCTTACCATAGAACATGATGTCCACAAAGTACTCGTACACTTTCAACAATGAGCTTAAGTTTAAAATAATTTGATTTTTTTCTTGGCTATCTTCACTCCTATGCTATTAAGATTCAAAATAATTTATTGAAATCATCTAAATCTTTCATCATCTCTTTTGAATCCTTTATAGTTAAGGTGTATAACTTATTCCTTAAATACAACCGATTAGCCAAGAAGCGTTTCATGTCCAGCGCCTCTAACCTCTTCTAAACCGGAAGAGCAAATGTCTACTCGGTCACCTCTTTTAACACTTCATTGTATAGACTTAAAAGTATGGCATTATGTGTCTTTGACTTCACCTCATCGGCTTTAACCTTGTCGGTGATTTTAAAACTTTCTATAGCATCCTCATCAATTGCTTGTACAAATCTTTGATACAAAACTAATGCCTTCATTTTAATACTTTAAAGACTAAAGTTATTATCTCCAATAAACTTATTTACCTTAAATTTAGCCATGTCCTAAATTCTTCTAAGTATACCTAAGAACACGTGATAGAAAACTAAGATGTCTTATCAATGAATAATGACACAAAACAGCTACCCAAGCAATAGAAAACCAAAACACAAAGCAAACGTATACTAATCACTAGTTTAATCTTCAATAGAGTTTAGAAAATAATGTGCTACGGAATCCACTCACAAGATTTCGAGTTAATAAGTTTTCTAACATCTTTGCTAGTTTTGTAAGTTACATATTTAGTGACATCTTGAAGAAGAAATCAAACTTTAAATGCAAGGGACGTGGAAAGGATAGATGGAGATCAAGCACATGTAAAAGAATTATTCAACTTTTCAAAAATCTGGCTTCACAGTAGCTCTCGAGGACTATTTATAATATTTTGCGGTCTTACTTATATCTTTTGAAAAACTAATCTTCATGAACAATATAACTGACGTTTCAAGGTTTTCAAAATGAACTGAATCATGAAATTTGGGCATTGTTTAATTGGCTAACTAGTCCAATTACATATAGGCTTTTCCAAGTCCAGAATCAATCTGAGTTCAATCTAATTTTTGAAAAGATGATAGCACTTTAATTTAGTTTATGTTTATATTTTTATTTTGAATTCTTGTTGAAGATTAAACTTCAATAATTTATGGTGGGGAGCATCTAGTGAAGACAAGAGAACCACATTTAAAAAGTAAATCAAAAAGTGAATAGTTTCTTCATTTGGCTAAACACATGCTCTTCTTTCATTTTTGTTTGTCTATTTTGCACTAGTTGTCTTCTAGGTTGTAAATTTTAACTTGAGCTAGAAGGATAGTATATATACATCCTTATGATCCTTTGTAATGGTCTTTTGATGAAGTAAAAATCGTGGTTGAAGCCCTTCTAGCAAGCTTGAAGTTTCTTTTAAGTTGTCAGGCCTCTTTCTCGGTGAGAAATATCCAAGAGATTGTGTGAAGAGTGAAATTCATCCTTTGAGAGTGTATGTAGTTTTTACTTCTACAGCATCCTTCTTCCCCCCCTCTCTTTGTGCAGTGGAAAAAACCCCAGCAAGAACAAATAAAACTCAAATCCATATATTGAAGTCACATCATCCCCAAGTCAGTGTAAGTCGTTTTCAGAAAAACTACTTATTTCCAATCCAAGCAATAATCACTCCCGCAACCATATCTTTCTAACCACAATTATTCATCCTCTCATTTTTGGAGACAATCAACATACAACTTTAATCTGCCACAAGAATTGTTTCATTTCATTTTCACATTAGAGAGTTATGTCTCTCCAAAATGAACCATTTGTTCTTGGCCAGAGCAGTAACCCAAGCTCCAGCCACCGCCAATATTTTGTTCTTAATTTTCGTTCTACATTGAGTTAGCCCTTAAAATTTGAAGGATATTTTCATAATTTTTGTTCTACATTGAGTTAAGCCCATATTAAAGTCTGTATAAGACTTGCCATTACATTTATTAAAGGAATATTGGAAACCTACGAAAGTAATTTGGATATTGGTCGCGAGAGAGATGTTAAGAAATTTATGAGATACTTTCAAGATACAAACAACCATATACTTATGTACAATCTGACTGATAGCTTTGAAGTGGTTGTTTATTCAAACTTTGATTTTATTGGTTGTGTTGATTCATGGAAATCAACATCACGATGCATATTTATGGTTGTTGGTTGAGGTGTAACTTAGAGGAGAGTTAGGCAAATTGCAACATCTACTATGGAGACATGGTCCATTTTCTATTATAAGGCTCATAGTATACAGTTGAAGAGAACCATATTTGGGTTTAGAGTTGTTAGATACATTGACATTAAGTATTAAAACATGTTAAGGAAAAGAAAGTGGTAGCAGAGTAAGTTACCATTGAATTGATGTTACATGATCCTTTGACTAAAGACACCTTTAGTAAAATTTAAGTATCGCCTTATTAGAATGAAACTATATTCCATCATTTGACATTCATTGGTATGCAAGTAATTAAAAAAAATAAATGGGTAAGTAACATCAAAAATATAAATGTGACAGCAAGTGAATGGTCTAAAATTCTGTTCTTGTCTCTAATCATTAATTATTGTCATTTGATTGGTAACTTACAAGAACTACAAATTCTATAAACAATGGAATTATGCAATCAACTGCATTTACGGTTGCGATCATAAACAATCCTTGACGATCAAAATTGAAATAATACGTTTAGGTATTTATAATTTTGAAAATTCATAACTTAATTTTATGAGCTTTTAGTTCCTTAACTCTTTTTTATCTCTTTCTTGTCCGGTCCACCGGCCTACTTTGTGGCATCTCGCTATGTGAAGAAGTAAAGCACTGAATTTAATGGAGGATTCATGGTGTTCTTTGAATACCATGGAAGTATGATCGTTCTCCATGGTTGTGGCAACCAAAATAATAATATAATAAAGAAGTCTAAAAAAGATGTGTGCATTGGGTTGCTAGCGTGACAGACAGGAGTAACGCGTGGGTGGGTGGGAGAGACGCAGTTGGGTCAGACCTTGGCGCCCATTGGCATTGACCATCCTCATTTAATGCGACAACTACTTCCCTTGCTTTTACGTTTGCGGCCCAACTACCCCAAATGGGCCCTTCTTTTACAGCCCGCCCCTACTTCATCTTTTCTTTTGAAATTTATGAATAACTTTGGTAAAATTCAAGAGCAAATAAAGTTGTTTAGTGTCAAACTGTTGCAGCAAAGTATAAAACAATAATTTATTAATAAAATCTCATCAAAATTAAAACAGATTTTGTGACATCTCGCAGGCCGACGAGTTGACCCATTGTTAAGGTTCAATTTATACTAATTAGAGTACATAATTATACTAATAAAAATACATAGTGCACGTCTGGGGGGGGACGTTAAAGATATTTTGAGATAAAATTAAATTATTCACAGAGTTTAATCCTAGTGAATTTCTATTATGACTTTGACATTATTAAATTATTTATCATTAATTGGGAAGTCGGGTCCATTTAAGGAAGGATGATGCAATTCAAAATCCATCTGAACCGTCCATTTGGAAAATGTTTTAAGGGGCAGACCAGATCTAATCCTTCATTTATTCGACTCTCACGCTCTACCACCACCCACACACATTTATTGCTTCGTATTCCACAAGGCTCTTCTCTACGCAGAACGCTGACCCACTCGGTTTTATCTCCCTCTCTCTTCTTCTTCTTCACTCGGCTTCTTTCTTTTCTCACAGGCTCGAACCCTAGAACCACGATGAAAGCTCACCGTCCTTTTTTTATTTTTTCCTTAGTTCTTCTCTGCTGTGCGGTAACTACGGTTCGGACAGAAGACGCAGGGTTAGCTGAAAAATGTGGAAACGAGTTTCAGAAAGTGGTGGTTTGTTTGGAATATGCGACGGGAAAGGCGGATACTCCGACCAAGGACTGCTGTACTTCGGTGAAGAGTATTAAAGACAGTAATCCAGAGTGTTTGTGTTTTCTGATCCAGCAAACCGGGAAAGGAAGTGATAAGATCAAGAGTATGGGTATTCAAGAAGCTAGGCTGCTTCAACTCCCTTCTGCATGTAATTTGAAAAACGCCAGTGTTTCGGACTGCCCCAGTGAGTTCTCTCTCTCTCTCTCTCTCTCTCTCTCTCTCTCTCTCTGTGGCTAATATTATTTACTCCATCAAAAAAAATCGTAATTAGTGGGGATAAATCTATCCAATTTCGCTTACTTGCAACAAAACCTTAGAGATTAAGGAACATGTTTGGTATATTTACGAAGTATGGTTGACGTGTTCTAGTAGCTTGCCTGAATGAAAAAAAAAAGGTTATTTCAGTATTCAATGCTATATAACCAATATCCATCTTGGGGAGAGTAAGTGGGTCAGCTTTAAACGACAAAAGTTTTGAGTTTCTTCTTCTTTCTTTTTTGAAGAAGTCGAGGTTTTAATTCCTAAATATCAGATTTGAGGTATTAGTTAGCGAATTTGATAATAATATGTGCCTTTTATGAAGAACCTCAATCACCAAACTTAAGAGTATGGAGGAAAGAGAAGATGTTTTAAGCATTAATGTTTCATTAATGGGTAGATGACGACATGACACACTGCTATTTCATGTTGCGGGTGTTATTCCTTGCCTCGGGCTTCGAAAATGTTGATCATGTCATTCAATGCCTCACCCACCATTTGTTTTTTTAATTCTTGGCAAACAACAACATTAATGCACAACTAGAATTGAAACAAACTCAACGAGGATGGAAAAATCCAACCAATATCCATGATGGTGCTGTTTTTGGTTGAATTTGACAGAGCTTTTGGGCATATCTCCGAGCTCCCCAGACGCTGCTATTTTCACAAACAATGCATCGTCGGCTACTCCATCTACTGCCGCCCCCACCACCACAAGCTCGCCGGACACCAAAGGGTATGCAACAAGGTCCGGACCAAGCGTTGGTAGCATAATGATCACGGCCGTGGCTATCTTTTTCACCGCAATGCCAGTAGGGAGCTTGCTTCTTCTGCCTATCAACAGCGCATGAGGAACTGGCATTGAGACGCCGGAAACGGTTGGACGGAGCTCGTCAGTTCAATCATCAGACACCAGCTTACGTTGTTTTGCTTTTATTATTTCTGAATTCAAACATTCTGCTATCTTCTTCAATCGCTCTTCTTCGTCTTCTTCTTCTTTTTCCTTGACAATGCCATTTCGTGCTATCAGTTATCATTTAGACTTGTCTTCAACTGTTTGTTTTGAACTTCTTATTAAATTTCAAAGGGAGAGTAAAAGAATTGTTCCGTTGAAAGGCTTTACAATGTAAACCTAAAGATAAATAACTTACCACTAAAACGCGGTCCTAGAAATAAGCTATCATCAACATGCCTCCTAAGACCAACAAAATAGAATAAACGTGGATCGTGAAGCATTTTCATCCGAAGCCAGCCCAGAGCGCGCAAGGTCAGCGCATGCCCTACGAGGGCCCTCCACGACCAAATCTCTTAAAAGGTGTTTTTTAACCAATTTCTTATTTCATAATTAAGTTAAGTTTACTTATTTCTAATTGTCTTGAAGCTATTTAAAAACTATGTACATACTTTTAAGGGACACAAGATTTTTGTTATTAAATATTTTTTTCAGAGTTCTTAAAATTTTTTTTCGTGAAAAACTAGATTTTTTTTCAAGTTAAGTTTTTGGAAATTGCTTGATAGCTTTAGTTCTTCTTAACGAGTTTAATTCGGATCAAACAACTTTTGTTTGTAACTTCTGTTTCATCGGTAAGATTCGATCGGATTTATATTCTTCATATTTGATTTTAAGGGGTTTCTGAGTTTTATTACACAATTAAAGGATCTCGAGTTCTCAATACCTTTGATTTTCATTACATTTCCAATTTTGCCTTTGGTGACATTAGTTGGCATTAAATTTTTTTGAAGACTCCTCGTCATTTGTCGTGTGATTGGTGTAGCCACCGTAAATCAACCAACCCTCACTCGCTTCACTACTTGCAAAACATGTAGCCATGAAGAGTTGATCCTCGCCCTCCTAATCAACAATATGTGCTTCTTCATCTCTCAAAATCTTTCATCTCCCCCATATTCAGTCTTGAGATAATCTCATCACTCCTTTGTTGACTTCAAAGACACGATATGAGTGAAGATGGTCGATGAGACTGCCTTTGACTTCTTTTCCTTTCGTGCTTTGATTTTACATTTAATTATGTTTATTAACCATTTATCCTACTTATATATCTCTAGTAAGAAATAAGACGTTTATTTATTGCAAAAATCATCTCTAATTCCAATTAATTAGAATTATATCACAAGGAAATTCATAATTTATATTGAATGAAAATGAAAACAGATTTAGGCGTCAAATTGGGACCATTCATTGCCATAGTTCAGACCGGGTCGTACCCGGCTTGTACGGATCTTTTTCCTATATAAATTGCCGTCAGTCCCAATTGTTACTTTTCCTCTCCGAGAGCGCTAAAGTTCCTTCAGCTCTGCAACCGATCCTTCGTGATACGGAGCCATTGCCTCTCAATCTACCTGACCGTTGACATGTCTCAGGTATATACTTCGGATATCTTGAAGTTTTACTCATTTTCTCTGCTTTTCTTCATACGGTTCTCGATAGCGAGCCTGCTTCGGAACCCTAGGAGATCCTCCGTCTTCATCTTCTTCGTTGAAGAATGTTCTTATATGGTCCTGCGTGACTTACGCTTCTTCTCAGTTGATCTTTGTCAACAACTTCTTGAATTGTCTTGGAATGATATGGATCGAATAGGTTTTAGTGATTAGATAGATTTTTACTCTGAGACAACTGTTATTTTCTGAACATTTGGCTTTATATTGCCTTCAGCCTTAATCTGGATGAGTTTTTATTTTCTCTTTTTCGTATTTGTGGCTCAGCAGGTAGATAACAGGAACTCATCCGCTTCCAAACGTGCCAGAACCGATGGTATGTACTATATTTTTTCTCTGTAGTTTATAAATGATTTATATTTAATTTTGGATCACCATATTATCCTGTGTTTGAAAGTAATCACCGATGCTCCTTGTAATTGTTTTTCAGAGGATAATGTGACCTATCTATATTCTGAATCATTGTAACGTGAAGTAATTGTTGCTGTAATCATTACTAGCAAAAATGACAGATAGCAAGTGTATATATGTCATGACCTCCGAAGCTGTATTCTTCCTAGATCTAGTTATAAGTAGATTATATGAAGGCAACTTGCATGTGAAAATAGTTTGTTTGCACATTGCAGGTAGCCGTAGGGAGGATGATTGGACCTGCCCTAGCTGTGGGAATGTCAATTTTTCATTTAGGACAACTTGCAACATGCGCAATTGTACTCAGCCACGACCAGCTGATCACAACAGTGTGAGTTACATTATTATTACTTTTTATCGACAACATTAGATATGTAGAAGTGGAAAATTGATTCTTCCACTCACGTTCTGAGTTTATTGCCTGCAGCATGTATGAGTTGAAGTACATGATTTCCTTGTTTTATTATTTGTTTACTTTAATCTATATTGTACACACCGACACATTCTCATTTGATATTCCAGGCACATTTTCTTGGGGGAAGTTGTGTTACTGGTACATATTCTCTTGCAAGTGGTGATGCAGAGTTCACACTTATTGAAAAACAATATTTTATTCGTCATATGTGATATGAATTGCATCATTTATATGACTATAAGACCCAGCTTAATGTACTGGATTTGGTTCATATTATTCCATTCCAAAGAGTATATCTAGATTGAACTATGATTACAGCTGCGATATAATCTGCAGTCTTTTGTTATTGAAAAAAATAAGAAGGAAAAAGGACAAAAAAAAGAAAGAATATTATTTCTAAAAAACTTTAGTTCTATATTCGAGTTTCTTAATATTGTATCAGATTCTATTTTATTACATTGGTGATGGGTGGTTGAAACTTTCTATACCCAGCTCAATGTACTGGATTTGGTTCATATTATTCCATTCCAAAGAGTATATCTAGATTGAACTTTGATTACAGCTGCGATATAATACGCAGTCTTTTGTTATTGAAACAAATAAGAAGGAAAAATGCAAAAGAAAAGAATATTATTTCTAAAAAAATTTAGTTCTATATTCGAGTTTCTTAATGTTGTATCAGATTCTATTTTTTTACATTCGTGATGGGTGGTTGAAACTTTCTGCCCTTGTTAATTGTGTTTTCTGCATAAATTATGCAATTTATTTAAAAATATATTCTCGTGAAGTGGCTGAAATAACTTTTTCTTTGAACTTTTGATTCACTGGCAATAAATTATATCATATTTTGGGTATATTTGTTAATAATTATGGTTATTTAAAAATCTGTAAGTTGTTTTTAAGTCTTGCTGTTGACGTTAGTTAGGCATGATAATCTCATTTCACCTTTTCAACTCTTTTCCCTTTCAATAGTTGAACTTAGTAATTATTGTGAAACTGATATTATTTTATTCCACATTTTACTTTTCTCAGAAATCTGCTCCTAAACCTGTCCATGTCCCACAAGAATATTCATCCCCTGCTGCTTACATGGGACCTGGTGCACCCTCATCAATGTATCTGAGTGTGCCACCTTATGGCTCTTCACTTTTTAATAGTCCATCCATGCCTCCCTATGACATGCCATTTTCTGGGGGTGCAGCATATCATTATAACTATGGCAGCCGATATTCTGCAGGCAGCCCCTACAGACCTATGCACTTGTCTGGACCGACACCTTATTCTGGTGGATCTATGATGGGGAATGGTTTGTTTCTATATCGTAAAGTATTTTCATGTTTATTTCTTACCTTTCCAGACCAGATGCGTGTGTTACCCAATACTTCCTCATGTATTTGGGATGTATAAATTTTTTACTTGCCTATATCCTTGTTCACGCACATGATTCCATTTTTTTTTTGGTATGCCTATGACAGGCTTCTTCCTGGTGATAATACATAGTGCTGATTTTTATTAGATCAATCTTCAAGTCGACCTTTTTTCTCTTTCTGCCGCCACAGTGATTTTTCTCTATTTTTTTTGGCTCTCTCTTTTTAACAGCTGGGATATATGGTATTCCCCCTATGATAGATCGGTATGGCTTAACTTTGCCAATGAGCCCCGGCTCAATGGTATGTATTTCATTTTATGATTTTCTTGTTTCAACTATCAAATTGTTTTTTCATAATGATCTCAGTGTATTGTTTCACTCTATTCTGATATTTTGTTCCATGAAGCAAATGAGGCAAAAACTTCCAAGCATGTTTTTATAATTTCTTTTTTGTCATTGACATCTGGCTATTTTGTTAATATTTGTGGATTAATATGTTGCACAGGGACCTAGGCCAGGATTTTTTCCAGATGATAAAGCTCAACAAAAGGTTACAGGTTCGTCATTATAATGCTGCTTATTAATTCTCCGCCTTCATGACTGATCATCCATATGTTTTCAGCCAATTTTTTGATTGACTTTTTTGGAAAACTTTAGATATGACACGAGAAAGTGATTGGGCGTGCCCAAAATGTGGAAATGTCAATTTTGCATTTCGAACTGTTTGCAATATGCGGAAGTGTAATACACCAAGGCCTGGATCTCAGGTACTTCAGTTGGAACTTTTTTAGAGGTTGAATTGGTTCATGATGAGAAGTGCTCATGATATCTCTCATTAATGTCGTGAGTGTGTTCATTCTAGCTTGTGATGTTGACTTTTTGATCCACGCTGTGGAAGTTTGATTTTCTTTTATTGTTATTTGAATCTTTATATGTATTTTTTTTGGGATAAAGTTATTGATTTTATATATATATCATTCTAATTGCTTTCAATTTGGAAAATGCAGGCTTCAAAATCTGATAAAAATTCAAGTAAGACCTATTAAATTTGTGTGAAAAATTTTCCTTTTTAGCTCAATACTTAAAAAATTTGACACCTGTCTTTCTCTGGCTTTGCAGAACAAAAGACACCCGAGGGCAGCTGGAAATGCGAAAAATGTAACAATATAAATTATCCATTTCGTACAAAGTGCAACAGACAAAATTGTGGAGCAGATAAACCCACTGAGTCAAATGAGTCTCTGTCCCCCTCACAGGATGACGAGGATCAGGTCTGTCGTGTGAGATCCTTTGTCTGTGTTGTTTGTTGCCTGAAACTGTTGCTTTTTTTACATAGATATGTATGCATTACAAAGTGGATAACGTTCAATTTGGCAAGCAAAGATAACTTATGGAACCCTAAGAAAGTTAATTACTCCTTTTTGATATCTTAATGGAGCTATTTTATTTTCGTATACCCATCTATTTTGTTTATTCTTGTCAATCCCGTAAATTAATTTTCAATTGTCTACTGTTCCAGTGAGTTATAGGAAATGTTTGAGGTTTGAGAAGGTCCACAGTGTCGTCCAGCATTGCTCAATATGGGTGTCTGAAAGTCAGTCCTGTCGTCATGTTGCAGCAGTTTTCGAGTTACTGTACCTTCTCATGATCTGTGTCGAAGTTACGTGTTAAACTTCTATTATAATTGTCAACCAGCATGATCTGGCAAAGATTTAACATGTTAGCTTGGTAAGTTAGGCGTGTTGTTTTCAACTTAACTCGATGCATCTAATGTGGTGGACGTGTTACCCTACATTATAGACATGTGACTGTAAGTCTGCAGTGTTTTTATTTTTATTCTGAAAAACTGTCTATGTGGTGTTGAAGTACTCTAGGGGTTGCTTGCGTAGTTGTGTTAGTTTATGAAAGTCCTCTAGTTCATGAGAAAAGGAGGTTATGGGCAAGGCAAAGCGTTGTTAAGCAACTATTCTGTTAGAGAGATTGAAAAGAGACGGCTTCATTGGAGTTTGTTATTCGTTATCTATTGTGTATGGGTCGTAGCTTTCCCTACTTGGTTTCTATAAACATTGTCCCGAGGTATAAAATGTCAAATTTAGAATCTAAGATGAATTTTGTTACTCAAATAAAATCAAAATCCATGATCTATTCATCGTCCTGACCCAAATATCTTGGCTTCTTATTGTCCCAGAATTGTTAGTTGGTAATGTGTGTTTTGTTTTGTCGAGTTATTTTAGGGTAAATAGACCGCAAAGATAGTCTACTAATAAGATTAGAGTACATGAATATTGAAAAAAAAGTGATTGCCTTGGCAATTTTTTTTAAAAGAGGAAAGGATCAAATTTAGTTGCATTGGCATATCGTAGGAATTAGTCTTATGATTTTTATAATTGTATTTCAATCTTTATTCCAGTTTAAAACTGTAAAAGTAAATGCAGTGTTGTGTTTGCTATTACAACACATTTTTTATATTTCGTAAATTTGATAATTTATAGCATTTGCCTCTTTACATAAACCACAAGTGGCAATATCTGATCGATCAGATGGTACCTATCTCCCTCGTCTCAACAATTTGGATGTTTGTCAAACCCCCGAAGGATCAGTGCAAATTGTTAGATTTAAAAGCCCAGTATCATGGGCTTATCGTTTTGTATTTCTTTTAGTCACCCCTGAAGTATTATTATAGTTATTTAATTGGATGTGAACGATGGTTATGGTTTTAACTAACTACATGTTGAACTTGTATTGGTCAGATGACATTAAATGACCTAATAAGAATGCATACTCTCTCAACTATATATCTATGCTATTTATTAACTCGTCAACAACATTTATGATCTAATTTTTCCTTCAAAAGAATTGCTAGAACTAGAGTCAATTTGCATAATTAATAAGAGTCCAAAGCTTACACAAACCTCTCTTGTCCATATTTTGCTTTTCCCACATCAACTAGTTTGGAGCTTTTCCAAAACAAAATGTTACGATTAAACTGTGCTGTTGAATAAGAACGCATCTAAGAGGAAAACATGAATAAATATCAACGATACAAGGCCTGCGCAGGTACATATTGTCTTTGAATAAGTTTTTTGAATAAATAAAATAACCTTGACAAAACGTGCTTGGCTTCACGAAATCAACTTAATAGATCTGGGTATACCCCCCAATGTCGAGTGGTGATTTAACGAGCTGAAAATCAATACCTCCATCACCTTGTTGCGAGGAGGAATTATGATCGCAGCGCCATTTTACATGGTCCGAAGCAAGAGGTGTGCTTTCTATTTTTGCTTGTAACTTCGTTGGAGACATGCTTGTTTGATTTGATTGCTTAAAAAACAAAAGGTATGCAATTATTAATTCGCAAGTTCACAGTATTCTGCATTTTAGTTGTTAATGCTGCGAAGCTCAGTGAACATTAATAAAGAAAGATAGACAAACTCGACCCTTATTATCACCATTACTAAAAATAATCCACGACATTTCCGCTATGGCCCGATGCCATTATGTTGGCCAGAAGAACACAAATATTCCATGGTTCAAAATTATGAGAAAAAAAAAAGGCGAGTTCTGTTTTCTTTTTTGTGCTGGGTCTAATTTACCTCTCACTACTCTGATGAAACGAAACCATTAGCCTCAGAGAAAGCCAGAGAAACTTGTCAAGATTGAATCAAAACGTAAGCAGTCAAACGAATTGAGACGCGAAATCGCCGACAAAACTGAGTGCAATGCGGCATGAAGCCTAAGTAGATGAGCAGATTTTGAGCTCCGAAACTGAGTCCTCCACAAACACACTCTCTCTCTCTCTGTTTATTGTTACTCTAGTCATCTTTGTCTCTTGGCCTGAGCAGGTCAAATCCAGTTGTCGCCGCAGAGTCGGTGAATCTCTGAGAAGCTCTACGTCATCAAATTACCGTGAAAATTAGAGATGAAATATGTTCGATTCGGTTTAGACAGAATTGGAATCGAACCGAGTTAGTTCAGTTTCAGATAAAGGAAACCAAAACCAAACTGAGGTTTTGATTGGTTTTTGGTTCACCTTGGTTTGGTTTCAATTTGCTTTCGATTCTCGATTCTTTAGGTTTCAATTCAGTTTTTTTGTTGGTTTTGTTTAATTTAAACTCAATTTGGACCGGTTTAGATCTATAATTTGTAATTTTCAACACAAAATTTAAAAATTAATATAAAATCTATAAATTCGATTCGATTCGGTTTTTTAAAGAATGAGCAGAAAACCGAACCAAAAGTTATCAATTGGTTTCCAAAATTAATTTTTGGTTAGTTGAAATCGAACCGACTTGGCATTTTCAGTTCGATTTTTGAATTTAACCAAAATGATTTTCAGCCCTAATGAAAATGTTTTAATCTTCTGTGCCTCCTAATAGTTTAAAATCCTTGGCAAAAATAATTAACCTTAATTTACAAATATTAAAATTTAGGAAAAAGTTCAATTCAGATTCTATTGTACGAGGTTATTTGGTCTTTAATGTTTTTTTTACCCAATAAAACTCTATCGTATACGCCGTTTGCAATTCAAACATTGTCGTTTTATTTTCCGTTAAATTGATCACGTGCAGAGCATGTGACTTTCTTTTTTTATATTTAAAAATTATAAAAATTATAAAGTTATAAATAAATTAAAAAAATAACAAACGATATTCAATTTATTTGAAATTTTTATCACATTTTTATAAAATTATGGGAAGATAATCTAAAAACTTTCATCATTTTTCAATATTTATATGATTTATTATAATTATTTTATAAACTAATTAACTAAAATTAAATAAATGTACAAGTGTTAGAAAATCACGAAAATTTTCTAATTATTTTCTTATAATGTGCTGAATATGCGATAAAAATTTCAAGTAAATTGAATATCGTTGTTTGCTGTTGACTCACGATAAATGATAAATTAATTTTAAAAAAACTATATTAAATTTACTTAAAATTTTTATCACATATGCAACACATTATAAGAAGATAATTTGAAAATTTTCGTAATTTGCTAATACTTGTACGATTTATTATAATTTAGTTAATTAGTTTATAAAATAATTATAATAAATCATACCAGTATTAGAAAATGACGAAAATTTTCAGATTATCTTCCCATAACGTGGTAAAAATTTCAAGTAAATTTAATATTTTTTTAAAATTAATTTATAATTTTTAAAACTAAACGGCATAGTTTGAATTGCAAACGGGTTATACGATATGGTTTGATTGGGAAAAAAGAAACGTTAGATATAAAATGATAAATAATCCCATAAGATAGGGTCTTAATTTAACTTTTCCCTAAAATTTAACGCAAAATATTAAGTAATTATTTTTAAATATAAAATTTAGATGTAAGTGTATATTAGCCCTCAAACTAGTGTGAAAATAGATCAGTATCTTAAATTTTATTTTTAGGATTATAAGCTATTGAAATTAGAGGTGCTAGTAATTACATCTCTTTTAGTAAATCTTTTATCAAATAAATCACTTTCTTTTCACTGATCTTTTGGCAATTTTGTTAATTTTAGAGGTTAAATTTTTAACTTATTTCTATCAGGAAATTACCAAAATCACCAAACTCTTCTTTCATAAGTTATCTTTCTAGAAATCACCTTAGCATAGAAGAACAAGTGACAAAAAACATGATTTCTTCAACGGCATGGCACAACTAGTAACTTAATTGTTAAATCTCCTAAATTTAAAGAATTATTTTCTAAAATATAATTTAAAAAAAATTTACGTACCTTCAAGTATAAGGTTTAATTTATATTTTATCTTAAAATTTAATAAACATAAGACAAGAAGAATTTAACAATTAAGTTATTAACGTACAATTGTGCACCCCCACTTAGCAGGACCCTAACAATCAAACAAAATCTTAGCTTGAGAAAATCGTCAGATTTGGAGGCAAGGGAAACATTTGCGAGGCTTCAAGCATCATCCTTTGTGAAAGATTTTAGAGAGACAATAAGTATTTCTTTTCATTTTAGAGTTTGATAGTTTAAGGTTTTATTTGGTAACAGATTCGAGCAAATGAGCTTGAATCCCTTCGATTATTCCAGAATGTTAGTATATTTAGAGTATATGCAGGTTTAATCTCCATTTTGAGGCAAAAACAGCAAGGAATGGTGAGTGTAACACCCCAAATTTTGAATTTCAAATTTTAAAACTTTAATTTGAAAATTATAAATTTTTTTTCAATTTGATTTGCAAATAAGATTTAAATTCGAGCGTTGTAATTCTAATTTCAAAAATATTTGAAAGTCTTAAGTAAAATCATTAAATGCGGTGAAACTTTAAACTATATAAAATCATTCAATTGCTTTGATCAGAATTAAAATAAATGCAGAATTAAAATCATTTATAAAACTTTATGATATGATTCAACCCTACAATCATATGTTAAACAACTCAAAATCCAAAGTTTAGTGTTTCTTGGCTAAATCCGACAAATGCCTCAATTCATTAGTCACAAAATATATCGAAAACAAATCCAAATGATGTGAAAATGTGAGTAGATCTTAAATAATGAGTCACGAATAAACTCTGAAAATAATGTGCAAAAATAAGAAGAAACGCAAAAGTTATGCAAGAGAAAACTCGTGATCGATTCAGTAAGCAACTTGAGTACTTCCGGAGGATGTACACTTTTCAAGGAGAGTGCCAACGTTACTTGGACTATGGTGTTCACATTTCCTACTATTTTCCAGCCACCAGATTTGGATAGAAAGGATGTTAATAAGAACTATAAGCCACCAATTAGTTTGAAGTAATGGAAGCTAAAACTCCAATTGGCCAAGAATTGCCGATGCTTACTTTTAGAGCCGATGCTCTTGAGACTTAAAAAAAACACGCCGATATTTTATTGATATGAAAAAGGTGCCTACAAACTCCAATAACAATTGTTTAATATCCTAGAATAGTCAGGAGTTTAACTTTGAAAAAATAAGGAAAAAAAGATGTGGAGAGATCTCGGCCGCGGGTGAGGACGCTCCTCCAATCTTTGACCGTAGATGAGAGTTCCTTGCATGATAATTTGCCTCGAGTCCATATGGAGATAATGAGCCGTGAAATTCAAATGTTGAAGAAGAAAAATTGCGCCATTCAATTGTATGCATTAGACTTGATTGGTGAATTTGAATGATGAGTTGAGCGCCCTTTTGGAGAAAATGGGTCGGGCTTTCAAGAGAGCTTCTTATTAAATTGGTGTTTAGTACAACCAATTTTGAGTTGTCACGGATTGAGTTTACTTGATGAAGATTGCGGATAAGAGAAAGAAAGACCGAGCATTTTCTTATAAATTTGTCAGCCAGAGTCTTGACCACTCATCTAACCTAAATGCCTATGCATGCATGCATAATTTAAGCCTTATAAAGTTGCCAAAAATTTAACAAGAGAGGTAGTGTTTGCTAAAATAAAATAAACGGAAACAAAACATAAAGTTCACAGTTACAAAGGATTGTCTCCGGGAAGACAAATTCCTTCTTGATAAGTATTGGCTACTATGTCCCAAGTGAGCACGTGCAATAGCTTGTCCTTATCATAAGCATCCGGATCCCAGTCCAAGTTTTTAATAAGCCCATCACTTGCAAAAATAGTAGATTTGTCAATAACAATAGTAAATAATAAATGTGTCTTGGTTTGAGACTTTGTTATAGGCCTCAGAGGCATATGACTTTATAAATGACAAAGTTAACATACATTATTCAAAGTTTCAACGAAAATGATTCATAAAATATCATTGAAAACTCAAACATATTAATTTAAAATTTCTTCCTCCAGCCTAAAGATATTTCTTTCTTATGTATGCTCGCTTGCCGTTAGAAGGTTCTTGATCATAATCAATTCTTATTCAAATAAAAACTCACTTACATTACAAAACTATAAACTATGAGAATAACTGAGTAAGCAAAAACATGTACAATTGCAAAATTAACAACTTTTATCAAATCCTGACTTAGCAGTTACATACTAGTTCAGAATATATTTTCCAACCTTCATTCAGATTTATCCATCTCATTGTCGTTCATGTTTTGTCATCTTATTTTCGTTCAAATATAGTCATCTCATTGTCGTTCAGGCGTAGCTATCTCATTTTTGTTCGAGTTTAGTTATCCCATTGTCGTTCAGGCTTTTCTATCACATTTTTCTGTCAATTCTATAATATTCATACACATACAAAATGACCTATCAATTTATCTTTTAATACGATATTATGTCAATATCTAAAACATGCGTGTTCAATTCAAAGATCAAAATCGAATAATAATATGTAGAAAAATAACATAGATATTTGTGATATAGGATCGTACTCAAAACATTGAAAACTTAGCATTTCACTTACCTGGATTCCGAAAGTTTAAGGTTTATCAAGATTTTTCAAAATTCCAATTAATATTTTGGCTCAATAAAATACTTGGTATTACATTCGTACTTAAATAAATTCAATTTCTAAAAGAATATGGGCAGAATTTCTCATGTGTATACTTGGGTTGGATAGGATCGAATTGGATTAATTTGGACAACTTCCAGGATTTTTCTTGCCTAAATAAAATATTCGATATTAATTTCCACTTTAATAAATCCATTTCAAAAGGATTTAGCTAGAAATTTTTTACCGGTTTATTCTCATATCAATCCGGGTCGGATTCAGATCATTTTGAATAGCTTTTGGTCGAATCTGACAGTCCAGAAGCAATCTGGTTCTGTCTAGGCGATTTTGGTTGAAATTAAGTCAGGTCTGGTTCAGCTGGGCCTGTTCGGTTCGCTAGATTAGTTCAGTTGTGCTGTCAGGTCAAGTTCTTTTAGAAAAAACTGAACCCTTCTTCTTTTTTTTTCCTCCTTCTTTGTGTTTCCTCGCCCTGAACACCCGAACACCAAATGAGGAATTTGTGCAGTGATGGCTTCAGTCGAGAGCAGTTCGTTGGAGCTTGGCCAATCTAGTGAAGCTTGCGGCTGCAACTGGGTGGTGCTCGGAGACCCGAGGTCGAAGGTAAGACTTCTGAGAAAGAGAGAGAGAGAGAGAGAGAGAGAGAGAGAGAGAGAGAGCTCTAGTGTGTCTTCCATCCACACCGAGCCTCTAAATTTATAGGGGAGGTTTTTTAATCACCATCCTCAAAATTCGAGTTCCTCTCGGATTTTCAGTTCTAGAAATTCGATAGTAATCGGATTTTCAGAGCCGTACCTTCTTCCTTCTTTCAGATTGAAAATCCAATTTCCAATTAGATTTTTAGACGATTCTGATTGCAACTAAGAGTTGATTCAGATTCTACTATGATTTGAGAAATTTGGGGTTAAATTTTAGATTAGATTGGATTTGGGATTTCGAATTTAAATTTTAAATTTTAGAACCCTAATATATTACAGTGAGTTTCAAGAAATCTTTTTAACTAAAATCAACTCAGAGGTCGACACTTCAAAGGAAATGTCGACTGGTCATGACTCTCAACAAAACCCAAGAGCTTGAAGGTGTTGACACTTCTAAGGAAGTGTGAAGTGTCAACCACTAGACCGTTTTGACAGTTTAACCCAAGAGTTCAGAAGTGTCTATCGATGAGTTGAGGTGTCGACCACTAGTGTAATTTGGGTTGAAACTGGACAGGTTTGTAGTGTCGATCACTGCGTGATGGAAATTTTGACCACAAGTAGACCAGAGAAGTATAAAGTGTTGATCTCGTCAAGGAAGCGTTGACCGTGGGTTAATTTGAGTGTTAACAGTATCGACCCGTGGGTCAACCTCCACTTATAATTGTCAATCGGTAACTTAGAAGTGTCAACCGCACGACTTTATTTTTTGGTAAATTTTTTCCCATCGGCAAAGTTTGCGGGCGTTCATAGATTATTAGATTGGGTTCCTAGTCCAGATATATCCTTGTATCTTCCTTATGTATTGATTGGGATATTCATGATTTGGTTTCCTTTTCAAACTCGAACAACTTTGCTAATTTTGAGATAGTGCAAGAGGTTGCCACTATTGTAAGGGAGAATAATAGTCATCGTCGAGGTAGAGATTTTATACTTTATACATTACATAATATGGTTTTCGCAAACCTTATGTTGGTGGGTTTCCATTTGTAAAAATATGATGGGCCCTGATTTCCAGCACGTCGATTTTATACGTATATGTACGTATGATTTTCTCATGTTTATTTATAGCATACATGATAGTTAATTTTGTTTTGTTATGCTTAAGGGATTAACTCTTTTAATACTTTTAATAGTCTTGGCGTTAAAGTATCACGAGACTATCCTGTTATCCATTATGTTGCGTGAAAATAATGTGGTTTATACATATGGAAAAATGACATTAGAGTGATGATGATATGCTTCTTGGATTTTGAATTCCCAAATCTAATCAAGGTGCGTAATGGTTTGAGTTGCTGTCGTGGCAAATCGTCGATTGTTGGCAGCTCGAGTGATGGGCTGGATCCTCGGATTGTCGTTACAGTTTCTTTCGGTCTAATGAGAGTTTGTTGGGTCTTCAAATCACTGTATTTCTTTGATAGTGTGTTGGAATTGTACGTGTGTGACACTCCATTTTCACCGAGAACATTTTCTATGAAAAACGGTGAAGTTTATTTTTATTGTATAACCACTTATGTATGTGTCAGGTTTTACAAAATAACCTTACTAAGGAAAGATGCTTCCTTAATTGTTTTGTAAACTCATGCATAGTTTTGGATTAAAAACATGTTTTGAAAATATGATGAAAAATCGTTTTAAAAACAAAAGGTATTAGTACCTACTGAGTTAGTCCTCCAAATGACCCATCTTTCCACCTAGGTAAAGAGAAGAGTGAATAGTTTCGTGGGAATCAGAGGAGTTTGCTAGTCATTTAGTTTATTTTAGAACTTTGTTTGTTTCATTGGTAAGGACTTAGTAGCTATTTCGGATTTGTAAACTTATTTGGAATTGTAACCTTAACTGATGGATTGGGTTCTCGGTAGAATATTGTTAAGTACTTTATATTATTACACAATCTGCTTGGAATTTCACTATGTCAGCTTAGCTATAATTAGTTCCCTTCCTAGAAATCGGGTTGCTCAACCTGGTATTTTTGGTTCGGTCTGTTCCGGGGTCGTGACAGATACACTGGCTAAGATTTCTAGAAACAACCTTCTTATGGTACTTTCAAAGATATCCTTTGATAATAACATAATTTGTGATGCTTGTCAAATGAGGAAGTAAATAAAGAGTTCGTTTGCTTCAAAAAGTGTTGTCTCTTCTTTCAAACCTCTACAACTTCTTCATATAGATCTTTTCGACAATCCAAAACTGCTAAATTAAGAGGTAAACATTATGTTTATGTTCTTGTTGATGGCTTTTCTAGATTCACTGAGTTTTCTTTCTGAGGTCAAAGGATGAAACATTTTTTAGTTTTAGGAAGAAAATTCAAAATGAGAAGAACCTCGCTATAGTTGCAATTCATAAAGATTATGGTGGAGAATTTGAGAAGGAAATGTTTGACTTTCTTTGTTAAGTTAAAGCATTGAACATAAGTTTTTTCACTTAGAGTATTCAACAAAATGAGGTTGTTTGGAGAAAAAAATAAGCCTCTCCAAAAGCCAACTAGAACTATACTCAATGAAAATAATCTTGCTAAATACTTTTAGGTCGAAGCAGTTACAACCGCATGTATGTTCTTATTCGAGTTTCTATTAAACCTATTCTCTAGAGAAACTTTATGAACTTTGGAACGGTAGAACTCCAAGCATGAAATACTTTAGAATTTTTGGTTGCAAGCGATTCATCTTTAATATAAAGGACAACTAAGACAAGTATGACTCTAAGGCTGACTATGAAATATTTCTAGGTTATTCTCTAATTAGCAAAGCCTATAAAATTTTCAATTAAAGAACCTAGTTGTGGTATGCATGTACTTTTGACAAAATATCACAACTACCAAATATTTGTGGAGTTAAATTATGATTTAGAAAGAGATATGGATTCTCTAGTTTTAGGTGAAAATGTTGGTTCAAATCATTAGAACATCTCTATAGATCATCCTCCTAGTGAATTAGAGTCCACTCTAATTGAGAATATCAATGATGATTTTCCTAAAGATTTGAAATATGCTCAGAGTCATCTTGCAGATAATATTTTAGGAGTTCTCTCCCTAGAAGTCAAAAATAAAGCTTCTCATAGAAATTTTTGAGCTAACATAACTTTCATCTCTAAAAAAGGACCAAAGAATTTTGATGAAGCCAACATTGATGAAAATTGGATTTTATCCATGCAAGAAAGGCTAAATAAATTTGAAAGGAATAATGTGTGAAAATTTGTTCCAAGACCAAAGGATCATTCTTTTATCGATACTAAATGGATTTTCAAGAACAAATTGAATGAAAATGAATTGGTTGTAAGAAATAAGACTATATTAGTTGCTAAAATTTATAACCAAGAAGAAGAGATTGTTTTAAAAAAAATCTTTGCTATGATAGCTAGATTAGAATCCATTCGTATTATTTCTTAGTTTTTGCTTGTTTTAAAAGTCTTACTCTCTTCCAAATGGATGCTAAAAATGCTTTGCTAAATAGTTTTATTTTGCAAAAGGTATATATAGTGCAACTCTTAGGATTTGAGGTTCATGAAAAAATAAATCATGTTTACAAGCTCAATAAAGCTTTCTACTGACTTAATAAGCTCCCATAGCATGGTATAATATGTTGAGAAAATTTATCTTAGATATAGATTTCAAAATGGGTAAAATTGACTTGACTTTGATAATGAAGAAAAATAATTATGATAGACTATTGTTCAAATTTATATCAATGATATTATCTTTAATGCAACAAATTATTCTCTTTGTAATGAGTTCGCTTATTTGATGCAAAGTGAATTTGAAATGGGAATGATGAGAGATTTTCTTAAGACTCTAATTTAGACAATCTTATAATGAAATCTTTTTGAACCAAGAGAAATACGTTAATAAACTCTAAAAAACGTTTGGTATGAATTCCTCTAAATCTTCTCGTACTCCTATGAGTACTTTCAACAAGTTAGACAAGAAAAGTGTAAAGATGTGAATTTAAAAAAATATCGTGACATGATTGGGTATTTGTTGTATCTAACGGCAAGTAGACTTGTTATTCTTTATATTGTTTCTTTATATATTAGGTTTAAAATCTCTTCTAAAGAATCTCACTTAAATGCATTTAAGAGAATATTTAATATTTAATTCGCGATTGTAAAAAGTAAGTGTCAGCTGAACTCTAGCCCCATGACATTTCTCTTAGTTTCTCTTTGTTCTTTGTATTTCTCTCACTGATGTTCGTCTTTTAAACTTATAACCTCTTGATTATCATTCCCTCTCATCTAATGGCATCTTCCCCATGATCCGGTGCTTGTAGTGTGAAGCGTAAAACAGGAACTATGCAAAAAGCTTCAAATGATTCTCCTTCTTGATGGCCATCTCCACTGTCCTGGTATGCTGATTCTAAAGATAATTATGGTGAGGATTTTAAATTCAATTATTTGATTCTTTCACATAGACTTTCATTTTACAGTCTCCAAAGATTGGATTTGGAAGAATATCGTAGACATTTTGGACTGTTCCTATTATCCAAATTAGAAGGGCCTTATTACGAAACTCTCATTAGGATGTTTATGCGAATATGAAATATAATATCAATCTGTAAAGGATTCTTAGCTATGTTTATGGAAAACATATTACCTTGTATGCTCAATCATTGAACAAGTTGTTGGATTGTGAGGTAGATGATCAAGTGAAACATACTATGATGCATAGGATCTTGACTTTGTTGGAACCGATTAAGGTTGATTTTCTACGATCAATTGTGAAAACTCCTAATGGTCCTCTTCCTCTCAAATTAAAGGCAAGAATTTGAATGTTCTAGCAAGAGTTTTCCACTACTTTCTCTTATACAACCTCTTGCCAAGGGATGATCATCGTGATCATATTAGTTGCATGGACTTTTACGTTCTTTACAATTTTGTAAGACAAGAATTCCTCAACGTGGGATTCATCATATTATTAATCGTATGCTGAATGTTTTCTTCAATTTAGCCAAGTCTCTTTCATTCAACTTTCTCTTGATATAAGTTTTTAAATTAATGGAGTGGAGATTCCTAAGTCTATGATCACATAGTCATTAAAAACCGTGGACACCTACACTGCTTCTACACTTGGTAGGATGGACATTACACGTAATGATGATGGTGTTTGGTCATTCAAAGTTACCTCTTAAGATTCATCATTTGTTGGTCTCTTTGAGCCTATTGTGAGCAGCCGATTATGAGATGGTTGATGCTTATTACTCACCTTTTCATTCAGCTCCTCATTCCAATCATCCTTCTCCCTCTCATGGTGAACAATCTAGAGTTAACAAATAATTGGATCTTATTTCAGAATGCTTATCAAGTTTTAGCACCAACATGGTCCATAGGTTTAAGGAGGCATTAGTTTTCGCATGTTTTTAGGCCGAGATTTCCTCTATGTTTGATCAATTAAATCGTAGAGTTAAGGAGGTTTCGAATGCAATGTGGCCTACTTTGTTCGATGCACCTTCCTCCTCTTCACAAGAACCTAATTTTCCTCCATCCACTAATGACGCTCCTCCACAAAACCAATGATGTGTTTTAAGACAATTTTTTTTGTGTTGGACATTTCTAGCGTTTAGTTTTATTTGGATTATGTTTTGTAATACCTATGGTTTGGATCCACTCTCTTTTGGCATAGTTATGACTATCTTTTGCAAATTTGTTGCTAATGCTTGCTTTTGCTATAATTATTTATTATGGTTCTCTCTATTTTGCACTGAATTGGAATATTTTGAATTTTAAGATTGCATATTTGGATTGTTCAATTCTCTTTGGCTAAGAGAAGTCTAAAAACAGAAGTTACTCCAATTTTTTTTTTATAATGCCAAGAAAGAGAAAAGTTTAGATTACTTATATGCATATCGTAAGGGGGAGTATTGTATATAAATTGCTTATATTAGGGAGGAGGACAAATTAAATACAACTTAGAACTTTGTATGTTTGTCATCGTCAAAAAGGAAAATATTGTTAGCTTAAAGTGAGTTAAGCTTTAAAATATTTTGATAATGAGTGTTTAAAGTATCTTTGATGATAAGTATTCTAACTATAATTTAATTAAGTTGTTTATTGGTTTATTATGCTCTTTGGAAATACCATTGATAAAAGATATTTGGTTAATCTAACAAATATATTTAAGTACTTTCAATAAAAAAAATGAAACATATAAAACTTATATGAATAAGTATGCAAAAATAAGTTCGAGAATGTTTTAGAAGAAACTGTCAATCGCCTAGAAGAAATTGTTGACCGCATGACCAAATTCAAAAATCACAAAGAGAAAGAAGTGTCGACTACACAATATCTACAAAAAAATGCAGAGAGGTCACGATGTTGACCACTAGAAGAAAGCATCAACCGTGCGGTCTACCATAATGTCGATCAAGTTGTTGAATGACATTCAAAATAAGACACAATAATCATACAAGTGTCCCCCAACTAGAAAGAAATGTCTATTGCTTCACTGCTTTTTTACATACTTTATAAATAGAAGAGTGCAGACTCATGCAAACCACCCCTGACTTGAAAAATTGCCAAAATTTACTTGAGAATCTATTTCTTCATTACTTCACACCTCTCTCACTTGATCGATTTGAGATTTTAATCATTGAGTGTGTGTGAAATTATTATTCATTTGGCTACTCTTGTAGCTTGAAAAACAAGTGAAAGGTGATGACCTGAAAAAGAGTCTTGTAAGACTTTTGATTGACAACCAAAAGGTCAATCTAAATAAACTCAAAGAGTTTAGTTTTGAAAAAATCTTCAAGGAGGAGTCTTGAAGCGCGGACGTAGACAAAGTTAGCCGAACCGCGTTAACAAATCGTTTGTCTCTCTTTCTTAGCTATCTCTTAAGTATTGTTAGTCAAAATATATTGCTGATCAAGTTATTCAATATAGTTAAGATATTCAAATATATTTGAGGTTGAAAATTTTTATGTAACCTAATTCACGCCCTTCTCTTATGTTATTTCAATCCTACAGGGTTTATAATGATTTAATCAAACCTAATTTATCAATCAAATTTGGAAAAAAATTTAGGATTTTAAAATTTGGGGGAAAATGAGTTTTGGGTCCTCTCTCTATATTCTGCAGCTCTAGAGTACTAATAATTGGTGGGCGCTTTAACTCTAGGACAAGAAATTCATGTTACACTAAAAGTTTAATGATGATTTATAAATACAAGACACCAAAATGACGAAAACGCAAGAGACTGGCGAGCACAACTAGAAATAAGAGATTTCTACTTCTTTAGCGAAACTAGTGAGAATTACGGTGCACGCGATGGAACATTGAGACGATGAGCCTAACTAGTTTTGTCTCTCTATTATTTATTTTTATTTTCGTTGTAATTTCAATCTTAGTTTCATTAGAATAGATAGCTTAACAAAATTGTAATTGAAACAAATGACAATAATAACAACAAAAAATTAGGAGTGGGCAAAATAGGTCTGGAATCGCGGTTTTAATCAGAAATGTGGTTTTGGTCTCGGTTCGGTTTTGTTTTGCCCACTAATAGAACCAATTCCAATTCCAAATTCTCAAGATTTGTGATTTATGGTCTAGTTCACGGTTTTTGGAGTCAAAACTCTAAATACAGAAATGAAGAGTGGGTCAAAATTTTGACTCGAAAGCCAGTTAAAACCCGATCCAAAATCATAAAAAAATGACCATAACTAAAAACAAGCCCCACACTCGAACCAAACCTCAAAACCTAACCTAAAAATAATAAAAAAATATAAACATTTTTTAATATATATATTTTTTAAATTTGGAATTGGAGAGAATGAACCGTGAAACACAATAAGTTCCCGTTTTGGTCTAGAATCTTACGATTCCAGAACCATAGAACTGTGGGCGACAGTTTCGGTTCTAGGATAGAACTGGATCGATCCAGACCACGCCCACCCTTAGAAAAATAATAGAAATACCACGATGATTAACATAAAAAACTTTTACCCAAAAAGAAAAATATATGAGCAATTGGGTCAAAAAATTATTACATTATATAATTTTTGCAGTTCCACCAAAAAACTAAAAACATAATAGATGTTTGAATTGAAATTGTGAAATAAATACGATCCATATTCATTGGGGCATAGTAGCTAACATGGCATATCTATAAAAATACTCATAATTTTTTCTTCCTTTTAAATTGTCCCCCATCTCTGTTAGAAGCTTCAAACAAAAACCAAAGGTGCAATAAAGAGCAAGAGGGGGGAGACTTTCAAATATTCTAATCTGAATACTCCTCGAAATTTCGCAGACTTTAATAATATCTGCAGATTTGACTAATTCAATAGCTTTGGAAGAACAGATAACTTTTTTTTATAGTAGAACTTTTTTTTTATAGTAGAGTCAATCCCAAGATAACATATCTGATCAAGACAGATCCACTAAGAAATAGATCTCACAAATAGCCTTTTATTTCTTGCATTCAAAGCTTCAAACTTCGTATAATCTGTATGTCTGTGTTCTACAACGGAGAAAAATCTGCTCTGGTTGGAGCTTCCATGGTGGGTGATGCAGTTGAACAGAGGAATCAATCCTCAGTCGTAGGAAACTACAGGTGACTTCTAGTGAAAGCAACTCTTTAGTCTTTATCATGGGAAAGTCAACGCCCTCTTGCCTTATCCTGTATCTTTATTTCGTCTTTAAATGATTGATTTTCATGGCAGGAGAGAGCTGCCTGGAATTATGTCAATGGGTTCTGCAAATTTGATGGCATTTACATCAAGGGACTTGAAAGCACTTACCGACAATTTCAGCGTCAACAACCTCATAGGAAGTACTCAGTTTGGGAAGCTATTCAGAGGACAGACACAACTAGGCTTTCCCAGAACAGAATCACGAGACGTCACCGTTAAAGTCTGGGACCAGAAACCAGATTGCGTAGGCTTCAATGGCGAAGAGAGCTTAATGGTTCGAATGAGTTTTTTTGTTCGAGTTCACCAAAACTTGGATACCACCCTGCTTTTGGCTTTTACAGTTTGGTTCATTTTTTTGCAGGAAGAAATCAAATTTTTGACAAACCCATCTGTTGAAGGTCACAAAAATCTGGTGAAATTAATGGGTTATTGCTGTGAGGACGAATTAAAGGCTGTTATTTACGATCTCAATTCTCTAAATACCTTGCAAAATCTCACATTTAGAGGTAGTAGATTTTGTGTAGTTTCCAGCAATTTTGTCTGACAGCTACAGCCTGTGACTTGTTTTGTTTACATTGCAGATGATCTTAAATGGCTTCAAAGAATCAATGTGATTATCGAAATTGCTCGTTTGCTTGAATTTTTGCATAGTCAGGAGAAGCCATATCTGGTCGTCGGTCTCAGTTCTGCGAATATACTGCTTGATTGGGTTTGAATCTACTGCTATAACTCATTGACTACCTGCTATTTCCATTGTTTTTTCATACTCGTTGTAGTTGTAACTTGAAAAGATGCAATCTTTAATGTTAGGAAGGCAAGCCAAAGCTGTGTGAGTTCTCTCTGATGACCAATGAGTCTACCCTCGAACCCGATAAGTTCAACAAGTACACGCAAATGTTTACTGGCCGCATCGATCCATATTTTACTCTAAGACGTATGCTGTTTCTCAGTTTCACAATTTGTATAGGCTGATCAAAACGAGTAATGAAAAGATGAACACAGAAACTACATGAAAATGATGAAATCAGCCATTTTTGCAGGGAAAGCTCCGTGGGATATGAGCTCTGATGTCTTCTGTTTTGGGGCAATTCTGCTAGAACTGATAGCAAAGAGAGTTTCCATGGCGGACAAAGTACAAAAACAAGACATTGTAGGAGAGAATCTGATACATGTTTGGGCGAAGAAGGAATACAAACCCAGCACCTCTCTTGTTCATAAAAGTTTTCAGGAAGACTGGGATTATAATGCCGAAGATGGGCTAAAGCTCACAAATCTAGCAATGCACTGTATTGAATTCTTTCCCACCAACCGTCCTACTTCCTGCCATATCCTCGAGGGTCTGGAAGCTTTGCAGGCATTCTGGCGATATGGCTACGAAGACAAGGCCGGTCACGGCGGAGATAGGAAGAAGCGAAGAAAGCATTCGTTAGAATAGCTCTAGACACGTAACGTAGGTATAACAGGAAAGAAAGGCTCTAGTTTGGGTTTCACTCAGCAAATCTTTAGGCATTAACTTGGCAGGTAATGCCAAAATCAGCTAGGATTTGAAAAATGTTGAAAGCAGTCAATTATTGTAACCTGCAACCAGATTTTTAATGAAAACTAAATAATTTTCTGGGTCAAAAATCAATACTTTTTCGATCTATTATCCAATGAAATTGATTACTGGTCAGGGAGAACGATAGAAGTGGAGAGAATAAGGGAAATGCCGAGTGTTATTTACGAGAAATGTAGTGGCAAATTTGAGCGTGTAAACATTACAACAGCAAACATTTTACTAGTGGTTCTCCCTCTCTTCTCTGCGTGTATTACTTTTGCGAAAAACAGCTCTCTCTCTCTCTCTCTCTCTCTCTCTCTCTCTCGTTTTACTTTCCTTCTGTGGACGAAACTGAAGGAGAAGCTGAGAACGTCAGAGACAAAAAACAAACAGCAAAGAACGGAAAAATGGCTCTGAAATTCAATGCCTTCACCTCTCAATCATCGAAGCTCCCTTATTTCGCTCTTCCTCCCATGGCTGGCCTCAGATCTCCTGTGTTTTTCATGGCTTCCACCCTCCGCTCTGGCTCGAAGTGGGTCCTCCCAGTTTTTTCCTCCCCATTTTTGCTTTCTCTTCATTCGTTGTCAATCGCTGATTTTTCTTTCTTTCATTTTTTTTTAAGTTTTGGAGCTGATTTTGATTCTGGGTTTTGGGTATTCTGATTGATTCTATTGTGATCTTAATATGTTTGCCTCAATTGGTCTGGTTTTCTCTTTTTTCTTGGCATATCTATTTCATGCAAGAACTTCAATTCTTCGAAAGGGTTATTCCTGCTGTTGATACTGAATTGATATTCAGGTGTTTATTCTTCTTTCCCTAATGTCTTTGTTCTTCTAATGCCTTTCACGCAAATGCGTAATCGTTCGCGTTCTTGGCTTCATTCTTCATTTCTGATGTTTTCTTTTAATCTTGAGTTTTATTAAGTTTGTGCGCGAATTAAGAATGCATAAAATTTGATGATGGAAACAATCTTGTTTCCCTGCTCTGTTATTCTTCATATTTCTCGATGTAAAATTGTTTTTTGATTTTCTATCAAAAGCGTTTGTGATAGCTACAGAGTTGCTGGCTGAGCAGCATACCATTTATGGTTTTTAGAATTTTCTCCCATAAATCTCTATTAGCCAAACAGACACTTGGGAAAGGCAAAGACAATATTAATAGGTTTCAGATTTTGCTTTTTGATTCACAAATGCAATATCGTATTTCCATATGATGTTTCCTTTCCTGCATGCATTAACTCTGCTGTATTGGTCTTCAATTGTTCATATAAGAAGTTGAATAAGGTGGTTGGAGATGGTCCCTATTTAAGTTGCCTGCTTTTCTTTGAGTAGGTGGGTATGAGCATTGTTCAATTGGGTGGTTAGGAAATTAATTGCCTGGTGAAATATGCGGCCAAAAATCCTGTTTTGCCTCATGGCTTAGTTTTACTACAGTTTGGACAATGCGTGCTCTGTGTCTTATGTTAGACCGAAGGCACCTTACACTTTCATATTAGGTTCTCCTATGATTTCATCACTCTTTGATTATTTTGTTGGATTTTGGAGCTCGATGAAAGGCGAAAGTCTTGCTTCGATCAAATGAAATGCACTGGCAATGAATTGGACAAATATCATCGTCTGTTCTTTGATTGCTCTTGGTTTAAACAGAATTTGGTTTTAATCTTGAAAGCTATCCCGATTTATGTTAGGACGCTCTTGAATTACGATCGCTATTGAGTATGTTTCTTCAATTGCATTGAAAGATATATCTGAAAATGGTAGAAATCTTGGTAATATGTTAAGAAAGATGCCACTCTCTTATCGTTCTTTGCATTGCTGGGTCAGTTTAAAAGTGGAATACCTCTATCCTTGTGCGTTTATATTTACTCTGAAGAACACTAGTCTAATCTGATAATTATGCGTTTTATCCAGGGAAGTAGAGACTCCGAAAAAGCCTCAGATGCCTCCCAGGGAGGTTCATGTTCAGGTGACACACTCAATGCCACCCCAAAAGATAGAAATTTTTAAGTCTTTGGAGAATTGGGCTGAAGACAATATTCTAGTTCACCTAAAGCCAGTTGAAAAATGCTGGCAGCCGCAGGATTTTCTTCCGGATCCTGCCTCTGATGGATTTGACGAGCAAGTAAAGGAGCTGAGGGAGAGGGCTAAAGAAATTCCGGACGAATACTTTGTTGTTTTGGTTGGAGATATGATTACTGAAGAGGCCCTCCCTACTTACCAGACAATGCTCAACACGTTAGACGGGGTTAGGGATGAAACGGGTGCTAGCCTTACTCCGTGGGCAATTTGGACGAGAGCATGGACTGCTGAGGAGAACAGGCATGGTGACTTGCTCAATAAGTATCTCTACCTGTCCGGACGAGTCGACATGAGGCAGATCGAGAAGACGATTCAGTATTTGATTGGATCAGGAATGGTGAGATAATTGCTTTGTTTATTTTCTCGATGATTCTAAGCTTTGATGCTTGTGGTGGTGAGATAATTGCATTTAAATACTTCCAAAAGGCTTGAAATTATCGATTTCTGTAGGACTAGCTCAATGAAGAATCTTTATGGTTCTCCTTCAATTAATTTTTTCAAATGGGCTGTGATTGATCATTGTAACTTCATTGTTTCTCTCCTCAAACTATTTACAGGATCCCCAGACCGAAAACAGTCCTTACCTCGGTTTTATCTACACTTCGTTTCAAGAAAGGGCAACCTTCGTCTCCCATGGGAACACTGCTAGACTTGCCAAACAGCACGGGGACTTGAAGCTGGCCCAAATATGCGGAACAATTGCTGCAGATGAGAAGCGCCATGAAACTGCCTACACCAAGATATCGGAAAAGCTGTTTGAGATCGATCCCGACGGGACTGTTATGGCGTTTGCCGACATGATGAGGAAGAAGATTTCAATGCCGGCTCATTTGATGTTTGATGGTCGCGACGATAATCTATTCGAGCACTTTTCGGCTGTGGCCCAGCAGCTTGGAGTCTACACTGCCAAGGACTATGCTGATATTTTAGAGTTTTTGGTAAGCAGATGGAAGGTAGAAAACCTGATTGGACTTTCAGCCGAGGGACGAAAGGCGCAGGAATTTGTCTGCAAGTTACCTCCGAGAATTCGAAGGCTACAGGAGAGAGCGATGGGAAGAGCCAAGGAAGCAGAGACTGTGATGCCTTTCAGCTGGATATTCGATCGAGAGGTGAAGCTATAAACACCCAGAAACGACCGGCGGCGAAAGAGAAAGAAGAAAGAAAAAATAAACATGAATGTTAGTTAGACATAAATTTAGTTTTGAAGAGAATTCTGTTGGGTGGGTTGTTTTGTTTGCTGTGTGAGTAAGAGATGTGGAGGTACTGGTAGCCTGTAGGTGCAATTGTAGTTATCATCCTGTTCTGTTCCTTCTGGAATGCTATTCATTGTTCCATGTTTTTTCCATCCCTACACAATTTATTGTATTCAATTCTATTATTACCTTCTTCCCCGACCCGGTCTCATTTGTATTTGATCTGATCTGAGGTTTCAGGTCAGATTCAGATTAAAGATTCTCCATTTTTTCTCCTCTTTTTGGTCTGTCATTTCCATTTGACATAGATTTGTTGTTAGAGATTGAAGAAATGGTAGATCTAAAGCGAGAATTAGACAATGTCCTTGCGCTCGACAATGAACAGCAACATTAAACATGGTCATTATATTATCTAAAAACATACTTCACAATCAAGAACATAACATGAATACATCTTTAGAGACTTTCATGAAAACATGAATGCAAATTATCATGAAAATGTCGCCTTGATCTGCATAAATGCAAATACATGATCATACAGCACAAATTTGATACATCAATGGCTGACTGCAAGGAATTACAACTCCAACATTAAACACTTACTTATTTCCACCAAGCAGGAGTGCATAAACTTGAAATTCTTAAGCCTTCACCTCAACTTTGGTTTGTCCATTTTCAGGAAGAACCAATCCAAGTCCGTCCTTCTTCGTCTCCATGTTGTAAGAATACTTCAAATCGGTCCGATACATTGGATTAGATGTCAAAATCCGAGGCTGCAAATTGCCATTAATCTCTAGAACTTCAGGGTATCCATTAGTGCATCCTTTTGACATACCCACATCAATTCGAATTGCTCTGTTATCGCAAACTCCATTGATTCCTAGTTCTTGAATGGTGTGCCCCATGATCATTCTCTTCACACCAGGAATTGTGTTAAGAACGTGTTCAAGCAACTCACAATCACAGTTTTTCGCTAATTCGTTAGAATATTTTCTTAACCACACAACGGCATTACTCCTACGACAGTAATCAGGGGCAAATTTTCCTGATAATCCTTTGGTCCAATCCCTCACTTCTTCGTTTATCCTCTCCAATCCGTAGGAAACGTGTTGAGGCAAAAGCCCACCATGAACGAAAACAGAATCACCGACGATCAGTACAGTCAAGTTCTGCGACAAGAATCGGCTTGAAATTGGACCGTTCGGGCGCAATGCGCCTATCCTTGCTCTGATTCCATTAAAGAACTCTTCTTTTACACCCCGAAAGGTGGATGGAATTCCTTCAAAAGGATCAGTAGGTTTGTCTAGACCTTCACAGAGGGCCTTCATTTCATTTCCAACAGTCAACCACTCTCCCCAAACCCTAAATTCCTCCAATCCCGCCTTCGATGCGAACCTAAAATCACCCTCCATGTTCATAATCTCGTGATTTCCATTCATTGTAATTATTGTTCCACCATGTTTTCCCGCTTCTCTTTTCAACTTCTCAATGAAATAAAGAATTTTAAGTTCGTCCCCGCTCCTATCTAGGACGTCGCCGACCTGAACCACGGTAGCGGACCCTCCAATCCATTTGTCAGAGGCGTCAATCAATTTGGCGAGTCTGAATGCTTCTTTGGACTTGGCAAGATCCCCATGAAGGTCTCCTATAGCAATAAGGCGTTCCTGTGGAGGATATCGGGTTTGAAAGGCCCGGTGAGGAGGAGGAGGAGAAGAAGAATCGGTATCAGTTTGGGAGAGTGGAGATGAGTTTTCCGGAGGTAGGAAAAGGCCGCCGCTGACGGAAAAATCAACGAAGGTGTCAACGAAGGAAGAGAGAAGATTAGGGAGTTGTTGGCAGACAGACTGTTCCGAGTCTACCATTGGCAATTGCTTGGTATGATCTCTATTTTCTACTTTCCTCTTACTTGTTTAATATATAATAAATCAGACCAGATCGGTTCGGATCGGTTCGCAATCCCAAGACGAGAGATCAAGAGTAAACCTAAAAATAATAATTAGCATAAAGTTCAAAAAAATAAAAAAAAATTGGTTTTTTTTAATCGACCAACCTTAAATTATTTTCCGTTAACAAACTCGTTATTCTAATTTATTTTTTCATTAAAATTGAGAGCGGGTCCTAACACTCGCTCCTTGAGGTTATCCGCTCTAGTTTTTTTTCTCAAATTAAAATCTATTTTCGTACAGCATCTGCCTTAAACCTAAAAGTTCACTATTCAGACATTTTTCTATTTCTATTTTCTAGTGTTTGTCGTGAGTTTAGAAAGTTTGCTCTCGAAACACTTTTCCACTCTTTTATTTTTTGGCATCTGTTTTGAATATCGAAAATTTACTTTTAAGACATTTTTTCCACTTATATTTTTAGATATTTGCGCATAATTCCAGACACTCAATTTTTACAGATAACGAAAATTGTAAATTTGTTAACGGAGAATAATTTAATTGTTAGTTTGTTGACTAAAGTACTTTGAGGGTTAATTTTTCACTACCCTATAAGAGTTTTTTTAAATTTTACCCTAATAATAATGTTAAGTATACACTCAAATTTTACTATTAAAAAAAATATTAATATTTATGCAATATTATAAATAATTAAGATATTAAATCACTTTATATATAAGTTTTAAGTCAAAATATTAAAAAAAAAAAAAAGATTATCCTTGTCCAGATTAAAATTTGTTACCCCTACTTTCTATTGTGTAGATGATTAGTCATTGCCCGGTTTTTTTTCCATGAGAAGATTGATTGGACCGGCAACTGGATTGAAGTACCCAACGGAAACCCCTAAACCCTAACACCGTCGTCCAAACAAGGCTAACACGCAGAGTTATTCCCGTTGCACCAAAGAACTACTTCTTTGACTCTGTAACCTCTGACTTGAGGTGAAGAACGGAGAAAATGAATCACATAGCTGCATTAGAAGAGCAAATGGTTTCTGAAAGAATGAGACAGAAGCTATACGAAGTCAATGCCGCCGCTCAATCTTATCTTTCCCCGGTCCAGGATCACGTTAATTTCACTCTTCAGGTTTTATTTAATGGAGTTTTGAATCACTGTATGCGTATTTGATGTCTAATGAAGAAAAGAAAGCTTGATTTTGATACTTACATACAATTGGGTGTTTATATACGAGTAGAGTGAAATGAATCTGTTTCTTAATCGATGCATGTGCTTTAAATTGAAAAGCGCTCTCAATTTGCGATGATTCATGTTTTGTTTTCAAATGTTGTTTCAATGGTGATTTTGTTGCAGCAAGCTTACTTCAAATGTGCGTATGAGTGCTTTGATAGGAGGAGAAAGCATGAAGAAATTGGTAATTGTGTTGAGAATTGCAGTGTTCCAGTTCTTACTGCTCAGCAAAAGGTAGAGAACGAGATGGCCAAGTTTCAAGTAAGCAATGGAAATCTCTCTTTTTATCTTTATAGTTTATCTGCCATTGATGATGAGATAGTTTGGGTTCCAAGCATTATATCATGCTCTTTGAACTTTTGTTGCTGCAAAGGTAGATTTAGAGGAAGGATAATGTTAAGGAATGTGAAATTTCATATCATTTTTGGCTTTATGAAACAGAAAGTAGGTGTGAAATGGAATATGGCTGCTTAATGAACCTTGTCTTACTGTATAAAAAACATATGGGCTTGAGCAGTTTGAATGGAACCTCAAAATCTTTTTATCTCCTAAAATTATGCTACTCATTTGTGCACAGAATTTGCAGCTGACTAGGCCTCCATGATGAACTGATAATTTTTGTCCTTAACTACGGAATCATTAAGTTTGACTGTTGCTTAGCTATGAATTAAGAAAATTGGAATTCTTGAAGTGGGTAAAAGCACCTCAAATCAAATAGATAATCTCACGCAATTTCCGTATTTTCCATTTCTTCTACTGAAGTCTCAAACTTAGCAGACTAGTTTGTAAATTATATAGCCTGTCGTCCCCCTCTCTTTCTAATTCCACTTGCAGTCTCGGTTAAGAATATAATCGGGGATAATTGTTACGAATATAATCGGGGATAATTGTTACAAATATAATGGGATGTAATTTAAGTATGATACTTAATTTAGTTTATTTTTAATAGAAGGAAGTTAATTGGGGACTGTTAAATATCGTCTAAGTGAAATTGTCTGTGACAAGAATTTATTTTTTGGGTTGTAACTCGTGATTGTTTCCGGGCCGGTTTTCTGCCAAACCTGTAGTGTTATATTTTCCGTTTCATCTGTTCTTTTACATTTTTATTTAAATGGAGCATTTTAATGCTCATCGGTCTGATTTTTATGTATTTCACTAGATCCAGATAGAGTAATATAGTTAGTTGCCGCCACTGTCACCCAAAGAAGATTCATATATTCTAGATTTATTCTTTTAAGTCTCTTCTATTCTGTGCTAAAATTCCAAATTGGACTTTGAAATTTGATTTTAATTTTTGGTGTTGATATCAGGAGAGGTTGAACAGGTCGCTTATGGTGTGTCAAGACAAGTTTGAAACAGCCAAGCTCCAACACAAAACCAGCAGCATCCATGATTTGGAGACATGCGTAGAACAGTCGATCCAAGAAAACATGAAGGCGTTACCACATCTTGCTGAGAAGTTGAAGGCTTCATTCTCAATCAAGGATTAAAAGCAGAATAGAGATACCCTTTTCTTTGTTGCTTCAGTTTTACAATTACGAGATTATAGAGGTGACTGAGAAGGAAATAGAAAATTGTACTTGAATCTTTGGAAATTTATGCCAACCTCTCTTTAATCACATCGCATTGGAATAATAAAACGCATCTTTGAAGCTTCCTACATCCTTCGGTTAAATCCTTTTTTTTTACTTTATCTTGCCATTGCTTGTTTGCTCTTCAATCCAAAAAACTAAGAACTTGCGATTTTCTCGAGGCATACTTTGTTTAGCACTCAAAAAATGTAAAGTTTACCCTTTAATTTATCAGTGATGGACCCGTAAAAATGTATTGTTACTGTATAAAAATTAATGCGCAACACTTATCTGCGTTGTGTTTGGGAAAAAAACATCGTCTTTGTTAAGAGAAAGAATGGAATTGTTTGATGAAATGCAGTATCTAAAAGAAACTCATTCAATTATGAAAGACAAACAGAGTCAAGACTGATCAATATTCTTCCTTCCCTTCACTCCTCTAACTAGTAACTAGTTAAAGATACCACAAAAGAAAACAAGTTTGAACAAGTAATTACAAATCTACACCTTGGATGGCACGATTCCCTCGCTCTCTTGCTTGCCTTTTTGAGCTTCAAACTGGTCTATGGCTACTTGTAGCTCATCTGCACCTCCCACAGCTTTCATGGTGTAGAAATAGACTCCAAACACAAATGAAGTCAACCCCCCCGCTACTACAAGATTCTTCGTCTTTGGTCTGAGGTTCCTAAATGCCATAACCCCATTCATCTTTGTGCTTTCAATGCTGTAAGCCCATGAAATTAATTGCATTAGCCTATACTATCAAACCACTGTAACAAGCAGAACCAGAAACCGATCAAAACGTTTAGAACAAAGAACCAATCAAAGAAGAACAATCTGCAAATGAATACTTTTTCTACAAGATAAGTGGAAGAGTTTTTCTTTTTTCTTTTTTTACAACAGACTTAAGATAGATTTTCAGCTTCCATTGCTCTTCTTATTAAGATAAATTATTCACAGAATATATTTTGTATAAAGTAATATTTTCTCGTAGGGAGGAGGATCACAAAAATAAGATAGGATTTTGGACCATGACTACGATAGGCCACCATTTACCTATGATAGAGTGCCTAAATAAATAGTAATTGTAATTAATATTACTTGGAGTGGTTATTGTAAGTGTTGGGTAGTTGATGAGCCGAAGTTTGTAGTTAAAAAAGAACGAGAAAGAAGTTAGAGGGTTATTGGGTATTCTGTAAGGAGAAAGCAGGGAGATTCCGAGGTTTCCAAAGGATGGGGGAGTTGTCCAAAATGTTCAAATTAGTTTTCTTTGGCTCGTCGACCGTACTAGTCCAATAGAAACTTCTTCTTCTATGGAAGACGTTCATAGACAGAGTTTCCTTCATACAATTAGGACACTCAACTATCTGCAAAGCAATTTTACTTCTTAAATTAACCTAAACTATCTATGGATGCTTGTTGTCCACCTTCTGCATTAAAAAAGAAAAAAAAAACCTATCTATAACAGCATGAAAGCCCTCTATTTCAAAGATTTATTCATAAGCAGTGGGTATATGACAAAGGGGATCAAAGATTTCACATTCACATCAAGAAACCACCAATAAAATAGTGAGAATAGATCTTCATATTAAAATGGAGAATGTTTGACCAAAAATTATAGAAGTCTAGAACAATATCTTTAGACTATCGTGGAGTATTAACAAAATAAGCTCAACTAAAAAGACCAGATTACTATCCACTCATCAAATACCCAGCCTGAAAGGCTACAATCTTCACATATTTATTTAGCAGCAGGTTAGATTTCGCGAAGCTCAAAGGAAAAATATTCGAAGCCTCCATTAATCAAACTAAGAAAGAGCCTAGAAAAGCAATTGATCCTAACAACGAATCCAATTGTCCATTAAAAAAATTAAAAGCAGCTATCTACCCAAACATCCGATCATTATCTTTGTTCTTCGTGCAATTACGCTGCAGCAGAACACAAACAACAAAAGAAAATTTCGTTCCAAAATGGAAGTAGAAGAAAGGAAGAGTAAATTAACCTGAAACAGTGAAACAGCGAGTAAAGCCCTGGAATATTGACCGTGGCGAGGTCTGCGGACATGTTTTATAGTGTTGGGCTTTTTCAAAATTGCTTTGGAGTTGGGTTTGAAGTCTGGGCCAAGGTTCCAGTCAGCCATTAAAAGAAATACTCTTTACTTCATCCTCTCCTTCAACCTCCAAAGTGTTCGGTTGAGTTGAATTGTTCTTCAAACAGTCTTTTTGCTCTCTAACTAACATCAAAATTCCTTCTTCATCTTCTTCAATTCTCAAGGAAAATAATGAGAGAGACGATACGAGAAGTGCACTCTACGCCTCTGAAAATAATTTTGGAGTTTAAGACCTTCATTCCTAGTAATCTTTAATTTTGACTTGTTCTTTCCATCCTTTTCGGGTAGCCGAGTCTAGACCCCATTTTAGAAACACATTTTATTGTCAAAGACGTGGATGAACGAGGTAGATAAAAAAAATGCCGCATGGAATATCCTATTTAGTTAGAGATTAAAATAGACAAAGAAACTATTTTTTTTAAAAAAACACATGAAACTATAGAGAATTTAATGAGACAACTCAAAATACAAGACATACGGAGAAACAAACACTAAATACTTTCGTACACTATAATTTTACGATGTGACATGACATTTACATGTTACTCATTAATTAATGTACTAAATAAGATAAATCATAAATAATAATAATAAATTATTGCATCAATTAATGATTGTTGCGTCATAAAATAAAAGTAGAAAGTACAATTAGATAGCAAACTTAATAGTACTCAAAACTACAAGCCAACGGTACCTCTAAAAACCTCATTTCCTATTTCTTGTTTATTTTTTATTGAGTAAAATACAAAACTAACTTTGAAATTGAGAGTTCCATTCACTTTAAGCCTTAAACTTTATTTTTGAACAAAATGAACCTTGATTTTTGAGATTCATTCAACTTAAATTTTGAATTTTTTTTCAACAAAATAAATCTTGAATTTTGCACTATGAACAAATTAAACTTTGCTCAGTTTTGCTGCAATCACAGCTATTTGTGGTTCGGTTCGGTTCGGTTCGATTTTATTAAAACTAAATTGAACTGGTAAAGATAGGTTTCGGTAATTTTGGAACCTATTATGGCTTCTAGTCAAAGTGGATCCTTATTTTCAAACACTATTGTTGTAGGATAAGAAAGTTGAATTGGACATTTGAAATAAGATGAGTTATCCAATTTGAATTTGAATTTGAATTTAAATTTTATTATAGTTTGAATTTAATTATTGTTTAAAATAATATTAGTTTTCAAGTTTAATTTTAAATTATATTATAGTTTGAATGAAGTTATAATTTCATTTAATTCTTTTTGAATTTCTATGTTAATAGTTATTTGTTCAATTTATATTTAATAATTGATCAAAGAATAAAAAAGATAGGAAAAGTTTCATTCATGATTAAATTCCCTTGATACTCAAAAAATGAAGGGTTTTCTTCAACAAGCTATTTCTTTTTATTTTACACCATAGGTCGGAATCACAAGAATAGTCATAACAACTTAGAATGAGAGTAGGAGTCCATGGGTGAATTGCAGGCCTTTCGACGACAATGTGAAGCATTTATGAGATCTTATTAAAAAAATCAAATAAGAGATTTAATTGAGCATGGTCATAGTCGCATCCCAATATCAAGAGTTGTCTAATCGTCTAAATAGCCTTGCTTGTGAGCTGAAGGTAACACGACTTGATCGTAGATTTTTAGAAGAAGGTAGCAACGCAAACGCACCACAAAATGTTGAGCGGCCACTAGAAGAGGGGCATAATATAAGGAATGTTTTTACTTTGTTTTCTCTTGTTTCCCCTGCTTTGACAGTAAAGAATATCCTCTTACTTCTCAACAAATGTGAGCATTTTTTCTAAAACCAAAAAAATTCCAGATGAATATAAGATTGGTTGACATCTTTTAGAAGATGTTCAACTGTGGTTTTATGAAGCTAGATCAAAATGGGTCAAATTTATCATGGATAAAATTTAAAAATTATTGCAATTTATATTTTGGGTCACCTCTTTGTTCAAACAAATTGTGAGAATTGTCCAAGTTAAGCCAAATTGGCACAATAAAAGATTATCAAAGAAAATTTAAACTATTGCTAGCATGATCATTCTTTACAACTTGAATAAGAGATAAAAATATTCATCAACAGTTTGCAAGACTCAATTCAAGTTGAGGTAGAGTTGGATCAATCTACAAACCTAACAACTGCAATGAGTTTGATCACATTATTTGAGTGACATGTTCTAGGAGTTAAATTTCCTCCAATGTTTGGCCGCCCAAGTCCTACGATGAAAGCAACTACCACAATTCATCAAACAACTGAATTGAGTGGAAATGACGAATCGGAGGTCAAAGGGCTTATGCTTCAATTGTGATGAACAATATACACAAACTCAGACTAGCGTTGAAGATAAGACAGGTATTGAAGAGGGAGCAAGTGATTGAACCAGAAAATTTCTTTATATGCTATCACAAGAATTCGTAACCCTCAAAAGAATGTAAGTGCATACTGTCCTTGGTGGTGTTCATATAGGAGGACTCATTGATTCTAGAACTATTCATAGCTCTATTCATGAGGGCCTGACCCACGTTTTAATGTGAAACTAGGAAAAAGAGGATTGTAAGTGTTATTAGCCGATGGTAAACGACTTTGCATTGAAAGAATCTGTCAGAAGATATCACTTCAAGTTGGTTTCAAAAATTTTACTACTAATATTTTCCTTTTGGCAATTAAGTGGATTTGACGTAGTTAATTGGTTGAGCACCTTAGGCGCCATTGTAATGTCTCATAGCACACCATTTTTACTTTAATTTTCTTTAAATGGAGTGCACTTAAAATTTTTAAATCAATTAATTGAAAACATAATGCAAAAGTCTTAAAATCCATAAGTGGTCGTTAAAATAAAATCAATAATTTCAAATGGTTATTTGAAAATAATAGTTAATAAATTCATTTATAACTTAACGAAATAATATGTGATTTAAAAATCTATTTTAACTCAAATAGAAAGAAAATGCAAGTTTTTCTCTTCGTGACCTCTGGATCACTATTTGCATTAATATTATGTAACATTGTCATGAGAGCATCTTTTCAACTGCATATTTCATTTGTTTCTTTCAATATATACATCATAAAGTTCTTCACATACATCAAAAAATTCAAACTATAAACCTAACACTTAGTAAAAGATGCCTAAACCATTATGAACATGTATGCAATTGCATTTTTAGTGAAAAAAAGTCTTATCGAAGTTCTTTCTTACTAGGTCTTTTAATCATGCTTTAGTTTTGATATACAGTCAATTTGTTGGAGGTAATTCAGTCTAGAGAAACGAGAAGGCATCTCATAATTTCGTCTTATGTTACAGCCAACTCGTAATCCCACTTCACAACAAAAATTACGTTTATTCAATCATTTTCTTGTCTTTTCATCTTTCTGTTAGTCTTTTTTTTTATCTGTAAATCTTTCTAGCATAAATTCTTTCTCATGATGTATAAGTCATACATAAAACATACATAAACATACAACGGAAAATATAGCATATCCTCGAGTCAAATTGTCTGTTCTTTTTGCTAAATCATAAAAGTATCAATATTTTTACATCTATTAAATCATCAAATAAAGCATATCCTCGGGCGATATCAACGTCAATATAATCATATCATCTAACACATATCACAATCAAAAGTCCATTCTAAAACACATCATCGAGCGACATCGTCGTCAATATAAAACATATCATATGACAATACACAACAATAAAAAATCTATATTATAACACATCTTCGAACGTCATCATCATCAATATAATCATAAAACATAACATCAATCGTAAACCACATCCTATCATAACGATTAAACAAATTCTCAAGTTATTAATATCGTAATGTAATAACAAACAAGTCCTCATAGTTTTATCGTAACAAAACTACTTAATCTACCACTTTGTGATGCAAACTGACAGATCAACACATAAAATATCACTTATCTTGATCATTAGTATATAGATTCTTGCTCACGACGAGTATCCTTCACCTCAAGTAACATACCTATAGAGTTATCACGTACTAGTGAAAGAAAGTGAGTAGTAAAATCATAATATGAAGAAACTCTAATAATAATGAAAATCTCAACTGTCTCCCTTGAGCATGTAAATACATGTGTTTACTTGTTTGAAAGTCAAAGTCTATTAAATCTAGCCTTACTTTGGAGGTTTTTCATGAACAAGGATGTTGCTAGCAAGGTTCAGATGAAATAATGTGTTTTTAGAATTTGATTTAATGTACATAAATTGGTACAAAATGAGTGTTTAAATATATTCAAATAAATCTTAAAAATAATGGTAAATAGCTTAAAATATACCTAAAAATATAGAAAATCCTAATAAATTTGGAAATATAAAATTTGAAAATCGTAAAATGTCAAAAAAACACCAAAAACGTGTTTGTTAAAAAACTAGGCACTGGGGCACGCTACGCCGCTAACGTGTAGTTGTGATCACCTCCTTGCTCTCAACGCCTTGTACATGCTTTACTTCATGTTTTTTACTTTGTTAGCTTACAAGATGCATTCCAAACATCTTTTGGCTTTTATTTGTTATTTTTCGCTAAAAAATTATTCTTTTACACTTTTAAAAGTATCATCTTCCTTAAATGAATTTTTATTCATACTTGAAAAATCTTTGATTGAATATTAGCGCAGTCGCCCAATGTAGTGTTTTTCAAGCATTATAGATTAATCGTTCCACCAATAAAAAAAAATTACCCTTAATTCAGTTAAATTATCTTCTTATTACTTCATTTAACATTAATGCAGATTGTATTATTTTAGTCAAATACTTTCATAATCATCATAATATCAATGTATATATAAACTTTTTTTTAATACGAAATGAAATCTCATCGAAGTTCTTGGGTGTTACACCCATTTTGTGGGATGTTGACACATAAAAGATGACATTTCGGTGGGAAATGACATGAAGTGGAGTTGCATGTAATTAAAGAGACTAGTGCTCTTCAAAATTACTTTTATGCACTAGAGTTTGAAAGTTCTTGTCAACATGAACTAATCAAACTCTTAGGCAGAGTTTGGTGAGGCTTTCCAAGAGCCTAAAGGATGCCACTTATAAGAAGTCAAGATCATAACATCGTGTTACAACCAGACATCAGCCTTATAATTGTCCGGCCATATTGATATCTTCATCTTCATAAAGATGAAATAGAGAGACAATATGAAACAATGTTGAAACGAGGCATCATTCAATCTAGTACATCACCTTTTTCATCTATAGTTTTGTTGGTAAAAACACACGGTAAGACATAGCGTTTTTGTGTGGATTATTGAGCCTTAAATGCAAAATGTGAAGGATAAGTTCCATTTCCAATTATAGATGAGTTGCTTGAGAAATTACATGGGAAAAAATATTTCACTAAACTTGACCTTGATTTGAGGTATCATCAAATTTAAATGAATACACAAAGCATTAAGAAAATAGTTTTTCAAACTCATTATGGATATTTTGAATTTCTTGTTGTGTCATTTGGCTTAATAAATACATCATCTACTTGTCAATCACTCATGGACATAATATTTCTCTCTTACCTTTGAAAATTTTCTTGTGTTTTTAGAAAATATTTTAATCTATAGTGAGTCTTCGACGAAGTATCTCCGTCACATGCGACTAATGCTTCTTTTACTTCACAAGCAGCAACTATATTTGAAGCAATCAAAGTGCTTCTTTGCTCAATCACAAGTGACCTATTTGGATATTTCTTACACGGGAATTTCTATTAATAATATAAAGATTCAAGCTATAACATAATGGTCATACCGTGTACAGTACAAGAATTATGTAGTTTTTTTAACTCACTAGGTATTATCACAAGTTTTTTAAAGATTAGGTAATAATAGCTTGCCTACTAATATCGATGCTCAAGAGAAGCACAGTCTCTTTGGTCACAAGAATCTGAATTGTCTTGCAGACTTCCTCTAGTACTCCTATTCTATCTCTTCTAGATTTTCCTCAACAAAATTGTGGAATTTGATGTGTATGATTGAGGAATTGGTGCTATTTTGCAACTAGGATGTAACCCAATCGCTTACTTTAGAACTCTGGATTCTCAACATCACAAACATTCCTACATACGAGAAAGAGTTGATAGGGCTCGCCAAAGCAATTCGATAGCGATGGCCATATTTATGGGGACAAACATTTTTTACTAGAACGTATCATTTTAGTCTTAAATATTTATTGCAACAACATATTCAACTTCACCTCAACAACAGTGGCTTAGAAATCTGATGACTTTCAATTTTATAGTTGAATTTAAAGTTGGTCCCCAAATTTTAGTAGTTGATGTTCTTTCGTGTCTTGAGCAAAATGAAAGAGTCCTACAAGCCATCTTCTTCACACCCAATTAAGTGTTTTTGAAGCAATCAAAGAGGAAATAAAACCTCTAAAACTCTAGAAGAATTTCTACGACGTATTCAAGAAGGTGAGATAGTAGGCCATTGGGGATTTCTTATTATTTTCAAAGGTCGCGTTTTTCTTTATCAAGACTCCTCTCATTCAAGCTATTATGGCTGACATTCATGATTAACACTCAAGGTTACTAGAAAACTCTTTATTTTTGCGAGGAAATGAATACTAATGTTCAAAAATATGTAAGAACATGTTGGCTTGTCGATGAAATAAGGGGAAACACATGTAGTCTACAGGTTTACTTCAACCATTGAGTATTTCAGTTCAAATCCAGTTTGATATATGAATGGATTTCATTGAAGATCTTCCCAAATCACAAGGGCAACAAACATGACCAAAATTAAATATCTTTGTGAAAGAACCGAACCTGAACCAAACCTAAATTTTGGTTTGGATTTGGTTCCATTGCTAATAAAAAAAATATATGATCAAAATAGAAAATGAAATTGAAGAAAAATTGTATAGAAATTTGAATAAAATTCAAAAATTTTCAAATTATGATAAATTAAATTAATTAGATTCTCAAATCTCCTTATCAGATATAATTTAAAGTTGTTCTTATGATATCCAATTAGCCCTAATTTCATTCATTATTAGTAACAATGAAATTATCAATTAGATACGATTAACTATATTAAATGTTACCAAAATAGAATCTAAGAGTTTAATCAAAATTTTCAATTCATTTACACCAAAAATTGATTATTTTTTTAAAGCCCTGCAATAATTCAATTCGATTCGATTCAGTTAGTTTGGATTTCACGATCATATGTCACACCAAAACCAAATCAAATACTATTGGTTTCCAAATTTTTGAACTGAATGTTGATTTAGTGGACTTTGAAAATCAAACTGAAATATCGAATCAATTTTCAATACTCTCATACGTAAAAAAAAAAAATAACTGATAGTATAATATTTATATTTTCTTCATTTAATTTTAAAAATTAATAAAAAGGGAACAAAATTGGCCCATACCGAACTTAAACAGACTTCAATCGACCAAAATCGAGTCTAAATCAAAAAAATCTAAAACTAAATTAAAAACAAATTGACTAAAATTGAAAAAAAAAAAAAAACAATTTGAAATTTATTTAATTCACATTGCAAAGTTCAAGGTTGGTTTTGCTCCAAAAAGATTTCGTAGTTTGAATTTGATCATTCTTAAAAAAAAAAAAATAGGAATTAAGTTGGACAAAGACTCAAAATTCAGAGTTTCAAATGTAGTTTTTCCTTTTTGTTTTACAAGATCTAAACCAATAGATTGGCGTCTCTTGAATGAAAAGAAGAGATCACACGATTTACTAGGCTGGCTAACATAACAGAACTCATTTGCTTTTTCATTTGAGTTGACATGCAGTTTGGAACATATCAAGTTATAATTTGTGCTACACACCTCAGGTTGCATTTTGTCGCATTCTTATCGGAAAAGAAGAGCCAGTCTCAATTAACTCTCTCTTTAAGTGAAAGAAGTGACTAATTAATTTCAAAATTTGTGTATTTTTTTAGTGCACAGTTTCACCAACTCTCCAGTTCACATCTCAAACTTGAGATGGAGGATTGGACAAAGAAACCAAAAACATCATTTGTACCACCAGATCCCGTACCTTTGGATTAGAAGGATTGTCAAATTGCTGGAGCATATAAGCATTAGGTGTGTTTTTCAGATAACCCACATCACAAAGAAGACCAACAAAGCATAGTCTCTTTCCCTACTATATATATATATATATATATATATATATATATATATATATATAACCTCATAGATGGTTTCTGCCTCTGCCTCGCCTCACCACCCGTCATAGCTGCTTGAAGATTCAGGGCCACCATAGAGCTCTGATTTGAGAGGGGGCATCAAGGAATTCAAGTAAAATATATCTTTAGTTCTTATAATATAATTGTAATTGTAATGACCAAATTGAAACGACTAATAAATTATAAGAATTAGAAATGTATCTTAAAATACGTGAAGGTTGTTAATTTGTTAAGAAGGTGGGTAATTTAGTATGAAACACGGCTAATACCAGCATCCATGAAGTATGAACCGACAAAAACAAAAAAGAAAAGAAGTTGACATCAATCATTCTTAATTGGCTCAATTTTCAAGGCAGTGTGTTGGGTCTGCACTGTAAGTTCAGCATTTTGCTTGTGTTCATCATTCAAACCTCATTGAATCTACCGCCAAATCAAACCTACAACACTACACACGATTCAGCAATTAGCAGTAATATCCGCATCAAGACCAAACGTTATGACAACTAGCCAAACGCCATGACAATTCAAGTACTTCATCAGCTGCTTGGGAGTAGACATGCCATGAAATTCAATGCCCAATAGCATTCATTCATGCTGCAATTTATAAAATGGTTTACCACATTCACCAAATTGGATACAACCAAACACACCCTTTTCTTCCTGATGGGATGCTTTACAAGACAAACTATTTGTTCTTTAATCAAACTTTTCAGCACCATGTAAACGAGTTCACTGCAGCTCAGATCTCCCCCAAGTAAATCTGTTTATCACTGCTACAAGACCCAATAACTGGTTCAGTGGGATGGAAAGCACACTCGTTTACTGATCCAGTATGACCAGGGAGTTTATACAAAATGCGTCGAGAGGTTGTATCCCATATGTAGACCATCCGATCCGAACTACCAGCAGTTACCTTGCTCCCATCAGCAGACCAGCTACATTTCAACAAGTTCTTCTCAAAATTATGCTGATGCCCTTCCAGTATTTTCACACATCTATTTTGGGGTGCATAAGGCCGCATATCCCATATGCATAGCTTGCAGTCCATTCCATTTGTGAGAAGATAGGAACCATCAGGACTCAACTGCATACCGGTAATCATATCTTGATGGCCTTGAAGGGTCATTGTTACTTCCCCTTTTCGCAAATCCCACACTTTAACTTCATTGTCTATTCCACCAGAGAAGATCTTATCTGTCGCATCAGAAAAACATACTGCCGTGATTTGATACTTATCGGGGAAGGTTTGAATGGCACCTCTTTGACGCATATCCCAAAGTTTGGCAGTTCCATCATCAGAGCCACTGACAATAAGAGGGGGACCTCTCCTGGAAGGACAGCAAGAATTCACAAATGAAGAGTGTTCAGCCATCTTTTTTATTTGTTTTCCCGTTTCAACGTCCCAGGCCCTCAAAGTTTTATCAGGGCTGGCAGATATTATCTGCGACCCATCAGTAGTCCAATGAAGGTCCAAAATTGCATTCTTGTGCCCTTTAAGAACCATGAAGTTCTTGCATTCTCCATGTACATACCAGAGGAAAATTTCTCTGTCATGAGAGCCGGATGCAACCACTGTTCCAGCTGGATTGAACTTCATTGTGTATATAGCACTCTGATGCCCTGTCAGTAGCATGATTGGTGATTCCAAACTCGATGTCCGCTGTTTACTATTTGGCCCATAGCCTTGTGCCGCAATATATGGGACAGTGGACCATTCCATTGGCCTAGGACCAATTGTTGTAAGAGCAGTTTCACCTTCTGGCTGAAACGCTTGCATCTTAACTAACTTGGTTGTTAAATTTTACTTATAGAGCTCCAATCCTGAATAAAAAATCAATAAATAAAAGAGGATACAGAGAAAAGAAAAAGAATTATAAAAAGCTGCTCCTACGAATGTGGGGTTGTTGTCATAGGAAATGTTATTACTAGTCACAGACTTCGACTAAATTGTCTACCGCTAACACAAGCGGGAAATTAAAACCCAGGAACAAAAACACTATATGAGATGATCAAAGAACAACAATGAACTATTTTATTCAGAGCAGAACAAGCAAACATCGAGCAAAAAATATACATTTAACCTTCTCAATTCATGGCCTGTAATAGGTCAGTGGTGAAAAGTAGCATGAAGTAAATCTGGCGACACATGAACCAGAGCACGGAAGCCATATTTTTAGTTCTACATCTACACAGAACTACCATGAAACCCAATTGACAACAGAGAACTGACACGAAAATTAGAAACGAAGACACCGACCTTTGCAAACAAAGGGGTCAACTAAGTAAACAATCCATTTTCTCCAGAACAAACATCGGAGAAAGTAAAAATCCCTAAAGATCTGATACAGTCGAAGTATTTCAGAAAGCAAATACCTGGTAGCGGTAGAGACCTCCACATAAAACCCTAGAGAATTCTGCAGAGTTACTGGACTCCGATAACCTGAAAAGAAGAACTAAAATCACCCAGTTCTAATCGTGTATTATTTGGGCCATACGAGGCCCATAATGCTATTGAGGGCCTCAAAGCTCCACATTGGCCCATTCTATCCGTGTTGAAATGAAACTATAATTATAAAACTACACCGATCCCAATCCCGATCCCCATCCCGATCCCGATCCCGATTCCAATCCCGATACCGATACCGATACCGATACCGATACCGACCCAGTTAGTCAAATTATAAATTACAAGTTTATAACTCGTTCTCACAAAAAAATGGGTTAAATCGAGTTAGTAACATGTATATTCAAAATGTTGGAGCAAAAAAATGTGGTCAATCAGATTCACTGATTACGAAAATAAAAAAATGTGTAGTCTAATTATGTCACTGTTAAATTTTATTCCTTTATTGATATAATTGATTGAAAGAGAAAAAAAATAATTTAAATAACACAATTGTCACGTCACATGTCACATGTGACATGTCACATGATATTTAAATATATAGCATATTGCATGTTATGCAAGGTCATTTAATTGTCATCATATATTATTCTAATGCCATTATTAATTCATGTTTCCTCCTCTATACAAATTGCGTATTATGCAAGAAGCTTGGAAGCTCTAACATTGATTTGAGTTTGCCAAAAATACCACCAATTGTTTTCTTATTTCCCGCTATGTCCTTTGACTCTGAGTCATCTCCCTCCTCCTCCAGCAGAGACTGGTTCTTCCCTCCCCAGTCCTTCCTCCCCTCCTCCTCTTCCAGCTACCATAACTTATACCGCCGATTCTCCTCCACCTCCCGTATCTCTCAACTCTATTCTTCTGATCATAGACCTCCAAAAGTTTCGGCGTTTCGACCTGATTCTTCGTCGAGCTCCATTCCGACCAAGGACTTCAAGTATGCCAGGTCTCGCCGGAGAGTGGAATTTGATCGCAGGACTGATAATATTTCTCAAGTTAGACAAATCGACGCTTCTTCGGCCAGCACCTCGGAGGTTTCCGATGTTTCGGGATCGGTTAAGAAAGTGCGCGTTTCCAGAAACCTGTTCGGGTTCCTAAACCGTATTGTACCTGTTCGATGGAAGTTCTCTGTTTCAATAGCGGTGTGTGATTTTTCTCTTAGTGTTTCACTCTTTCGATTGCTTTGCCTGGATAAATTGGACGTTACGATGTATTTGTTTGTGTGAGTGCAGATTTTGGTTTCAGTTTTTACTTCGCTGGTGAACGAGAATTTTTCCTTACGCAGCCAAGTGACTGATTTGGAGGTAATGAGAATGCAAACTCGGGTTTTCTTGGAGTTGACTTGAAATTTCTCGTGTAAAGTTTATCAATCATGCCCATAAAATGTGCCACGTTAGTATCTGGAACGCTATTTAGAATTCACAATTTGGTTTAGCCAACTGGAATTTGTTTGGATGGGAAAAGGTTTTTACTTCTCTGTAATACTTAGGAAATTAATTCTGCACCTACTTGATTCATGTGTTGGTTAAAATTGTTGAAAATAAACTTAATTCAAAAAATGTTTCTCTTACTTAATGTGTCTTTTGATTAGTTCATGCATGTTTGAAAAGTTATCTTAAAATTAGTAGGTCATATATGTGGGAGTCATGTATTTGAGAAGTTCGTGTATATGTGAGTGCATGTATTTGATAAGTTCATATATTGTCTTATATATGTACTTAGGAATCGTATAAATCATGTAAGTCATGGTTCAAGGAAGTTGTCTCTTGTTGGGGAAATTTCTCCAAATGGGTAGCAAAGTACCAAAAAACAAGATCCAAGTGATTTGAAAAACAAAAAGATTTTGTGATTTTCCTCTTCATCTATCTTTCCTCACTAAAATTTCTATTTCTCGTTCCAACAAATTGGTATGAAAGTATATTCCGCTTTATATTTTTCAACAAAATGTTATCAGAACTAAGGTACATAAGATCTATGATTTTTTAGATTCAGGGGTGTTTTAGAGCGAGATTATGACATTTGAAAGTAAAGACAATTTTATAGCCAAGTTGCATTTGAATCAACTTACTTCATACTATTTTATTGGGAAGAGAAGATGTTATTTGAGCCAAATTACTTCATAGAAAAGAAAATGTTATTCAAGCAAGGCTCCCTTGATAAAGAAGCTATCATTGTGTTGAAAGAGAGACAATGATGTGGTGAAGCTTGAAGTCATCAAAAGCCCAAAAAGGCATTGTGCTCTCCAAAGTGGAGAGATACTAATCTAAGACCCAAAAGAAGTGTGTTATTCTCCAAACTTGGGAGAGTTATTTTAGGCTAAGTTCCTAAATAAGGGGAGTGAGAAGAACATCATCGACAAAGGGTGATCGATGTGAAGTAGCAAGATAACTAGGTTTGCAAGACCATCACTGAGTGTAGGTCTTTGTGATTGGACTAAAATTGAGGAGTTCAAAGATTTGATGACCGAGTTTTCTACAAACTTGTGAAAAAAAAGAATCAACATGAACAAGGAATGGTTGATTGAGAAAGTTGTTGCCACCATTGTATCAATGAAGACGAAGAAAGTTAATGGTTGAAATTATAAAAAAAATTAAGTTTAAAAGAGAGTGTTGAAAATAAATTTAATTCAAAGAATGTGTGTTTTAGTTAATGTGTCTTTTGGTTAGTTCATTCATATTTGAAAAGTTATCGATTATGAATCTTATAAATTATGTAATGTCATAGTTCAAGAAAGTTGTTTCTTGTTGGGAAAATCCCCCAAAGAAGTACCAAAGCACCAAAAAGGCGATATCCAAGTGAATTGAAGAAAACTTTTGTGGTCTCTCTCTTCATCAATCTTTACTCTCTAAAATGACTCCAACAATTTAATATCATAGCAGATTCCGCTTTATATTTTTTGACAAAAATAGTTGATTAATTTTACAATTAATCTTGAATATCAAAATAATCAAGGATTAAACTTAGTTGATGAAAAAACCTAACAATCTAGTTTGGTTGAAAACATGTTTTTTAATACGTTTGATATTAAAAAAAAAAAAAAAACTTAAAGGCTGCATTGGCCAGCTCACTTCTCAGTGAGCAAAGACCATCTATGAATTGCATTATATTGCTCCATTTCAATTTCATTAAACTTGTTGTGTGAAGTCTTTTTTTTTTCTTTTCTTTTTTCTTTGTATTCCAGGCTAAAATTTCTTGGCTGGAGCAGCAAGTACGAGTCTGCCACCTTTTAGACTCTGTTACAAATTCTCTAGAACAGAAGAATGACCTTGTCCCTAGCAAAAGTTTAAAAAATATAGCTTTAATTTTCTCTCTTATCCTTCTGTTTTTTCCATTTGTTATTTTCATGTGTATGGACTATGTCTCTAAAGCTAGAGCTCAGGATAATATATCAGAAGAGATCTCTCTCACTAAGCAGCTTGCTTATAAAGTGGATGTATTTTTCTCTGTCCACCCTTATGCTAAGCCATTGGCCTTGTTGGTAGCAACTTTGCTACTTATTAATCTTGGGGGGTTAGCGCTCTATGGTGTTACAGATGATAGCTTAGCTGATTGCCTTTGGTTATCTTGGACATATGTAGCTGATTCAGGAAACCATACTAACTCTGAAGGAATGGGCCCTAAGTTAGTTTCAGTTTCCATTAGCTTTGGTGGGATGCTAATATTTGCAATGATGCTTGGACTTGTCTCTGATGCGATCTCTGAGAAGTTTGACTCATTGAGAAAAGGAAAAAGTGAAGTGGTTGAGCAGAACCACACATTAATTCTTGGATGGAGTGACAAACTGGTAATTTCATTTTTCTCTCATATTCATAACGTCTATGATATATGGAAACCTATATATTTATACTCTTTATAATGTTTATGATTTTGCTGGCATCCGCATTGCAATTATATTCTCAGGGATCACTACTGAATCAACTCTCAATAGCCAACGAGAGTTTGGGAGGAGGGACTATTGTTGTGATGGCTGAGCGAGATAAAGAAGAAATGGAACTAGATATTTGTAAAATGGAATTTGATTTTAGGGGAACATCTGTTATATGCAGAAGTGGAAGCCCGTTAATTCTGGCTGACCTGAAAAAGGTGTAGTATTTTCTGCTACAAATCAAATAAGTTTGATATTGGATAAAGTACAAATTAAGTCCTGAATTTTAAGGAACTATTCAATTTAAACATTAAACTTGTTTTTGAACAAAATGAAATTCAAACTTTAAGATTTATTCCATTTAAACTTTAAACTGTTTGTGAACAAAATAAATATCAAAATCTGCAAGGTGAATAAAATGAACATTGAATCGATTTTTTTTGGTTTTGCTCATATTGATTTCAATTTTATATCTTTTTGTTTAGACTCAATTTTAGTAATTTTTGTCTGGTATTTTGTAATTTTTAAAATTAAAATTAAAAAAATATAGAAATATTATAATATCAGTTTGTAATAACGATCAGAGTAAAATTGAGTAAGCTCTAATTTTTTTCATAGCGCAAAATTCAAAATTTATTTTGTTCAAAAAAAATTTAATGGGTGAGATAAACTAATGTCAAAATCTAAAGTTCATTTTATTTTTAAAAAAATCAAGGTTTAAATTAAATTGACCCTAAAGGTTTAAGTTTAATTTGTATTTTACTCTTTAATTTTTCCTTCTGGTGAAGTTGGTGTCTCTAATACTATTTTGCCGCTACATAGTGATTATATTTTCTAAGTTATTGCAATCTGTGGGATAAGAAAGTCTATAAAAGAGAACAAGAAAACATAGATTTTAGAGAGAGATCAATTATTTGCTTCAATCATTACTCCGTATCTATCTTTATGTCTTGAAATTATCTTTTTCATACTAGCAATATACTTGAGGTTAGTTTGCCCCAAAAAAATCAAGGGAATAAAATTGATTGTCAATCAGAAGTATACAACCTTCTTTTCATCGTTGCCAATCAACTTAATATCTTTGTCATGCATAAACAATGTGATAATCATAAAAGCAACTTTCTAATTTTCTAAAAGCATGTATTCTTTCTAGGTTTTTCACATGTTTAAGGTATATTATTGTAGGTCTCTGTGTCTAAGGCACGTGCAATCATCGTAGTTGCTGAAGATGGAAATGCTGACCAGGTCAGATTAAGTTACACGTACTATGTTTAGTGTATGACTAGATTGAGATTCTTTTTTATTCACTCATAGAAATGTCCTTTTCAGAGTGATGCTCGAGCATTGAGAACTGTTTTAAGCCTAACCAGAGTTAGGGAAGGGCTGAGAGGACATATAGTGGTAGAACTTAGTGATCTGGACAATGAGGTCCTCGTTAAACTTGTTGGTGGAAATCCTGTTGAGACGGTCGTGGCTCATGATGTCATTGGTCGCTTGATGATCCAATGTGCACGACAACCAGGACTTGCTCAGGTCCGTTGCATCCTGTTGGCTTAATTATTTTTATTTCTATAGCACCATATAGTGTCGAATCTTCTAGATGTCTTTTTCATCCATTGAATATATTTGACTTTGTTGTTTGTATTTTAGATTTGGGAAGACATCCTTGGTTTCGAAAATTGTGAGTTCTACATAAAACGGTGGCCTCAATTGGACGGCATGCCATTCGAGGATGTATTGATCAGCTTTCCTGATGCCATTCCTTGTGGAATCAAGGTTGCATCATATGGTGGCAAAATTGTATTAAATCCGGAAGATTCTTATGTTCTACAAGAGGGCGACGAGATTCTTGTTATTGCTGAAGATGATGACACTTATGCTCCAGCTCCATTACCTAAGGTGATTTTACTTTCTTGTAGTGCATAGACATTAAAAGATTTTACTTTTCTTCTTTGATGCTAGTCATATTTTAGTCTTAGGTTTTGTAATTGCTACTTAGCTTCCCAATAAAAACCTCCTGCTGATTCAGTTAGATGCATAAGGGTAATATTTGATGCTTATCAACATTAGGTGACAATCTATTTGTAAAGTGAGGTTTTAATAGTGGAAAAATCAGTGTTAACAATTTAGCAGTAGTTGATACCAATAAGTGTAATGATATTATTGTAGCATATTTTTGCAGACGATCGGTTATTAAAGAAAATGGTGTAGAATAAATATTATGCTTGGTGTGCTAATATTAAGTTTAATTTTGCATCGGTGTTTATATGCTTTTTCCCTATCTGACCAACTGAGTTATTTTTCTTCTTTCATGTGTTCCCTTCCTTTTGGCTGAGTACAAGTTGTATGATAATATTAGGACCTTACGTTGATTTTAACTCATTCACAGCGCATGATAAGTGTGTGGCTATCATTGTTTTTATCTGCTTGATATCTTGTGACTACAATAGTCAGTCACCATAAGCACTCGTGTTGTCATAAATATTTACCCAGTCTTTTTTTAGTGTGAGCCTATTGTACATAAAACATAATATGATAGAAAATTGAAAGCAGAACATAACAAGCATGACTCATAAGCACGACACTTAATTCTTGAAATGTACAGTAAGTAGACAGATAAAGGAAGCTTTATAAGATGTTTTATCTTTGGCATGATGATGCCCGCCATGGAATTAAGTGGATTAATCATGCTAGACTTAAAACTCACAAAAGTACAATAACTTTGATCGTTCAGGTCAAAGAAGCACCATTCATGCATATTGCCAGACCAAAAAGAAAACCACAGAAGATTCTACTTTGTGGATGGAGGAGAGACATTGATGATATGATTGTGGTGAGTTGTTACTGCTGAAGCCTAATTCTTTCTTTTTTGGCCTCAATGATGCAGGTTTGGAGAGGAAGTCTTCCCAAAGACTTCATTGTACCTAAATCTGAGGAAAAGATACTTTTTTGTGGTTGGCGACGAGACATGGAGGATATGATTATGGTAAAGTAATGGATGATGAGAATGTTCTCAAGGTCCCGAGGGACCATCTCTCATTGATTAATAGGCAATAGCCTTTACATACATTTTTTTGTGTTTATATTGTGAAAATTGAGTACTTGGTTGCAATCAAAATATTTATAGTTTCACAACTGTTAAATTGTTGATTAGAGCATAGTTTATATTTTCTCGGTCAATTTCATTTTGTAGGTTTTAGATGCCTCTCTAGCATCTGGTTCAGAGCTTTGGATGTTTAACGATGTTCCTGAACATGAGCGGGAAAAGAAACTTACCAATGGTGGCCTTGATGTTAGTCGGCTAGAAAACATAACCCTGATTGATCGTGAGGGAAATGCTGTAATACGGCGCCATTTAGAGAGCCTTCCCTTGGAATCATTTGATTCAGTCAGTAGCATCGAGTTTGCTCTTTTATTGATGAACATTTACAATAATTTCTTTCTACTCTCTTTTTGGTTGTGGACTTTTGACATTTTACGAGGCAATTTATGGTCTTTTCAGATATTAATCCTCGCTGATGAATCTGTGGAAGATTCAGCCATGCAAGCTGATTCAAGATCTCTCGCAACTTTACTATTAATTCGTGATATTCAGGTACCTTTCTCAAATTTAGTGTTGAAGAATATTCTGACAATCTGATCTGTACGATTAAATCAATCTAAGAGATTGAAAAGGGGAAATGTTTTTTATCCTAGCTGTGAGCAACACATCTTTCTCTTCTTTCCTTGTTTGTTTGCTTATAATTGGTTGACTGGGTGGTAGAGTGAACATCCACAGTTGACCATATTTGATGTAAATGTTGGAGGGTATTTAATGATACCATAAGATGGTCACCAAAATTTGTGGCTTTGCAGGCTAAGCGGCTGCCATACAAAGATGGTAAGGCCCAAGTTAACAGAGGTAGCTTATCCCAAGGCTCTTGGATTGGAGAAATGCAGCAGGCCTCTGATAATACAGTTATTATTAGTGAAATTCTTGATCCAAGGACAAAAAATTTGCTATCTATGTCGAAGATTAGTGATTACGTCTTATCGAATGAACTCGTCAGTATGGCATTGGCCATGGTTGCTGAGGATCGACAAATAAATGATGTATTGGAGGAGCTATTTGCAGAGGAGGTACTACTGTCCCCTTCTTCCAAGTAAATCAAGTTTCTAACTACATCCTAAGAATTCAAATTGCAAGCAACTCATTTGTTGGGTTGGTTTTAATGCATCATAGCTAGAAGTTTGTGCACATTTCAGGGTAATGAGTTGCATATAAGACCAGCTGATCTGTATGTGCGCAATGGAGAGGAATTGAGTTTCTATGAGATACTTCTTCGAGCTCGGCAAAAGAGAGAGATTGTGATTGGATACCGTTGGGCAAATGCTGAAAGAGCCATCATCAACCCCCCAGCCAAAAGTGAGAGAAGGAGGTGGTCAACTGAAGACGTTTTTGTCGTAATCGCTGCGAAACAATAACTTTGAATGGAAACTGTATTAAATTTTCAGGATTTATGGCTCTGAATAATGCTCATTTTGATTGCGTGAACAGCATCAAGTTACTCTTGCCAACAAGTACTCAACGTTGGTTGGGTTAATTCGATCAATGAAAATGCAAACTACATAATAAGTTCATCAAAAACAACCTAACCTCAAATCAATGACATGTCTAAACTTGTCTGCTTTTTTTAACATCCATTTGAAAAGATAAAACTTTTTAAGTAGGAGCAAGTAAATAGTAGTCAAAACTTGATTGGAATTTAACATAAACAACCTTAACCTCCAATCTAAACAGTAAACAATCTAGCTGATAAAGACACTCAGTAATTGCATTAACGAAACAAACATAGCAAAACATTAATAAAATGCTGAAATTCAGCAGTGATCAAGAGATAACGAAAATGTTCTAGAATCAGCAGACTGATGATCTTCACTCGTCATCCTCATCATCATCACCCGCTGCTGAGTTCAGGGCATGCAATCGTTCAATCAACTTGGCCTTCCTTTCCTCGTATGTCAGCTTCTTCAGGTTATACCTGTGGCCATAAACCATTGAATAAAAATCACCCAGTGTTTCAACAGGTCATTTTCTCTCGTTATCAGCCAGACGTGCATTTAATTTTAGTAAAAATTTTAAACAACAGGAGTTCATACCTCTTGTGCTCTTTGGGTGGTTGCTTTCCAGCACTCTTCTTTGTTGGATCTGCGCGGATAGCAGCATGTACCTTCTTGTACAACTCCTCCATTTCATCTGCCTCAATTCCTTTCTTAATGTACTGACTAAAGTGAGATTGGTATTTTTCAGGTTCATCCTCCGCCAGTGTCTGAAAAACAAAAGCTAAGTCACTTGTTAAAGAAATCAGGCCTAATGGAAAATCAAAGAATCAAATAGTCGAGGCTTTTCTTTTCAGTTGCGCATGGACATAAAAAGACAAACCCTCATATAGTCTGCAACATGGCCGCCATAGATGTACTTGCGATGAATCTCGGCATCAAGCTGCTTGCTTTCCTTAGAAAAGCCAGCAAACCTTTTGTCACTATGAGGGATATCCAACCCACCGTCCAGAGCTCCCTGGGCAACAATGTAACATTAGATATAAACATCTGATATAAAGCACACCATAGAAACAGAGCAGTGTTAAACATACGTAAACTGACAAGAAGTTCAGATGCTTCTCATCACATACCTTAAGGGCACCAAACACCCGATTTCCTGTTGTTGTTCTTACAAGACCAACATCAAGAAGAGCTCGAAATGGCCTTCTGCTCTCTGCTGGCTCAACTGAGAAATCCTCCCCAGTAGCCTAGAAAACAATGAATTCCAACAATATCAGAAACACGGCAGGAAGAAATCGGAGAACAGACTATCATTCAATAGAAATACCTCAACATTTCCTTGGTATTCGTCGTCCATTTCCAGCATTTTCAAGACTCTTCGGGCCAAAAGAAGTCCAGTACAATAAGCTTTATTTGATTTCACAAAGAAATACATTAATACATAGCTACAACAAAATGAATAAATGCAGCTAAATATAAAATTAGAAGGAATGTACATAGGAAAAATAAGGCAGATATACCCGCTGCATAGTTTGTAAGACCAATTTCAAGACCATAATGAGGCAATTCATGTGAATAAGCAGCAGCAAGCACAATATCACCAGCAATACTTGCAGATACTATTTGAGCTGCGATATCCTTATTGGTCTAAAAATATATTAAGCTTTCCAAAACACTGAAAGGATAACTAACAAGCAACTCAAAATATAGATGTGCAACCTCAAATCAGCACCTAAATAAGAATTACAAATAAATGATCAAATCATTAGAGGATTTTATCAGTTTAAAAGAAACATTGACCAGAATTTTCACTTTCAGAAAATGAAACAAAAAACAATAATCATTTAGCAGTCATGCTAAAGTATGAATCATAACAGCAAAACGTAAGGTTATGCAAAAGTATGAATCATAAGCTCTTGAAACAAACTTGATGTAACAGCATGTCAAAGAATAAAGAGCCAAGACAATGGTATAGAAAATAACCAAAAAATATAAACAAAGGAAGGATACAAATCGAACAACAAAACGGTACTTTGGAGTATTGTATTTGTTCTTGTCCTGATTAATGAGACGAATCCTGGCCCGGTAGTCTGTCTTTCCCTCTGTAGATATTACACATCGTGTAATTATCACCAACTCCAGGGCACACTTAAAATAAATACAGAAATCTTGGCATACCTCTTCTTCTCTTAAATTTGACCTGGAATCTTTTGAAATATGCCTTCGTTTTTTGGGCTTTGGCAAAGGCCTGTAAGATACAATAAAATATTTTAAGCAATAATTGCAGAGGATAGATATAAGAAATGAATTTTTCAAATTTTATACACAAGGAAAATTAGTATGACTTAGCCCTAAGAACATTAAGAGAAACAAAAAAAAATGTAATACAGCAATTTATTCAAACACAATACATGAACTGAAAAGTCATATCAATTAATAGAATATAAGCAATTGGGGGGACACAAAATAGTTAACAAAGGATTATACAGGCTGAGATAGGTTTTCAATACTTATATACGACCCAACCCAATTGTAAGGCCAATAAAAATAACGTAAATGATCTAAATCAGTATCTGAAAATGAGCTTAGCAATATATATATATATATATATATATAACCAATGAACAACAAGTCTGAAAAGGGAAATTGAGTCCAAGAACAAAATGGAACCCAGTACGTCGCTCCTCCTTTAAGTTGATTAAAGTCGCAAAGACAACTCAAAAAGACTACAAACTTCAAGGAAAGAAAAGAAACTATGAGCTGCTTCGTCAACAGTACTAGAGAAAGAGAAAAAAGAAATCAAGAGCCCAGATCCCGACGAAGCTCAAACTTTAATTCACCTCACATATGAAGCATCAAAGCCTTTCAGAGACCAATAATCGAAATAAAGAACAAAACATACAATGGACAGAAAATAGACAGTCAGAACAACCATTTTTCAAACACTTGATCCAAACAAAATCCACCGAAAATGAAAAATACAGAACCAAAATCAAGCGATCAGATGGTAGATTTAAAAAAATAGATTCTCACCATTGCGGAAACTGAAGCCGACGCGAGAGGGGAGGAGAGAGACGGCTTAGAAACTAAAGCGAAACTCTCACATTTAGGGGCTTGATATATATAAAACCCTAGGGGGGCGAGAGACTGATGAGAGTAGCTAGGGTTTTTTTGCCTGGGCCGGGCGTGACCCGAAAAGAATTCTGAGCCTTATCCAACTTGACGATGTTGGGCCCAAGGACGTTACATATTTGTTTCTTATTTTCAAGAGTCCTACAAAGATGTACACGTGAGAAGCAAATGAGAGTAAATTTAACAATTGCAGAATATAATTTTAGGCGCAACAAATAAAAAAATGTAATATTCAATTTTCCTTCAAAGTTCGGGGTGATTAACAAAAACACGTTAAATTATTTTTCTTAACAAACTCACTCCTAAAATATAGTTTTCTTAACAAAATAATCATTGTCTGTCCTTTGGTCTCCAAAAGTCGGGGGTCATTCTTCGTGTAGTGGGAACGGGGGACGTTCTTTGAAGAACAACTCCATGTTCTCGATCGAGTGCTTAAAATGCATTGGACTTTAGCACTGGACCGGGGGCTAGTCTTGGAGAATTAAATTTAAATTTTCCATTTTATAAATTAAATTTAAAAAATAGTAGTTACCTCAAAAAACATACCGTATGATATTAAATTTATTGGATATTTTTATCACATGTTTGTTATATCATGAGAAGATAATCTGAAAAGTTTCATGATTTGTTAACATTTGTACAATTTTATTATAGTTTGTTACACTTGTTTTATATAATAATTTATTAAAATTACGTAATTTTCACAATTGGCTCTCTCCTTGTACTCCTAGTTAGAGCTGCAAAATGGCTAGTAAAAAGAATTTGTCATGCATTTATCCTTAAAATTTTATAAAAGATCGAATAAATAGTTTTGACTATGAAACTATAGATAAATGCATCGTAACATTTTTTTTATTAGCTCTTTTGCAGCTCTAACTCATGGTATAAGGAGAACCTATTACGAAAAATTCATAATTTTTACATAACATATGTAATTTTAATGAATTATTTTATAAAAACAAGCGTAATAAATGAGAAATAAGGCTGAAGAGTTACACTTGTTTTTGAAAACACCGTCTCAATCATGCAAATTTTATTTTAATTGCATTTGATTTATTTGATTAAAAATGATTTCAAACAATTGTTAAGTGATTTCAAAAAATTGATTCCGAGTATGCATACTTTTACACTATTTGCATGACTTTCAAAAGAATATAATTTATATGATTTTCAAATAATTATTGTAGTGAAAGATGAAGATTAATCTTCTATAGTGCTAATAGAGTTTGGATTAGTTATTCTATATATTAGATTTATTTACTAGACTAAAAACTTATTATGTGGATAATTCATATTTTTTAGATATCGAGAACGTTCACTAGAGAGGGAAAAAAAATCATAAGACAATATAAAATTTGAGAAGAGTCATAGTTTGACCATCAAGGTAGATGATTTTGTGAGTGTTGATTTTCATTTATATAAATTCTTTTAAAAGGTTACATGTAGTGACTTATTTTTATAGTAGTTTTTGTGTTAATACTCTGATTTTCATGTTAAATATTTGGAAGTGTAAAATGTATTTTGTTTTTCTTCGGACAACTAATGTTAATTTTTTACACATTTTTTATGTTTATGTTTTAAATATTTTTATTAAAGAATAATATAAAATAATTTTTAAAGAATCATCATAATTTAATATATTAAATTAAAAAATTATATATTATTATATTTATATATGTAAAAGAGAAGTGCAAATGAGAGCATTCATTCGACATTCAATTCTTTCTCGCTTTAAGAACTCTCTCGCCGTCAAAATCCAGTTGATAGAACCGGGTACTAACATGATGTCATTTAGTATGTTCTTGGAGGTAAGCATTCTCAAATATTTTTAAATTTAATTTATAAATTGTAACGATAAACTGTTATAAAAAACTTGGTCGAGTGCTAAAGCCAAGCACTGTACAGAGAACAGTGGGCCGGTCAGAACGGTCCCTCGTTACCCTTACACGGAGAACGATCTCTTGAACTTGGAGATCGGACGACCCCAATGGTTATTTAAAGAAAAAAACAATGTTTGAGAATTACCCAATTAAATAATTAGTTGATTTTCAGTTGGCAAAGAGAAGGGCAGAGGAGTAATTTACTTAGGTGAACTCAACAGAAATGGCTGCTTTCTTTCTGAACCGGGGAACCGCATTTGTTAGGGCAGGGCTGGGAGGAAGGACTCAATCTACTCCGAAGTGAAAGGAAGCCAGAGCTACGGAGGAGTGGCCAGTTTTTATGGAGGGAGCGGGTGGTGCTGCGGGAGCAGGAGGGGACGACACCGTGATGTCTGAGGCGGCGCCACTGCAGCCTGATCCTCCGCCACCTCAGCAACCGCAGGTGGCGATGGGTACGGAGAACATTCCGGCCATTCTTAGCCATGGCGGAAGGTTCATTCAGTACAATATTTTTGGTAATATCTTTGAAGTTACCGCTAAGTACAAGCCTCCAATCTTGCCAATTGGAAAAGGCGCTTATGGCATCGTCTGGTCTGCAACACTCTCTCTCTCTCTCTCTCTCTCTCTCTCTCTCTCTCTCTCTCTCGTTTTCTCTCTTTCTCTCTCTAGACGTTAAAGATTTTATCTTGATTACTTTCGTCTGGACTATTAATTTTGGGGAGGTGGATTTTGGGGGTTTATTTAGCTCGTCTTTGAACTCGGAGACGAACGAGAATGTGGCGATCAAAAAGATTGGAAATGCGTTTGATAACAAGATCGATGCGAAGAGAACTCTACGTGAGATCAAGCTGCTACGTCATATGGATCATGAAAACGTCAGTGAGTAATGATAATTACTTTTTTTCTTCCAGTTGCTCTATTCAGTAGTGTATTATAAGATGTGCCATTGCTGTTGATTTACCTTTTTTCCGCTCTCAGTCTGTTGAGGGAGACGGCAGATTAGGATTTACTGCTTAATCCTAACATTCCTATAATTTATGCTGAAGGTTGTTGCAATTAGGGATATTATACCTCCTCCACAGAGGGACGCATTTAATGATGTTTACATAGCGTACGAGCTAATGGACACTGACTTGCATCAAATTATTCGTTCTAATCAAGGATTATCAGAGGAACACTGTCAGGTTCTATTTCAGACATTATTTTTCGAATTGTTTCTGTCAATTTATGATGCTTGCTGGCCTATCTGTATCTCTGCTGGGACATTTTCTTGTTGCCCTTACAGTATCTAACTCGGGCTTAAAGCGCCTAATGTTTTTTTTTTTTTTCTGCAGTACTTTCTGTATCAAATTCTTCGAGGATTGAAATACATACATTCTGCAAACGTTCTGCATAGAGATTTAAAACCTTCCAACTTGCTGTTAAATGCCAACTGTGACTTAAAAATATGTGATTTTGGACTCGCTCGTGTTACATCAGAGACTGATTTTATGACAGAATATGTTGTCACTAGATGGTATCGAGCTCCAGAACTATTATTGAACTCTTCAGATTACACTGAAGCTATTGATGTGTGGTCCGTTGGTTGTATTTTCATGGAACTTATGGATCGGAAGCCCTTGTTTCCTGGTAGGGATCACGTGCATCAGCTACGATTGCTTTTGGAGGTACTTCATTTATAATTTTTTGTATCATTTAGATCATCCCTTCTTCATCATTGTTCACAAATATGAATGTCCATCTTAATCGTTAACCCCTAAATTTGTATACTTTTGCATACATTATTGTGTGACATCATATTTGATATCCACGTTAACTGTGATGGTTTATAACTAATAAATCATAGACTTTTAGATGAAAATGCCGAGAGATAAGTTTTAAGATATTAGTGTGATTATAGTAAACCTTTTTAGGTGAAGTGGACTTGTATGCTAAACCACTTGAGCAATTTCATTTTTTTCTGCTTTTTTTCCATTTGGGAAGACATTGCAAGATTGCAGGGATCCTATCCTCCAAATCTTGTGATTCTCATAATTGATACAAATTTTTTGTACCAGGGTGTATATATGTATGTGTGTATTGTTATGAGGAAACTTGTGTTCAATATGTTCATGTTATGACTTTGGTGTGCTTATTGATATTGTTATATTCAGTCCAAACTACTTATGGCAGCTGATAGGTACACCATCTGAGGCTGAGTTGGGATTTTTAAATGAAAATGCTAAGAGATACATTCGGCAACTTCCTCTGTATCGTAGACAATCATTCACTGAAAAGTTTCCCCATGTTCATCCTTTGGCCATTGATCTTGTTGAAAAGATGTTGACATTTGATCCAAGAAAAAGGATTACTGGTGAGTTTTTTTTTTCCTCCAAGTAGTGTCATACACAATATTTTCATCTTACGTATGCTTGTTTCACTGTGCAGAACCTATATGCATCCTCTACTAACACACCACCTCTGTCCATATATATGCTTAGATCCTTTCTTTCTCATCTGTTTGGTTGAGTCAATTGATTCCATTAATGATTATTGCTGTATGAATTGAGCATTTTTTCTCTTCTTTTTTGTATTTTTCACACAAAATTGATCAATTTGTTGTGAATTTATGTAACAAAACTATTCTATTCATAGGCTTTTGTTCTTCAACTGAGGGTATATTGTTTTAAATATATGGAAGAATATGTTCCAGCATCAATAAAGCTGATGTTTGATCTTAAATGATTCTCTCTTGTTTAGCTTACCCTTTTAAGAAATACAATTAAAAATTGCTGCCAGGAAAAAGAAATTATCCATGAGCACAGATCGTTTGATGATTTTGGGTGCAGATATATGAAAAATTGAAGCTTGTACCAAATGCAATCTATCCTATCAGAAAAGCTATGGAAGTAACGCGCATAAAATATGATTGTCGAAGTATTTAGGCCAGACAGCAAACTGATAATACTTGATAGAAAAATAGATTGAACAACACCGATCTTGATTGTCCTTTGCCAATTGTTAGAAGTTTATTGTAGAGATTTAGCAGAAATATTTTGCACCATGAGGTGGTGAAGAGTATAAATGTAGTAGACATATCCAAACATTCAAATGCTGATGGAATTCGTAGTTTTGATGAGTTATCTTCTGTTTGCAGTCGAAGATGCACTGGACCACCCCTATTTAACTTCACTGCATGACGTGAGTGATGAGCCGGTTTGCATGACTCCCTTTAGCTTTGACTTCGAGCAACATGCACTGACTGAAGAACAGATGAAGGAACTTATCTACAGAGAGGCCCTTGCTTTTAACCCCGAGCACCATCATGTGGGAGGAGTTATTTCAAGTTAAATCGATTGTTGCCATTCGATTTGGGAGGTGATCTCTTTCTTCTTCCGGTTTGGTTGTTTGTGTATATAAGCTCCATCCGAAAATCGGATGGCTTTGGAATCGAGTTAATGATTTGTGGCCAGAGCTAACGAGCTGGAACCAATTGTGGTGTTGTATCAGTTGTCTTTGTCGTGTTTTTCCTTTTTTTCTTCAATCCTTGTGTCGCTCTCCCGCACTCTCTCTCATACATTCATTTTTTAGACTCAGCTCATGTTTTCTGAAAATAAGAACTCGATGTCGACCTGGTTTTGAAGACCCAGGCTCAGATAGAAATTGTTATAATCAAACAACAATATGAAAAACGAATAACGGTGATTAAAATCAGGAGAATTTGTCTTTGATAATCCAATTGCAATTCAAGCTTAATGTGTCAAAATCATAAACTTAGGTACATATGCATGCCTAAACCCGTAAATCGGGACTTGGCGGGCTGTAGTCTGAGCCATTATTCTGCCTTGACTCGAATAAGATTCAAGTCACTACAAATAAAAAAGAAGTAGCAAAATAACGACTCAAATTGATGATTTGAGCAATAAAATGAAGCGCAACAACTATTTCAACGGCAACGCATCTAAACGTTTGATGGAAGCTGTATTTTATCATAAATGCAATTCATTGAAGAACATATTCATGCTGGAGCGAAGCTGCTTTCTTAAATCCAATCTCCTACAATAGGATTCTGATTAATATGATAATTTATACAACTTCCGCAAAAAATAATGGATTCAACTCCTTGCGCTCTCGAAAAATCTTGAAAGCGGCACAGGACCGTCATGCTCTTTGTCGTCACTCGACGGATGCTTGGATTTCGACCTTTGCTTCTTTTCCTTCCTCACTCTCTTAGACCTTGACTTTGATTTTCTGGATTCTCTCTCCTCTTCATCGCTGCTGGATGCATCCGAGGATGATTCTGATGAAGTTGACCCATATGACTTTCTCATGGAATGCTGTATACATAAAAAGCAATGATGACAATTCAGATGGTCGAATCATACACAGTTAAAAAATTGGGAAACAATTTCAATGTTGATGACCAGTTTTTTGCGGTAGCCAAAATCACTAATTAACAAATGGGTTAAACCATATGCGTATAAATTATTAAATTGGTTAAGATCAGCTAATTATCTCTTTATACGATTAAAATGCAAAAATAATCATGATATTTTCACAATCAACCTTCGTCACCTTCCGCTTTTTGCTGCTGCGCTTCTTCAAATCTCTCTCCTTCTTATCTGCAAGAACATACCAGCTTTCAGGGAAAAAAAAAGAAAGTCAACACACTTGTTTATGAAAAATGAATAAATCAGACACCTATTTTATCTTTTGATTGAGTACTAGAACGGTTTCTTCCATGCGATAACTTGTGCGCCCTTTCAGCGTCTAATTGAGCTCTGTACTCTCTCATCATTCTATCTGTGTCTGCTTCCATTTCCCCTTTTTTAATTTCATCTTCCTATAATATCATTTGCATGAGGTAAGTTCTTTACCATTGCATGAGAAACAAATTTCGAATAATCTAATGAAAAACAAAGTATGATGATTGAAGGTTCAATTCGCCGGGAGCGAGATCAAAATACTTAGTTCTCACAAGTTATCGAATGTAAAGAACAGTCTTTAACAAGCAGATTCAAATCTTGAGTTGGCAATAGGGGAGATATTAACAAAACTTTATTTGAAAATAAAATCCCAGGAAGTAAGCGTCTGAAATATGCATCTTATAAGCTTGAATCTGTCTGGGTATCCGCCATGTCAGTGGAAAAGTACAATTTATCCATAAAGCAAACCGTCATAATATGTTAAAACCTTTTCAAATCTTCTCACTCGTTTAAGTTTTGCACATCGACACATAAAGCATCTATACAACTACGAAAATATCATGTCTAGCCTATAAAAGTATTGTGCAAGAGATATTTAAAGGGATGAATATAGTGATAATACGCCAGTTTATCAAAGTACCTTTTGTTTCTTTTTAAACTCCTCCCAGGTAACAGTGTGAGAAGTTTTAAGGCTGGCCAAACGTGCAGCATGCCACTCTGGAGAATGAAAAGAACCATCCACCTGCGACTGTCCTCATCAATACCAGTTCGGGAAAATACAATATCCAAAAAATACAATTTACCATACTACAATTTCCGAACTGAAAATAATTAAACCAACAACCAATTAGGCAGGCTTAGACCTATTATTATGTTTACCAAGTTCTCCAACAGATTATTATGCTTTGGATAATGATTAGGAAAGCTGCACTACTGTATGTTGCTCTACCCTGATATTATGCCTCCTCAATTATCGTTTTCTATACACTTTCATGCTCTAGAAGCTCTAAATGTAGCATAATTAACTGAAAGTCAATTATTTGCAAGATGCAATCACTTAAATTTGTTTTTGATACAGGTAGCGGAAATTAAAATAAAAAATATATAGCCAAAGAGAAAGAAAAAACTCGAGAGAGAATGGAGGATTGAAAAATAAGATTTCAAGAAACCATTTCATTCAATAATTATCATAAACTGTCTAAACAAATTACAATAATAACATTTAAATAAAATAAATTAAGGCTAACCTTAAAAGACGACTAATAACCTTAAAATACAAGAAATTAACTTTAATTGAAATAAATAAATAATAAAAATAAAATGTCAAAGATGTAGTCATCAACTCTCCCAGAGTAGAAGAATCACCCAATCGAGTTGACGGAACCATAAAACAACAAACTGATTAATCACAAGCTAAGCGGTTGAGCAATCTTCTTTCGATATCTATAAATTTATGTGACTGGATGCCTGAATCGAAAATCTTTCGGATTGGTATGAAATCCGACAAAAAAAGATCTTGATGACTCTGAAAGAACTCGAAGAGGTTTGGATCCAAGTGTCGAAGTATCTCTCTAGAAATCCACGTAGAATCACTATCTGGTTAATCCACCCAACAAATCAAAGAAGCGTTGAACCTCACATTCATTAGTAAATACAATCTGTTCATCTAAAATAATATCAATTTTATCCTTATGTATTGTGACATTATATGTGGAGAAAACAGAGTTAGTAGATATAGGCTTGAAATTGATAGGTAAAGGTAAAAAAAGATCAGCATATGAACTAAAATGATCTTTATAAGCAAGTAAGTATTCAATATTAAAAATAGGATGATAACCAAAATGAGGTGAAAAATCAACGACTTACGCATTTGAGTCAATTCGCTTTAAAATTTTAAAAGAACTAACACTACAAGCTTGCAATTTAGAACCAGATCCTGATGGACGCCACTCAGGACGAACCCGAACCATAACATAATCTCCAATATTAAATTCAATGTGTTGTTTATGTGACTCATCTCGTAATTTATATGATACATTACTAGTATCTATTTGTTTATTGATTTCAACATGCAAATCATGAAGATATTGGGCAAAATTTTCGACTGATATAAAGACACTAGCATGCAGTGACACATGGGCGAGGTCTACAAGTTTCTTAAGTTTAGAACTATGAATAATCTTAAAAGGACTCACACCTATAGATCGGTTCACAGAGTTATATGCGAGCTGGGTGGTGGGGAGACGATTAATAATATTTAATCTTGTGTTCAACAATTTCCTCTCTTGAAGAGTCTCCATTGATTTTGATTTGGAGGCACAAGATTAAGATGAATTTTCTTTCCTTGGAATACGAAAGAACCAGAGTTTGATCAACCCTGGATAGTGACATTCACATCAAACTGCCAAGGATGACCGATGATAACATGACTGACATTCATAAAGAATGATATTACACCAGAGTTGTTCTTTGCATTTAGAATTATTTGGTTCCCATTCAATTTCATGAATACAAAGGACAACTCTGGTGCAATATCATTCTTCATGATGTCTGTAATGTTATCCTCGGTCATCCTTGGCAGTTTGACATGAATGTCACTATCCAGGGTTGATTAAACTCTGGTTCTTTCGTATTCCAATGACAGAAAATCCACTTTAATCTTGTGCGCCCAAATCCAAAATCACTGGAGACTCTTCAAGAGAGGAAAATTGTTGAACACATGGGATTAAATATTATTAATCGTCTCCCCACCACCCAGGTCGTATATAACTATGTGAACCGATCTACAGGTATGAATCCTTTTAAGATTATTCATAGTTCTAAACTTAAAAAACCTGTAGACTTTGCCCCTGTGTCATTGCATACTAGTGTCTCTATGTCAGTCGAAAATTTTGCACAATATCTTCATGGTTTGCATGTTGAGATCAATAAACAAATAAATACTAGTAATACATCATATAAATTACGAGGTGAGTCACATAAACAACACATTAAATTTAATATTGGAGATTATGTTCTGGTTTGGGTTTGCCCCGAGTGGCATTCATCCGAGTCTGGTTCTAAATTGCAAGCTTGTAGTATTAGTTCTTTTAAAATTTTAAAGTGAACTGACTCAAATGCATATGTCGTTGATTTTTCACCTCATTTTGATTATCATCCTACTTTTAATATTAAAAACTTACTTGCTTATAAAATTCATTTTAGTTCATATGTTGATTCTTTTTTACCTTCTCCTATCGATTTCAAGCTTATATTTGCTAACTCTGTTTTCTCCACATTGTCACAACACATAAGGATAAAACTGATGTTATTTTATATTAACAGATTGTATTTACTAATGAATGTGAGGTTCAACGCTTCTTGGTTTGTTGGGTGAATTGACCAGATAGCAATTGTACGTGAATTTCCAGAGAGATACTTTGACATTTGGATCCAAACCTCTTAGAGTTCTTTCAGAGTCATCAAGATCTTTATTTACCAGATTCCATATTAGTCCAAAACATTTTATATCTAAGGCATCCGGTCGCACAAATTTATGGACGGGATTGCCGCACGCGCGGGGCTGTCGACTGCCCTGCGCATGCGCAGGCGCAGGGCAATGGGCCTACCTGCGCGCCGCGCAGGCGGCTGCCTCCCTGCCGGCGAGTTGGGGGCGGGCCTCGTCTTGCCGACACGCACGGGCGGGCCTGCCCAATCGCTTAGCTTATGGTTGAGTGATTAATCAGTTTGCTGCTTTGTGGTTCCGTCAACTCGATTGAGTGATTCTTCTACCCTGGGAGAGTTGATGAGGACATCTTCGTCATTTTACTTTTATTATTTACATCTTTTATTTATTTATTTCAATTAAAGTTAATTTCTCGTATTTTAGGGTTATTATTCGTCTTTTAGGTTAGCCTTAATTTCTTCTATTTAAAAGCTATTATTGTGACTTGGTTAGACAGTTTATGATGATTATTGAATGAAATGGTTTCCTGAAACCCTATTTTCCAATCTTTTATTATCTCTCGAGTTTTTCCCTTTTCTCTTATCTTCTTCTCAGCTTCTTTTTTTCCTCCTCTTTGGCTATATTTCTTATTCTAATCTCCGCTCCTTGCATCAGTTTTGCTATGAAAGTTTACTCTTCCAAAACCACTGCAACCAAAAAAATCAGTTGCTTTAGCTGTATCCTGTGATTCTTAGTGTTTATCTTGACACATCATTGACATTCAGGAGTTTTATTGTCAGCAGAAGTGATCCCAGAACGAAAGAGCTCTTTAAACATTACAGGCATAATCGTTAAAATCATGTTGTGAGTTTTCCCAGTTGTCGTCTATCATTACGTTATGCAGAAAAAAAATTGGAAACAAAAATACCAACAAAAGTGTTGTGCTGTCCAATTGTCTCGAGAGGACTAACTAAATTAATACTGATAGATCATTCGCACAGTAGAAATGATTCATCTCTGTCGGCATTTTGATGTATGTAGTCTGCAGCACATTTCATATAAATTGAATTTCTTCCAAAAACGAAATTGCATGGTCATTCGAGAATATAATCGGCAGGAAAAGTGCGCCCAAGATTGAATTTAATTTTAAACCTAGAGAAATATTAAGGAAACGCGGTAAACAAAAATAAGGGATTTGTTCATGAACGCTTCAAGTATGAAAAGAATCCGAGAAGGCGATAGTATGAAAGGGTACAAACCATGCCATCTTCAGCCTCCACTGGTCCTGCAGAACTCGAGCCTAGCCTGGCTTTTTGCATAGCTTTGTAAGCTTGATTTTTGCCCATTTTGAAGCAGACCCAGATACAGAAATCCGGGGCAAGGACTAAGAAATCAAAAACAAACAACGCAAAAGATATTTATTCACAGAGTTTACGTGTAAAAACCCAAATCAGAAACGAGAATTCGTACAATAACTGGAAGTGACAAAAGAATCGACAAAGGTTGAGGTAGAGAAGGTGGTTCTCTTGCTGCTCGATGGGGAGAAAGAAAGAACAACGGAGGACGGGGTTATATTTCCATGGAATCGTAGCAAATCCGCGTGTTATCGTCCTAATTTGCAAAATGATAGCTTTATATTTTTAATATTATATTCTATATTTTATTTTTGTCACGTGAAGTAATTGTTTTAATTACTTATAATTAATATTATTTATTAAATAAATTAACAAATATGGCATTAAAAAGTAAAAAATTAATATCTATATTTCAATAATAACTAGTATTACTCTTAATATAATAATTATCATATCTTATAAATTAAAATAAGAAATTATACATTGTGAATGAATAAATTATAAGTGATGCACATATAATTTGTATAACGATCTCCTTCGTCCTAGTAAGATATTGTCCGTTCTAAAAATTGGGTCGTAGTCCAATATCCTCTCCGATTTGTTTGGCGAAGACTTCCTAATCGGTCACCCAACATAGTACTACTCTCGTCGGAACACTCTTCACTTCGGAGTTCTTATGAGATCCGTTACTAATTGTGCTCCAAAATACGTTTTACTATCTTGATCGGGTTTCCTTATATATATTTCATTTCCATATAGCTCTCTAAATGATATAGGATTGTGACAACTCTCTTTTTTTTACGATGCGGGATTTGCCTATACTCGAGTTCGAGATTCGCCTACATTCGACGACTTAAGTCCCGAAGTTTGTCCCACAACCTGAGATTTGCCCTGCAGTCGTGCTCATACGTATACATTTGGGTCATCACAATCACCTTCTATCGGGGGCCCAACGTCCTCGTTGACCACATTTATGGTTGGATACAGTCTCTGATATCATTTATAACGATTTCATTCATCCCAATAAGATATTATCTGTTTTAGAGATTGAGCCGTAACCTAATATCTTATTATTTTTAGTATTAAAGAATTTAAGGATGTTTACTTAGCATTGCCAAGTTCCTGGGGCTAAGCTTACAATTTACCTTATAGATATTGGTTGCATCGGAACCCGAAGTGGTAGTTATGTTTAGTAGGGATTTTGTGATGAGTTGGGCTTTATGATCGGTGTCTGATGTGTGGGCATGTCGTTGAAAAACATCAGAAATTGCAGGTTTATTGTAACCCCTTGCCCTTTCATAATAGATATGTGAAAGGATTTCATTAAATTTTTGTCTCTCATCTGGCGACTCCGCAACCGTTAGATATTTTGTGGATATTGTTCATCAACGGATTGTTATCATTCTTCTATGCTCCTTGAATGTCATCAATATGTAAAATTTGTGATTTATCTCATTTTTATTGGGATTATTTTCTACGAAAAATGGTGGATACTTGTTTATTTACTTCTACTTATGTAAGTATCAATGTTTTCGATACATATTCCACCGATGATTGAGGAAACCTGTTTTAAAACGGTAAAAAATAATTTTTCTGATTTTAAATCTTACGATGGTTCGTGTAATCTATTTTGTTAAAGTTAGAAAAGAAGGTAAATATAAAGATATGTTCTACATTCTTCTAACTGACATTGTTTTTTATATATTAGATGATAAAATCAATTTTCTCATATATGTAATATAATACAAGATTTCCAATTGAGTTAGTCGCTCGTAAAAAAAAAAAAAAAAAAAAAAAACTTTTTTAGCCTAGATAAGGATCATAGAAGGTAGAAGTAGTTGTTTGTCGGAGACTTCTTGTTCCCTAAGTTTCTTTCCCGTTCATTCTAAGAGATTTATTCTCTTCTCAGTGATAACTTTTCTTATTTAATATCTTCATTTATTTTGCCCCGACAATTTTTTGAGTGTTTGATATTTTATTTATTGTCCAATATTATATTTGAATTATTTATCGCACTAGCTTATTATTTGTGATCACTACGTAGACTTAGCCTATCTTGTGTGAGCTTCCTTATTTCTGGTTAAGTATTGCGTTGTAAATCAAGAGTGGGACTAGACGATTGAGTACTTCCGAGAGTCGAGTCGTTCGACTTGACATTTCTGTCTTCCGCCGTCTCCAAATCATGCAAAAACACTCAAATAATCTTGTACAATTAATTTATAAGTATGAGCATCACAATGAATATGAAAATTTAGAGATAATGTCGATTAACGTAACAACTTATGAGCATCACAATGAAAATTTAGAGATAATATCGATTAACGTAATAACTTAAAAATCTCTCGATGACATTATTATTACTAGCATTATCTAAAGTCAAATAATAAATTTTAAACAGAATACTTCAATTTTTTTTGTTTCTTTGAAAATTAATCTTTTTATTACATTGCTTGTACGAAGAGATTCAACCATAAAAAATAAATAATATATTTACATAAAATTTGTTTTTCATCAATAAAATATGGAATAAAAAAATAATGTTATGATCTGCAAGCCATGAGACAGAACATGGCACAACGCGACCTACAAAAGGAACAAATTACATAACTCTTAACGTTAATTAATTTATGTAACAGCGAAAAACTTTTATGAAAGTAAAGTCACGCCCAATAACAATGGGTTAACTTACAGTTTCAATAGTGATGCCAAGAATGTCCCAGAATAACTGTGCAAAAAATAATGGTAACAAGATATACAAGTAAAAAGAAAGCGTGCTAACAAATGTCTTATCTCGCCAATAAAAACTCTAAAATAAAGAGAATATCTAAATAAATAGACGTCGATCAGGCCAATTTCTGTTGCTGAAAATCCACCTGACTATAACTTGAAAGATATGTCATTGAAGTGAATCGATTAAAGTCAATGAGAATAAAGTTTTACATTCAACAATAATGATAAAAAAAGAATGAGCATGCCAAGTGAAAACTATAGTATAAAAAAATGAATATAAAACATTTAGTAAGGGAAAAATCAAAACACTCTACCACAACGTAGTACACACATAAAATAAGTCACTACTAAATAATATAAATATTTTAATAATAATGCAGCCACTCATGAATTCCAAACACATTATGTCATAGTCATATACAAAAATAAAGATAATACTTAGCGATCGAAGTCACCAACAACCTTGATCATGTTTAGGGTTGCACATCCAGTGGTGCGACATATTTCTTTATCTCATTGTTCTATTTCACATAAATACATTCTTCAAAGATCAAATGTGTGTAACAAAAATAAGATCTTCACGTGAATCGATTAGAGTTAGTTCACATGACCAAGTTGATTAGTAAAATGTACGTGTATGTTTAACAAATATATGTCTAGTGATATATGATAAAGCCAACTTGTCAGAATATTTTATATAGTACGAGAACATACTTCAAAATAATATTTTAAGAAAACAATGCAATGCTTGATATAAAAATAAAATTTTATCTCAACCTAGGCATACCACTGTCCAAAACCCAAGTAATCCAAATGTTTGTGGAGATCCAATAATGTGTCAAGCCGAAAAGCGTCTAGAATTTAAGTGTGGGTGACCTTCACAAACGTTGAGCATAAATTAAGGATGACTTGGAACCAAAAAAAAAATCTCCCATTTTTAACACTCTTTTATCAAGTTGAATAAAATCTAACTGAATCCTAATATTATTAAAGGTCTTATCATGTCATGATTTTGTAAAAATATCAACTATTTGATTATCAAAATTACAAATTCAAGAGACATATCACTTTTTTTAATAGGATATCAAATGAAGTGATATGTAATCTCAATGTGTTTGATACAAAAATAGTGAATTGAATTTTTGAAAATATTAATGACATTAGTGTTACCACATCTAATTGAGATCTTCTCATAAATTTCTCCATAATCTTATAAGGTTTTCGCATCCAAAATATTTGACATACTCCAAGAAATTTACATGTTTCACTTGTAGTCTTCCTATCTACTTAGACTCCAAGCGTCATCAGAATCAATATACCCTACTAACTCAAAAGTTGTTCCCTTGGAATGCCAAACTCCTAAATCACTAGTCTCACTTAGATTTTTAAAAATCCTCTTTACGACATTTGAAAGGAACTTCTTTAGACAATCCTTGAATCTAGCACATAAGCAAAAACAATCTTTAGACAATCCTTGAATCTAGCACATAAGCAAAATCAAACGAGAATATTTAGGTTAATTGTTGTTAAATATAGTAATGATCTAATCATATCATGAAATCTCTTTATATCTACATCTTTACCATTTTCATCCTTATCCAATTTAGTAGGAGTGCTCATAGGGGCGTGAGAGTGTTGAGAGTGTTTAGAGGTGTTCTTACTGTTAGTGAAAAATCACACATTAACGCAAATGCAAGTGTCGCTAACAAAATAATATATAATAAGTACGAGTCAAATTCATGACGATAAATTATCAAACTTTAAATCTAAGTAAAATAAAATTAATTTATAATAAATAATTAGGTGATATGCATTAAATAGAAATTCAAAGCATAAAACATAGTGCAAATAATAAAGTGAAAAAATCAGATAATGAAAATATTGGTCATGATCGATTTCTCTGTTACATAAATTTTGCTATTAAAGCTACAAATTACTACAACATTCATTCACACAACAAGAATTTTGTTATAACAAAGATTCCTTCGAATTATTTGGTGGTTCGTTTTATTTTTCTCTTTTATTTATAGACAGTAAAAATAATAAAATCTCAATAACAATATATTATTTTGTATTCATACGAATTGAATGATAACAACTTCGTAAAATTCAATCTGTATAAATTATTATGCATATAACAATTTTTACATATTTCTCAATACGATAAGAAGATGTGTAATCAATTTTGCTCGTTGATATAAATAGAATTTAACCATTATCATCATAATAATTTATTTCAATAAAAATAACGAAGCATATCAAGCAATCGAATTCTTGTAACAAATATTTTTTTCCTTAACCAAAATATACTTTTAGCTCATGAAAGTAGAAGACATTATCATATTAATCATAAATATCATATATTCAAAATTAAAAAAATATAATTAAATTTCTCTGCGATGCAATGTGATGCGACGCTGTAGCAATGCACCGTCTTGTCTTCTATTCACTTTTTTCTCTAAATTTCTTTCTATCCAGCCCTTTCGAGTCTTCTATTCGACCCCCAATGTCTCTTTGTAAAATAATTCTTCTTCTAAGATTTTTTCTTTCCTTATGCAATCAAAATATTTAATTTTGATTAAATTTTTTGTTTCTCCCAAAATCTTAGCTGTTTTCTCATTCTTTTCTCTCTATAGAATCTTCCATTTGTAACTTCCAGGTTTTAAAATCTTTTATTTCTTAAAATCTGTTTATATAATTAGCAATATATAACAAATATGAATTTTGAATAAATATTGCCTTAAAAGAATAAAAAGTGTATATTTTATGCAAATCCGATGCTACACATGTTATAGCATTACATAACAAAATATGATTTATTTATTTATTTAATCACCAATTTATAACAGCAATGTTCATAAAATACACTATGTAGTAACTCTTTTTCAAGAAGCTATCGCATACCAAACTTTTTGATTGCTTTATTTGTAATCCAAGAAGAGATCTCAAATCTTCCATTGCGTTTATTTCAAATTCACTTTCAATCTATTATGTAAATTTTTACATAGTGAATCATTTGTTGCATAAAAAACGATATCATTCACAATCATACCTTGCCTTTTACATGGTGAATAAAGTAGTGTCTATTTTTCCTATCTTAAAAGTCTCTTTCATTGAAAAATTTATAATCTTTCATGTCAAGCTCTTGGATCTTGCTTGAATCCATAGAGTGCATTGTTGAGCTTGTAAACATAATCGACTCCATCATGTGCTCGAAACCCAAAGGTTGTATTGCATAACCTTGCTATATAATATATTCACTGAGGAAGACATTTTTTTTGACACCCATTGGATATAATGTAAAATTCTTATAGGAAACAAAGATGAGTAACATACGACTAGGCTCTAATTGAGCTAGCAATTCAGAGTCTCTTCAAAATCAATCTCTTCTTCTTTATTGAATTCTTTTACAACCAATCTCGCATTGTTCCTTAGAACTTTCTCATTCTTATCTAATTTATTCTTAAACACCCATTTCGTTCCACTTATTGAGTGTTCTAGGCCTTGTAGTTAATTCCAAGATACTGTTCCTCTCAAATTGGTATAGCTCTTCTTGCATGACCACTATTCAATTCTCGTCAATTTCAACCTTATCAAACTTCTTAGGTTTTATTTGAGAGATAAAAATTATGTTGGCACAATAATTCCAAAGAGAAGATATGGTCTTTGCCCCTAGAGTGGGATCTCCGGAGATATTGATTATTGGATGACTTTTAGCATATCCAATATTTGTGTAATTCACTTGGATTTTCTTCATTTAGAACCACTTCTAGATTATTGGAGGGATTTCCTTTAGATGTTCTTGCTTCTTGATTAAGATCTTCCATGCTGACGATTACCATATGCTTTTCTAAATCATCAATTGATTCTTTTCATTATGAGATTAAATTGAATCATCCAAAGTGATATACGTAGATCACTACACAACTAGAGTCCTTTGATTAAAAACTCTACAAGGTTTGCTAGAGGAAGAGTAGTCTAAAATATACCATAATATGTTTTGGAAGCAAATTTTCTCAAGTTGTCTTTTGTGTTAATAATAAAGCATTTGCACCCAAAAGACCTAAAATATCTAATATTTGGAACTTTTTCATTCCATATCATAAAGAGTTTTGGTACAATGGAAACATGGTTTAAAACATAATATGTTGTGGCAACTACTTTGATCCAAAATTACTTGGGAATGTTGTTTTTGTTCAATACTATTTTAGCTAACTCTTAGAAGATTCTATTTTTCCACTCAAACAACTCCTTAAAAGGTGTTCAATGTCATGTTCATGACAAAGAATCTCAAAACGTTCATTCTCCAATTCTTCTTCATGGTCACTATGGTAGCTATAATGGAAGATCCTTCTTACTTTAAACATTCTTTCTAGAGCTAGAAAAGAGTTTTCATTATTTGTCTTTGAGAAGAAAACCCTAATGAATCTAAGAGAAATCATCTACAATAACACATACACATAATGTTTTCCTCACAAACCCGTAGTTTTTGATAAACTAAAAAGATTCATATGAAGCCATTGGAGAGACTTAAGTAAACAAACTCTCTGTTTGCTTTCTCATTTGACAACCATCACAATTTTTTTCCTTGTCAAATAAAATCATAAGAAGACTCTTAACTCGATTATTTCTAGAAGTCTTAGCTAAAATATACATTCCTATACGTTTGAATCTCTTACACCAAAACCAACAATCATTACAAGAAGAATTTGCCATAAAACATTTCTCATGAAACTTAAACAAATTGTTCAAATTAATAGTATATACACTTTCGTTTTTTTATCATGCAAGCTTTTAACTTAAAGATAACTTTATAGGTCATATCCCATTATTGGCTAGTATTCAATAAGTTGTGTTTCAAACCATCAATTAATAAAATATTTTCAATAATAGGGTGGCAATATCTATAATCTTTCTTTTATTATCTCCAAATATGACATTTGTTTTCTTCTTGCTGATAGAGGTAAAATTTGAGCAATCTCGCAACATATGTCTAGAGCACTGCTATCTACATGTCATTAATTCTTCGTAAGAGATCCTCCTACTTGCCAACATAATTAACTACTTTTATTAAATACCCAAATTTTCTTGGGTCCTCGTAGATTAGACTTGATTCCTTTAGAAACCCATTTAAATTTACCAAAAAATTTATTTCGTTACACTTCATAGAACATACAAAATATTTATGACTAATTTTATTGCACACATACAAGTAGATGGTTTAATAATTTTTGTTATATGTAGTCTTCTATTGATATGATTAATAACATAGTACGACCTTATTAGATGCAACTCTTTGTTAACCTCAAAGCATGTTTGACATGCTATGAAATTGGGGTGGATGTTAAAGTACGAAGGTTGTCATAGGTTGTAAATATTGTTTTGGGCGAGAGAGAAAACTTTCCACAAGCACAACTTGATCAATACTAAAACTTTGGGGCTGAAATTTGGACAAGTTTTGTGGGGGAGGTGACTAAATTTTTTTCCAAATTTTACTATCAAAAGTAGTGTGGGAACCCATAATTCTGTTATGGCTGAAAATATGGGTGAACTTTGAGAAGATATAACTCACTCGTTTGAAGATGTATGGATGAGATTTTTGGACAGGATTATGACTTTTATGTGAGAATGAATGTCTCCAAAATTAAAAGGTTGAATTATTGTGGATGAAAAGATATGCTGGTCGAAGTGCGAGTTGGCCGAATAGGTGCTACGATTGCACCTATTAATCTCTTTGGTTTCTTACACCCTTGCTGAAGATTGCACCTTAAAAGAAAGAGGATGGAGAAAGATATAGCAATAAATGAATTCCATTTTTACTCACAAAGAGCAGAACCCCACACACACACAGAGATCAGATATTACTCACCGATTGAAGACAACAACTTGAAGGAAACTTCAAGTTTGAAGAAGAACACTTCACATGATTTTGATTCAAATATTTCCTCCCCTTTACAACTTTTAAAGATGGTATAAATAATACTTCCAAGAGAAATAGAGTTTATCACCCAAAAAGAGATAATCATATGACATGCAAAATAAAAAGAAAGAAGGTACTAGACTTGGCCATGTAGCCAAGTACCTATAAGCCCTATTTTTGGTAATTTGACCACCCACTCCCAAAAAGACGTCTTTTCTAGAACCTATTTAATGAAGACTATATGTCAATGTTTCTTGGACTTCCAAAAATAAAACATAATCATTGACTAGCCCAAATACACAAGAGTAGCTCTATTTTCTTCATGAGAAAGTGTTGTAGCCAAGGTGGAAATGGCTTAGTTGCGGAGATGATTTGTCAACTAGATTCAATTGCTTTAGGCCTCTCTTTATCTTTGGGACATAGCATTGAAATGAAGGTTAACTAACCTTCTTGACTTGTTTTCAATGGATTTGGGCTAAGCCAATAAAGAGAAAGTGAGACAAGTTGATCTCACGTGGAGTTTTGTATGTTAGGAAGATTGTTAGGTCAAATGCCGCACCAATGCTCCATGGAATCAGAAGCTTTTAATCCTCATTGTGTATTGAACCCTGGTTCTCCTCAAAGCTAGCTAGAAGAGAGAATCCCAAAAAATGAACAAAAAGATTAGAAAATCTCTTGGTTCGGAACCTCGTGACGAAGCCTTGTGGCACATCACTATTCAAATTCATACTACTACTAATGTTCATCATTCTTATTTTTCAACTCTACAATCTCTTTATCAAGAGCTTTCAAACCATTAGTAATATTAGTGAAGCGTGTAAACATTTAAACGGTTTCATCTTTTTTCATAGAGAGACAATTCATAATCATGCAAAAGAAAATTTAATTTATTTTCTCTGACCTGATTTGTTTCTTCATGTACGACTTCAAACTATCTCCAAATTTTACATGCATTATCTCACTCTTTGACTATATTAAATTTATCTCTATTTAAAGCACAATACAAGGTAGTCATAGCTTTAGCATTTAAACATAATTTCTTTTTATGAAGGTCATCATACTCTCCTTCTTGTTTAATCATAATGTAAGGATCATTTTTAATAATGTACAATAAATCATAATCAATAGATTATATATATTCTCTTTCTCAATTAAAAAATAATGGTCTACAGATGTATTGACCTTAAATAATGCAAATCATTCGTATTACAAGCCATATATGTGATTTCAAGAAAGAGTTTTACTTCTTAATCACAATGAAAGCTAATGAGCGAGTTCTTATACCAATCATATAACCAAATATAATTTCAGAGGGAGATAAAGTAAGTTATCTAGCTTTTTTATTTGATTAAAAATTAATTTAGTTTGGAATCTCAAACTAACTATTTTCTATCCAGTAATTATAATACGCAAGCAAGTACTAATCAAATAATAATAGACATAGAAAAGAGATTACAAACACGTTTGTTAACGTAATTTAGTCATACTGCTTAAGATTCCTTCCCTTAACATTTTCGATTACAAATGATTGAGCGTTTAACTGTCAATCAAACATTTAAAACCTTCTAGGTTTTCCTCTTTTTTTCTTTTTCGACAATTAATGAAGAATAATGTTTGAAGGGTTCTAGTTCAAGATCCTAACTCTAACAAAGGTAAAATCTCAAGTGAGTATAGATGCAAGTTAGGTGAAAGCTTGAGTTTGATGACTTGAATATCTCAAAATAATTTGTGCAACACTTCAGTGTGATTCTCTCGGTTGTGCTAAGTTCAACAACAAATAGTGTTTCTAGGTCATCAACTGCTCTCTTCCGTGTGTCTATTAGAGACACAAATGTGGTCGATGAACTACCACTAATAAGCTCTTGAAGTAGCAACTCGGACCACCGCATCTCAATACGTCCTTAGTTTGAATTTGTCTCTAATATGGACTGCTACAAGGCTTGTTTAGGTGTTCGTCTAGGGCTATTGCACTTGAGGTTCGGGCAACCGCACTTAATGCTTCGAAAACATATGCTCTATATTTGGGCTACCATGTAATGGCTCAAATCTTTATAAATAAAACGGATCAAAATATTTGATTTTTAAAAATTTATAATCGAGTATATTTATATTTGAGAATGTATAAATATATGTTAGAAAAGTTAGATCGAATGAAGGATACGTTAAACGGATAAAATTTGATTAAGATTAATTTAATTGTAATTAAATAAATTTATTTTGGTTAAGGATTAAAGTAATATAGTTAAGTTAATCAAAGACTGTAGGGTAAATTGGTCTTTTGCAGAGGATAAGTATGGTTTTATGTAATTTAACTTAAAAATCAGTTTTTGAAAGTTTAGTGGCTGTGATTTCTGTGGGTTTCTGCGTAAAAATAGAGAGAGAGAGAGTGAGGAGAATACCTGACAGGGAGAAGAGAGATATCGAAGAAAAATGTGGAGAAAAGAGGACAAAAAAAGAAAAAGTGAAATTCGGTGGTCTATGCTTTAGGATAAAGTGTTCGTCTCAGCGAAAGGATCGTTTTAGTGTAATAATCATTAAGCTCGGTAGAGGATTTCGATTAAAAAAATAGAACCGACATACGGTAAATATTTTTAACGATTATAATAGATAGTTTAGATTTTATAACCTTGACAGGTAGAGATAAATTTCAATTACGTTTGAATTTTGTTATATTTAGATTTGAGTGAATTGACTGGAAGTGGATAGGTTGAAATTCGATGTTGAAGTGAAGATTTGACATTGTTTTCATGAAAATCGTTTATTTTAGTTTTTTTATTGAAATGCTAAAACGAAGAATTTCAAAACCGATTGTTTTTAATTGAATTGTTAAGATTGTTTAAATTCAACTTTTACTGAATAGTTTGTTTCAAATATCTTATTGAAAATATCAAATTGTAATGTGTTGAACTGAAAATTTTTCATTTAATTGAGCATAATTGATTTTCAATTATTAACTTGCGTTGATTTGAACTCATTGATTTTAAATACAAAAAAAAAAAAAAAATGGGCGAGTGAATGTTTTTTAACATTGATAACATTACTTTATAAATATTTTTAAAGCATGTATTTAGGAAGCAGAGAGTTGCAACCGTGGTAACATAAAAACCTATTGGGCTGGACTTGCCTATTCGTATGCGATGAATATGACTATGAAAGCGAAGAAAAGTGACTGTGAGTCCTTCTTGGGTTGAAAGTTTTTAAAATCTCGCGAGACAGCAATGTGTAGGGTCTTATAGCCTTATCGGTGAAAATCCGAACGTGTAAGAAGTGTGATGATCATATGAATTGATAGAATGAATTGCATTTTTATATTTCAAATTGAATGATAAAAATGACATTGGTTGCTTTGAAAAAGAAAAATGATTTTAAATCATGCAATATTTATTTTAAATTGCATTGGATTTGATTATTCAATGAAAATGGTTTGGAAACACATTATTATTTCATTAATGCATCTGATTTAATGATTGTTGATATGATTTTGAAACGGTGTTGGGGATAGATTTTAAATAGTTCGAATTTCGAACATACATGCATTTTTATATAAATGACATGAATTTCAAATCAAAACGAAAATTGATTTAAAATGATTTAACAAAATAATCATGATAGGTGGTGGATGATGTATGAATCTGGATAGTGTGGATAGATTCTCAGCTAACTATTTTAGTCGTTAGATTTATTTGTTGGACCAATGAATCATTTCGTGGATATTAATATTTTTCAGATAACAAGATTGTTCACCAGTTCGGAGAAACCAAGATAAGGTACAATATATAATGAGCCATAGGACTGTTAGGTTGTAAAGTCACATGTTGTGACTAACTTATGTATTTATTTTATTTACGCTTCCGTTAGAATATGCTGATGTAAAAGATGACGAGTTTGATGTGATTTGATGTTGATGTAAAGAATGCTTTGATGACGTGGATATTTCAATTTATGAAATATGCATTTTGGTTGGATTGAACTGATGATGAGAATCCTAATTTATGATGCCTGGATTTTATTTTAAGATTTCAGGTACAATACAGGATTAAATAAAAATATAAACATATACATGCGGATGGAAAACTTAGATTTATTTAAGTTATTTTCCACTTCGAGAATCTTAATCGTTGGGTTGGTACCTGACATACCACAACCACTAATGTCAGCTACAATAATGTTAGTTCCGACATTGTCGGCTATGCTTGTCAATTAAGCATTTAGGACCCGTGCTTGTGGCTCAACTTTGCTCGGGCCTGGGGGCTCACATAATCACTTCTCAATTTGGCACTTAGGACTTGGTAACCAAATCTCTTCACTTGGTGCCCGCGCACATCAAATTTTGACTTTTAAGCATACTTTTATCGGAGACCTAATAATGAACTTCAATATTTGTTGCATGGACTCAATAAGCGAATACTATTTTCCAATACACATTTTCAAGTTTATTTCTAATTAGAGTAAACTGTATTAACTGAGATTGAATTAATGAACTTAGCACATTTATCATCAAAACACATGAGCTCAAAACCTATTAAGTTAACACAAATTCACATAGTTTTTAACCAATGAACACCACCCATGAAATTAGATTTAGTGCAATTACTCAATCCAATTCCCCACCACCTAGGAAGAACAATATCATATCTACCTATGTGCCTATAATAGTGACCATTTAAATGAATCACCAACCAATTCAATCATCTCAACCCTAATTGCATTAGTCAAGGTAGATTCTAATATATATCTACCTACATGCATCAAATATCTATGCAGATGAACAAATAGTGCAATCATATCACTTAATCTACACTAACCCAAGTAGATTATAATGCCTATTTACCTATATTGCATGTAATAATGATAATGCCTACAAATACACTGAATATGACGAATTTCTAATTTATTCCAAATTTATGATTATTACAAGGTGGATTGCCACATAGAAGCATAAGGAAAAGGTGCCAATACTGGGTATGATGTATACAAATGTGTATCCTCTTAGCTCCACTGTGCATCCAAGCTGAGCAACTATGCTTGTAGATATGTGTCACCCTAATACATAGGTTATCTATACATATTGATGTATACAAATGTTATCTGCACATACTGATGTATACAATTGTGTATTCTCCTAACACCACAATGCACCAACCTGAGTAACTATGTTAGGAGATATGCATCACCCTAATACATAGGTTATCTACAAATTGGGCACTAAAGTCAACCAACGTGAATCTGCCTTGCATACAAGGAAAGTATATTCAACCCACATGTTAGGCGAATCGTCTGCATGCTCAATCTCGTGTAAATGTGAATGTATGAACACACCATGCCAAACACATATTAATGCATCAATGCAAATGTCAATGTATGAATGACATCTTATAATCTTTTTATTATTTAAGTATCATAATGCATGAATGACATGTCCATCCATAATATTATATGTGATCTAAACATTGTGGACTGTGTCTATCTATCTTTCTCTTTTTGGTCTTTAGAAAATAGCCAAAGTATCCCAAACTTTCAATTAATGTCGTGGCTTTTATCCAATAAACTATCACCTATGAGTTCCAACCATGAACATCGAGGCATCTCTCAATTGTTTTTGTATTCGTAGACACTATCAAATCCATATTAACCTGAGTTCTTCTAACTTTCTTTACGCTCCTCAATTTTGACTATAACACTTACTTTCGACGTTGCACAAGGTTGAGGCATCCTTAATCATGGACATTAAGGTGTCCAGACCCCATGTAACGCTATGACATTTTTTATTAAGTGTCGAGAAATTTTCCCAATAATTTTTATATTATTAAAAACTTTTAAATGAATTTTTATCCTAAAAAGTGTGAGAACATTATGGTATAGGTTGTATAACAATGTAACATTGACTAAAAAGGTGCCATTTTTTTAGTGCGGCCAAGCGCTCAGGAGTCCTCTACCGTAAGGCATAGGGATTCTCAGAAAATTTGGGGGAAACCCAAAATTTCAATCGGTTTTCTCCCATTTTCCAATCAATTGTCGATTTCAATCGTTCTTAATCATCCTAACATGTTTAGTCGATGTAGGAAACAATTATATGACAGTTAATTAATGAATTATCAACAAGTTTTCTATATATATAAATTGAGAAAATAAGAAGAAACTTACAAATAAATCTTGGTTTCACTTCAAGATATTTATATCAATTCGTTCATGATGCTAGGAACACTTCCTTGACAATGACTGACCAATGTGAGAGTTCATTCCATATCAGTCGGGGTGCACAATCTTACATCGATTGAGAGAATACAAAATGCACGATTTATGTAATAACCCGGAAACTTTGAATTTTAATTTTAATTTCTGAAATTTTTAATCTAATTTCGGTCGGGGTTTTGAGAAATATTTCAACGGGAAAATTTAAAATTTTAAGACTCGGAGTCTAGTTTTGTGGTGGTTTCGAGATTTTAAGTCGGGAGTACGAGAATTTGGCGAAGTTACGGACGATAAAAACATGTGAGCATTTTGGTAATCTTTATTTATTTATATATAAAAATAAAAAAAAATCTAATATAACAACCGATGGCTTCGAGAGGAAGCCATTCGGCTGTTACTCCTTGGTGCCGAGAGAGCCGAGAGGGAGACGCGGAAGAGGGGAGAAAGCTTCGAGCTCCGACGACGGCCGACGACCGGAGGAGAAGTTAGCGGCAGCCGACGTGGGTAAGGGGCTCCGACAAGTCGGGAACGACGTGTAGCTCAGCCATTCCCGTGCCGAAGACCCAAGGTAAACTGCTCTCCTCCATTTCAATTTTCCGCCAGCAAATGGGAAGTTCAGTTGCTTCCGAACTCTCGCTTTATTTGACCTCGGTTCTTGGTGTGTGGAGGTTGGGGTGGGCGCGCTGGGGGCTCGGCATTCTGCCCCAAACCCAACCAAGGACAGGTGAGAATGTCCCATGCTCCTCTATTTGTGGTGGCCGAAGATGTAGGCTACCTGTGTTCCTGCCTCGGCTTATTGTGCCAAGGTATGGAGGGGTTTGCAGCAAGAGAAAAAGGGGGCATCGGTGGTGTCCTGGTTTTGAGAAGAAAACCAGGGAGGGTTGTGCTGTCATTCGAACTTTCTAATCGAGAAGCTTCGAATTGTCATTAGTTTATGCATATTGAACTGTAATGTGGTTGCTTGGTGAAAGAATTGGCGAAATTGGATCGAAGTTGAATTTTCAGCTATTTTTCGTATAAAAACAGATTCTGTTTTTGGCCGTTTTGGCTAAGCTCAAGTTGATCGTTTTAAATTCTGTTTTGTTGGTTAAAAATAGGTTGTTAGAGGAACGTATGGCCGCTGGAATCGTTTGATTCCGATATCCGATGCAAAAGTTATGCGCATCGAAAGTTTATGTCGGATTTTAGTCCAAGTCAAATTAGTGAGCGTTTTTCGTGGAATTTTGACGTGTGATAGTGGCATGTCTATTTTTGGTGCGTAAAGCTGAATTGAGTGAGTTTTGGTTAAAGAAAAACAAAGGTTGAAATTTTATAAAAAATAGCAGATTCGGTTTTTGGTATTTTTTGCTTGTCTACGGCTTACCGTTTTAAAATCCGTCTTAGCATGTTGAACTAGGTTCTTAAGGGGACGTTTAGCCACTTGAATCGTTCGATTCCGTTGACGGACGCAAAAGTTATGCGCGTCCGAACTTTGGGCTGGTTTTCGGCCAAACCAAACCAAAGGCCCGTTTTAGTTGGAATTTCATGAGTGTAGTTGAGGAAGGTTATTTTTAGCTATCTGGTGGATTTTGAGATGAATATTGATGTGTGATTGTTTGCGTTTTAAGTTGAGACACTTTTGGCGAAGCTGTGCATCGAACGATCTTAGTACGCCAGGTAAGTAGCATGCATGCGTTTTGCCCAAGTGGGCCTACACCGTAGAACTTTAGGGTTATGTGATTGATTGTGATGTGCGTGCGTATTGTTTGTCATGCATCATATTTTAAAAATGTGAACGAAAATGATTTTGAGCATGTTTTGAGTATGTGGTGAGACGTGTGGCGGTGGTACCGCGGATTCCGCTAGTGTGCAGGCCGGTGCTTTACCAGTCGCGGATTCCACTCGAGGGGTGTGCCGGCTGGACCGACATGCGGCGTGAATGTGTTGACGGTGAGAATATGGGCAGTGGTACCGCGGATCCTACTAGTGTGTGGGCCGGTGCAACACCAGTCGCGGATCCTACTCGAGGGGTGGGCCGACTGGGCTATCACGAAATGTGTGTGTGTGTGGCAACTGTGGCCCCGTACTGGGGAGGCTGGGACGGGGGCGACATGTCAGGGTGTAAAGTGGCGCGAGGTACACCCTTACCCTGATGTGGTTGCCGTGTGGTGATGTGTGTGTGTAGCTTGTGGGCCTCGTTGCTGGAGAGTCCGGGACGGTGGCGACGTGTCAGGGTGTAGGGTGGCGTGAGGTTACTCCTTACCCTGGTGCGGTTGCACTACGCGTCACAGATGTAACAACATGAGTGTGTGTGTAGAGACTGCATGTGATAGGATTGCATTGTCGGCTTTTACTTTCATATCGCATTACTTACTGAGCGTTAGGCTTATGTTGTGTGTTCTGTGGTGTAGGTGCTGACGATACTGCTGGTGAGCCTCGAGAGCCTAGTCAAGAGGCGTAGGTTGGTTGGCGGAGTGCGCCCGAGACACCGGATGACGGATTTTGTTAGGGCGACCCGACCCGTGGTGGTGGTAGGTGATAGTGGATTTATTATTTTATGTCAGGTATTTGTGTAGACAGCAGAGTTGTATAGATGTTGATTTTTTAGAGATTGTATAGAGGGGTTGTAGTGTTTTGGGGACACGTACATATTGTTATGTGTTAGAGTATGATATTACTCTATACTAGGGACTTTCTTCATTTGTATTTGATGGGTTTTCGTTGTCCTTAAACTCTGATTTTGTTATGGTGGTTTTCTCTGGATGGTTGATAGTTAAATATTGTTGGATTATGGTGAATTGTGTGCAGGGTTTAAATTTTAGGATAGTCAGTTTTTAGCCATTACTCTGCCGAAATTTCGGGAGAGAGGTTGGGAGTCGAGGGGATATGGAATGGATTGAGATGTGAACAATGAATGCTAGAGAAGGGTAGATGAGCGTGGGAGTGCGGCGTGATCGCAGGTGCGCGGGGCACGCGGCCCTGCAGGTGCTCACCGGTCGTGCAGCAGCGGGTGAGAGCGTGCGCGCGGACGTGCTGTACAGTGGCAGGGTGCGTGGGGCACGCGGCGCTGTGAGCGTGTGCGAGACACAGTGACGTGGAGTTGGCACGTGCGGCACTGCGAGAGTGCGTGCGGGGTGTCGAAGTAGGGACGTGAGTGCGCGGTACCGGATTGTTTAGTTCGAGGGGTGCGTTGGATTCTTTCCTAAGATTTCAAATCTTACCGTTATATTAAATTGTTTTAAATGATTTTCCTTTCCGTTGCGTAGTTTTTATGTTGAGGACTTCGTGTTCCCTCTTCGGGACGCGAGTTGTTTTCGAATCGAGTCGAAAATTTTTCATACTCACAAATGTTCTTTTGAAAATGATTTGAAAACGAAAAAGGTACTAAATTGAGTGAGTTATGTCAAGTGTTAGTGTGTGTAGTGTGTAGATGTACTGTGGCGCACCGAGAACGTGAGGTTTCTCGGGATGTTACAGTTTATAAGTAATATTCTCCTCTCTGCCTAAATAATACATTTTGGGTTAACCCAAGAATAAAATCTTTGCAAAATTTGGTTCAAAGCGGATAATTTTGTACTAAAAGGTTTGAAGACATTTCAAGATGACTATTAGATTAGAGTTTAGTTTTTTTTAAAACATTTTGGTTGAATATTGAAGAAAACCCAGAGTTTTTCTTCAAAAAAATATGTTACGCGTTGAGCTCTTGAAGTGTTTTCTTGAGCTTTCTATTTATTTTATCATCTGAGTATGGTGAGCTTAACTGTGATAGTTATTGAATTTTGTGTTTAGTTTTTTTTTTTTTTTTTTTTTATATTAGAGCTATAGGTTGAAGAATTTTCGTTTTGTTTATTCCGGTTCAAGTTTTCTAACTTTTCTTTTCATCTATTAATATTCCTTTCCATTTTATTAATGATTCCATTTCATTTATGTCGTTGTTTTTGTTTTGATTCTCCTTTTGGCTCTATATCATCGAGATCTGATTGCCTTCTGTACGTCGCCAACGTCCGCTCCATTACTAATCTTCTCTGAAAACTATGAATTTCTTCTTTTGTTAGTGTCGTTCCTTCCTTTTTGGACGTTCGTTCCCGAACCCTAATTCCTCTATTTTTAAGTTTTGAGTGCCCACTTATAGATTTAAAAACTCACTCCCGAGACGGATTTTCCATTCTTCGCCACTAAAAGTCTGCATTCAACTCTAGTCACCTAGTCCTAAGAGCCTTTCACGACACAATCGTCCATTATTGATCCAAGGACATATGCACATTGCCCCAACCCTCTCGTTCCCACGTTAGAATGTCTCATTAACAAAATTCCATAATACAATTGCTCAAGGATTTTGGTTGTCAATGTTTTCCCCATCTTAAGCTATACAATTTGCATAGACTTCAACTTTGCCCGTTCTCTTGTGTTTGAGTTACAACTTTCTTTACAGCTCTCATCACAAAGGTTACATATGCTTGAATTTTAACAAACTCATCTTAAAAGAACTATGAGCATAACGACATCAAACACGAAAATGCAAAACAACTAGTTGATTCTAATTGCTAAGTATCAGCCTGATCGAACGAGAAGAATGCAAAGCTCTATCCATAATATCATATAAGTTCAATTACTCATTCATTGTGAATGGTAGCCTTTTGAACTAAACTTAACCAACATCAACATGCACAAGTTAGAGTCACCATAGTTATAACTTGTACAATTAGTTTTCAATCAATCTTAGACAATCATTTATCATATTATCAATAACAACGCTAAGATTCAAACAACTAGGTCGGTAATAATTAATATAGTAAATAAACACCGTAATTCTATTATAATGACAAACCATAACGTTTGCATTAACTTAAACTATCAAGTAACACATAATTAACAATGCTTTATCGGATAAAATAAGACGTAGTTCTTGATCATGGAAGTGCTTTTAGACGTAGGTAGGTTGATAGATAGAAGGGTTTTTTATTATCGGTTTTAGTACACTTATTTGGCTTGATCGATGACAATGAACTAGCAATAAAATTCTAACTAAAAAGGATCTATGTTCTATAAATTCTATTTTAATTTCTTTTGTTTTTCCTTGGAAAAAAAAAAAGAGTTACGATCACATCATAATGTGGTATTCAATTCAAAGATGAATGAATGTCGATTGCAAGTTGAGGGGTAAAATGGTAGTTTGCCGCCAATGGGATGGTCATGGACGGAACTCAATCTCTTTATGTGGGGCCTTCTTATCTCCCCACTGACTCTTCCCATTTGGTACTATCCAACTCTTCTTTCTATATTGTTTTAATTTTAATTTTTTTTTTAATTTTCAAAAATATTATATCTCTCAGTCAATTTCAGAAATAATTATAAGATAATTATCAATTTAAATTTTAAATTATAAATTTTTTAAACAAAATTTTAAACTATCAACTCTAACAATCTAAATTTTAAATTATCTGAAATGTAATAAATTAAATCTTGACGGACGGCTGATTATTTCCCGTTCACTGTTTTCGGTCACTGGAACGGATATTTTATAAATTAATTTAAAAAAATACCAAAAAATATTGAAATTATTTAAAAATTTACCACATGTTCATTACATCATGAGAAAATAATGTGAAAATTTTCGTAATTTTCTAATACTTGTACGATTTATTATAATTTTAGTGAATTATTTTATAAAACAAACGTAAAATAATTATAATAACTTATACAAGTGTTAGAAAATCATAAAAATTTTTAAACTGTCTTCCATGATGTGATGAATATGTGAAAAAATTTTCTAATAATTCCAATATCGTTTGGTATTTTTTTAAAATTAATTTATAAAAATAGGATAAATAGAAATCGAAGAACGGACTTCCGTTCTAGTGACTTTAATAGCGAACGGAGGATGATCGATCGTCTCTTAAAGTTTGATTTATTATATTTCAGATAGTTTAAGATTTAGATTATTAAAATTAATAGTTTAGAATTTTGTTTAAAAAAAATTATAATAGTTTAGGATTTAAATTATAATTACTCATAATTATAATATATAGATGTATATAAATTAAATTAATATGAATCTAATAATTTTAAATTATGATAATTTCATGATAATGACATAACAAAAAATCAATAGAATAAATTGATTATCCATAATCGACTATCAATATTTGGAACTTAAAATGGATGTCTTAAATGTTCGAGATTGTTCATATAAACTAATTTGTTTGTTTGAACTTTTCTGATAAAATAAATAAATTTAATTTCAACCTAATTATGTTTAAAATGAACATTTTTAATTAAATAAAGTAATTATGTCAGCGTCGAACACGTAGAAAAGACGTAGAACACCCAGAAACAGACATAACTGTTTTGTCTCTCTCTCTCTCTCTCTCCCCCAGAAGGGCGTCTTCTTCCTCTCGAGAGCAGAAGCTTCTTTTGTAGATTCTCTCTCTGTCATTTCAATTTTCTAAAAATCTGCCTTTTCTCTTTCTGCCATTGTTTCTCTGCTCATTTTCAGATCTCTTCAGATCTCCCCCCACCTCAAATCTACTGCCCTCTCTCTTTCTCTAAATTGCGTTCATCCGTAATCCCCGAACTCTCTCTCTCTCTCTCTCTCTGTAACGGCTTGCTGTTTTCTCCCTTTGCTGCCCCCGCCTTCTTTTGGGGCTGGAGGCATTCAATTGAAGCTGAAATTCTGAAATTGGTTTGGCGGGTCCGGTTCAGATCGAGCTGTAGCCATGGAGAAATACGAGCTCGTTAAGGATATAGGATCTGGAAATTTTGGGGTTGCCAGGCTCATGAGGAACAAACAGACCAAAGAGCTCGTCGCCATGAAATACATAGAGCGCGGCCGTAAGGTTCATCTTTTTCCAATTGAACAACTCGTAGTCAAATCTTTCGCCTTAAACTAGTTTGGATTATCCCTCTGTTTGTTCAAATTAATTCCCTCAATTGATAATATCATCACATGTAATTGAGGTAAATGGCTAATTATCTGATACACCTCAAATCGAATTGGGTTTCAGGATCGAGCTTTAATTTACCTGATTTCTTTTCTTTCTTTGGTTGAAGATTGATGAGAATGTTGCCCGCGAGATTATTAACCATAGATCACTACGCCATCCAAATATAATCCGGTTCAAGGAGGTGACTGACTCTTAACTTCTGTTGAAATGATAAGCTTTGGCTCTTTAATAGCTGCTTTTCAATTGTTTTTTTGGGCAATAATTAGGTGGTTTTGACTCCAACCCATCTCGCCATAGTGATGGAGTATGCAGCCGGTGGAGAGCTGTTCGAGCGAATTTGTGCAGCCGGAAGGTTCAGTGAAGATGAGGTTTTGGTCTCCACTGATTGTCTGGATTTAACATTATCATCCTTCATCTTGATATCCTTAAATTGTTCGATATTTCAGGCGAGATACTTTTTCCAGCAGCTTATCTCAGGAGTTAACTACTGCCATTCACTGGTAAAGTTGATTCAAAATATACTATTACATTCTCTTTGTTTCCATGTCGCTGAGTTTGACGTGCTTTCCTTTCTCTTGCGTCACTCTGCAGCAAATATGCCATCGAGATTTGAAGCTGGAAAACACTTTGCTCGACGGGAGTCCCGCTCCGCGTTTGAAAATTTGTGATTTTGGCTATTCAAAGGTTGTCTTTAAATAAATCTAAACATACGATATTTACGTATATCTTGACAAGTTTTACCTTCATAGTCATCCCTGCTTCACTCAAGACCCAAATCGACTGTTGGAACTCCTGCATATATTGCACCTGAGGTTCTTTCGAGAAAAGAATACGACGGCAAGGTAATTCATCATTTTTTTAAATTTAGTCAGAAACGAGAGGTATAAGACTCGTATTATGGATTGAGCCGTTGTGAGAGGCTTTTTTAAAGATTGATTTCATGTGTTTTATCTGTTTCATCAGTTGTTTTCCTTTCAGCAACTGTCTAGAACAAAACAAACATAAGATTACCTTTGTCTTTGCAAGTTATATATGATTGTGCTTTGTCTTTCTACAGTTAGCAGATGTCTGGTCATGTGGGGTTACGCTGTATGTGATGCTGGTGGGAGCATACCCTTTTGAAGATCAACAAGACCCTAAGAATTTCAGAAAAACCATCAATGTAATCTCACCTTTGCATTCCTGTGATAATTTTATTGATCCCGTCTTTTACCCTTGCACGTTGTTCTTCTGCAGCGGATACTTGCTGTTCAGTACAAGATTCCAGACTATGTTCACATCTCTCAAGATTGCAGACATCTCATTTCTCGTATATTTGTCACAAATCCAATGAGGGTAAATCTCTCAAATTGCGGTCGAATTTTTTATGATTATGTGATCATCTTATCTTGTTAGACACCAATCATATCTATTTTTGGTTCACGGTTACTAATGTTTTAGACTAGATTTTGTATAATCCAGGTTTGTTTCAAGGTTTCAAGATTAGTTATGACTATTGACTGTGATATTTTGCTTAAAATCAAAAGGAAAAGCGATCGAAAGGCAGAGTTTTCTTTGAGATCGACTTAAAATCCGTGGGGTTGTTTAATGTTGTAGCTGTTTCTGTGTTTGGTTTTCAGAGGATCAACATTAGAGAGATCAAGAGCCATCCATGGTTTCTAAAGAACTTGCCTAGAGAACTAACAGAAGCAGCCCAAGCAATGTACTACAAGAAGGAAAACCCGAGCTTTTCCCTGCAAAGCGTGGAAGATATAATGAAGATCGTGGATGAGGCGAAAACTCCTCCTCCAACTCCGCAATCGATCAGAGGGTTTGGATGGGGAGGAGGTGAGGAAAGCGAGGCAAAGGAGGAAGAAGAAGAAGAGGTAGACGAAGAAGAAGAAGACAACAACAAAGATGACGATGAAGAAGAAGAGTATGAAAAACGACTGAAGGAAGCACAAGCGAGTGGGGAATTCCATGTTAGTTGAAAGATATTTGATGCTATAGTTGTCTGTCTATATAAAGTCAATTGCTCAGTGTAAATTCGTGTGACGTGATGAGGTCGAACTAAGCGGTGGAGGCAGTAAGATTGGATTTTGGGTAATTATTTGTTTAGCATTATGGTTGGATCAAAGGTGTTGGCTTTGGTGTGGTAGTGAGAGAATATTTGGAATGGCCTTGTCTGTCAATAGAGCAAAATTCAGTCTATTATTTTGGGCTTTTGGGTGGCTTGCAAAATGTCTGTCTTGGGTGTCCTCTGATGGGGTCTACTCTTCACTCATTTTATGTTTATCTTGAATTGTATCAGCAACTTTTCCATTAAAGAAAGTCTCAAATAATTCGATTCACAGGCTGAGTTGCGAGCTCAGTTGCGAGCTCTCTGCATTTCTGTGAAATTAATCTTGTACTCTCTCCGTAATCAGTTGGATGTTGGTATGTCCTGATGCCTCGACTTTCAGAACCCAAGTCTCATCCCTGGACCGGCTGAGTTGACATTGGGTCGTCTGAGGTTGTGTCGTCCGACGTTGATCCATCGGGCCGGTCTATGAGCCAATTCACAGGCCTATTATTTTTACTTCAATGTTGCCACACTAATTTACTGGAAATCGAACGATAATCGAAAAAAGAAAATGTGATGGGAGACATTATATTTATGTGGAAAAAATTCTTTCGAAAAAAAAAAAAATCATTAGCAAATGATAATATCACTATAAATATTAAAATATAATCGTGATTTTGAAACTATATTACATGAATTTAGAGATAAAACAAAAACCTAATAAAGTTTTTAACGTGGGCTCAACTAGTCTAACTTATATAAGATTCATGTCATACCGAAATCTAACATACTTTGATATAAATTTTATGAATGAGATCCATAACACGTGCTCGCAACCCAATCCAAGAAAAAACGAAGTCAAAACCATGAATTTGAAACGAATTCTGCTGCAATAAACTAGTTTTCAAATCTTCCTCTTCTATAAAGGTTCTTTATGAGCAAACTCAGTAACTAATGTTAATCAGGTTTAAAAACATTTAAATAACGATGATAATATCTTCTAATTCCACAAAATCATCTAAATTTGTGCAAGCATATATCGCCTTTTGACCAACCATATCAAATTTGCTCTTCAAATCCTTTATAATTCCACTATTGTTATCATATCATAACGAAATATCGAATCTTAACTCAAAAGTGGAATATCTACTTCAAAGATCTCATCGCTCCAAAAAACACATTTTTTCAAAAAAAATATCCAAAATCAATTGATTCAATAAAATATTCACTTTTAAATTAAAGTCTAAAATCATAAGTATTACAAGATTTTAAAAAATATCATCAAAATTCAGATATTTTGTGATAAAAAATCAGCCCCAAGATCAAATCCAATTTAACACCAAGATAATTGAAGATATTACAAATCAAACATGATTAAAATTTCAACTAAAAACAATTTATATTACTTAGATATTCTGGTAATTCTAAATCTACTCCTTTGATCTCCAAAAAATCCTTCCAAAAATCCCAAATTCAATAATTTTTATCTTTGGCAAAAAATCAACTTTTCAAAGGATAATTTTGCGACAGTCCCAATCGAAATGGCTTGACAACAATAATAGAGAAAAACAATACAAATTTGTGGCGACTGACAAAATCCTTCGGATGAAGAACTTGTTGTTCGGAGGGACAACACTTTTGGCAAACTAAAAACATAGAAAAATCAGAGTTTTCACAACAGTGAGATTAACAACAAATGGACGGAAGAGAAGAACAAATCTTCATGAGCAAGACAAATGGCAAGGAGAATAATTTTTCTTCATTTTTTTCTTCATTTTTCTCTAAAAATTGTAATTTTCTGAAAAATTACGAAAACCTTGTTGGATCCGAAATGACCAAAGAGAGTTAATGTCTCAACTAGAATCTTATACTCTCTTTCTCTCCCAACTAGACTATGATACCACTTGTTAGAAATAAAACGATAATTAAAAAAAAAAAAAAGATGGAAGACACTATATTTAAGTGGAAAACTCATCTCAAGACAAAATTTATGAGTAAAGGATTATATTATTACGAAGATCGAAATACAATAACTAATTTTATAACTTTATTTTATATAAATTTATAAAGAAAACAGAACCCTAATAAAATTTGATCTTGTCCCAATAGAATTTAGGTCAAACTAAAGCTTAACACTTAAAAAAAAAAAAAAAAAAACTTTTGAATAAAGTAGGTGGTCACCTTTGGCAAACTAGGCCAAACATATTCATCCTGATAATATGATAATAGGTAAAAAAAAGTAAGGATCACAATTCACACCTACGTAGCTGGACCACCCGTGGGTCCGATCTCTCAAACCGACCAGTAGATCTCATCTAGCCGCCCCAATCTCTTTTCCCACCGCCGTACCCTCTTTTTCTCCCGCCTGCTTACGTCTCTTTGATTTTCTCGTCTCTGTATAAAGGCCTATTTTAGAATCCAAGTAGATTCAACTATATATTATACTGTAAAATACAACGTCTTTTAACGTTTATTTAATTTATTTCTCGTAATTTTAATTGTCTCCATTTCATCGACCATTATCTCTCCATCTACGTCGATATATCAACTCCAACAAAAATACCATCTTTTATTCGAGGAACCCTTCAAAAGTTTGAATGAATTGATTTCAACAAGTTTACAGGATTTATCGATCAAGTATTTAAACAAATAAATTATCAAATTACCGGTATTATATAAGCCAGCAATCTTAGAACCTTTCGAATCAACCAGCTCCCTCGCTCACTCGTCGATTCATTGCTTCTATTTCACTCGCAAGGCCGGCTGCAACAAGCGTTTTCGTTGGTCAGATTCCTGATTGATCTCAGAAGTCAGAAAGGTTAAAGCTTTCCTCAATGTTCTATCTGGGTTCTTCATTTTTAAGCCAGATTGTTTTATTAATCTATTCATCTCCAAGGGCGTAGTGCAAACGCAGTTCTTTTGTAGGGATTATGGTATTTCGTCTTTAAATGTTGCGTTTTTCTCACTAATATCTATATTTTTTAGTCGTTTGATCATTCTTAGCCTAATCAAAACTCCACCGCAACAAAATCGAAGTTATCTTCTCTGGAGATACTTCACAGGAAGTGCAGAACTTGTGGGTTTCTCAGATTCCAATTCGTCTTTGGATTCTTCAATGTCAGCGTCGAGAAAACAAACCGACATTCATATCCCCTCCGCCCCACCTCTTCCCAGTAAATCCTCTTCCAGAATCAAATTCCATGGACAACTCGTGCAATGTTGTGTTCCAAAGCAAACCAAAGACATCTGGGACGAGATTTTCATGGAAGCTCATGGTGCAGATGTCTACATTTTAATAGAGGACAAATCATTCATTCCAGCTCATTCTAGTGTTTTGGTGAGTCGATTTTGCTTCTACTAGAGCCAAATTCTACTGCCGTGGCAGGCTTATAAGAAGCAATTGAGTTCTTAGTATGATTTTAGACATACTCATTCCAACATCTGCTGTTCTTGCAGAGTGCTGCGTCACCAGTGCTCAAAGCTGCACTCCAACGGTCGAAACTCAAGAACAGCATCAAGACTCTCACGATTCATGGCGTGCCCTTTGGAGCAGTCTATGCATTCATTCGATTCCTTTATTCATCGTGGTATGTGATCAAACTACAAGTTTTATATTTGGTTTTCTCCATTATGTCTTCTTAGGATCTCCACTGCAGTTATGAAGAGGAAGAAGTGAGGAAGTTTGCTCTTCATTTGCTAGTCTTATCTCATTGTTACTCCGTTCCCTCGCTGAAAAGATTGTGCGGCTCGGTCTTGGAGGAGAGATGGTTGGACAAAGAAAATGTGATTGATGTTTTCCAATTAGCCAGATTGTGTGACGCCTCGAGGCTGGCCCTCATTTGCGTTAGAACGATTTCCAGAGACTTCAAAGCCATAGCTTCGACCAGAGGTTGGAAAGCAATGAAGCAAGCAAATCCAGCACTGGAACAAGAGCTGCTCGAGGCCGTTGTCGAAGTAGATTCCGTTAGTCAGCCATGATTTCTCGATCTTCCACTTACAATTATCTCTCTTCGTGACTAAATATTGAGTGTTTTTGGCGCAGAGAAAGGAGCAGAGATTAAAGAAATTGGAAGAAAAGAAAGTGTTGTTTAACCTGTTGGAAGCAACCGAAGTTCTTCTTCGTATATGCAGAGAGCAGTGCAAGATGATCGGGCCTCGCAACGAAGCGCCGAAGATAAGGCATCAGCCTTGTGCATTTGCAGCCTCCAAAGGGGTGGAGAATTTAATGCGCAATTTCTCGGGCTGCAAGATTATGGTTCCTGGGGGATGTGTTAGGCGCAACCGCTTGTGGCAGCTTTTTGAACTCCATGCTCATCTCTGCGACCGGCCTGGTTCGTGTAATGTTCCTCTATGCAGGTAAGATCAAAACCATAAAACTAAGAGTAATTCTGGTTTACTTTTTAATTCTACGTTTTATTCTTACTTTCTTATATTAATTAATGTAATTATTATCTAAGTATTTATAATTTATTTTAATTATTAGATCAACTAATGAACGTAATTGTCATTAAATGAAAATAATGGTAAAATTGGAAGACAAACGCAGCATTACCTTAAAACTAAAGTAGCTCTAGTTCATTTAAATGCTATATATAGACGTAAATAATGCTATTCTCGCCTTGATATATTTATCTTTTTGAATTAGTTTTCGAACCTTATTTAATGGTACGTAATGAGCTTTGAATATAATTTTCCTATTTTCGAGAGTTTGTTCTCCGTACCACCGAACCATAGCCTTCAAAGTTTAGAATCCATAACTAAGGGTGATTTTTCCGATGAGACAACTAGGGTTTTCGACAAATGAGACAAGTTTTTCATACCTATTTGCAACGATGATTATATTTGTCGATATATGAATATTGATTATTAATGTGACGATAAATTGTTATTCATCATCATAATATACTAAAGGCGTTTTTGGTTTGATGCTGGGGATATGTTTTTGCGTTTTTGCGTCTTTGCGAAGTCGAAAATGTGTCATCAAGAGCAGCATTTTCAACAAATCACCATGGATGGAATTATTTGAGCAATTTAGCCACTCAAATTTTGTTTTGAAATGGTGGTTAACGGTCAATTGGAAGCAACTATTGAAAATGAGAGAATGCTGTGTCATCAACTAAACTTATTTTACAAAGTGAAGAATGCTAAATTCTTAGTCCACTCCCAAAAAAAAGTTCTCTTGCAATTGCAAATTTCGAGTACGAGTTTTGTTCAAGAAAAGAATATCGACACCGTGACATATTATGGTTATTCTATTTATCTCCTTACTTTTATAATTTTCTTAATAACCCTATTTACAGAAATGCCACACTAATTAAACACTATTTTTTTATAGTTTATTCTTTATTATTATTATTATTTTTTTTGCAATGATTTCGAAACAAAACTTACGATGCACCAGAGAGAATGATTTTACGTGCATTATGCAGGCATTTCAAGGGGAAAATGCTGCTGCAGGGCAAGAAAGATGATGCTAAATGGAAGTTATTGGCGAGCAAAGTCCAGGCGGCTAAACATTTTTTGGAGCTATCTAAACCTCGTCGCCCATCTCTTCAATGACCCACCAAATCTGCTCAGTTGTGTTTGATCTATAATTGGGCAAGCCTAATTCCCCGTATCCAATCACATAAAGAGAATGTATGTATTGTCTTAGAATTGTGGAGAAGTATACTGCAACTTGTAGAGTTTGGAGCTTCCTTAGATTAATAAAATTCAAAGATTTCCAATTGGAAATTTAAGTTTTTTTGGCTACTTCCAAGAGAAGTACGTGGATAATAGGCAAATTCTAATCAAACCCATCCCAAAAAACTACAGAATGAACTTTAACTTACATGCCCATTGACATATTTTAGAGTCTGCTCCATTCATGTGATGTTTACACAAGTCAAATAAACCATAGAATGAAAACAAGGGAATTCATCAGCTACAAGGGCGAGTAGACTTCAAAGCAAAACGCAACCATTCAACCTGAAAATGAACTTAGAAATTGGAGAATCAAGATAAGATTAACCAAAACTGCATTAGTATGCAAACGTAGGTACCACTTGAAGTGGATGGTGAAGATTTAAGGTTATATACTTAACAAGTTGTGTTAGTCTACCTTGTGCAGACAAATTCTACTGGTTGTGAAGTTACAGCTCATAACAGTGGAGGTGCACAATTTCATATTTCATGAGAGAATGAAAAATATATGATTTATTAGTAGAGTTCTTTTTTATACCTAGTATGACGTACTTTTGGCTAACTCAATAACAAAACCGTGGGGGACTCGACCCAAAGCGAACAATTTTATATTAAGAGGATTGTGGACATTACAAAAGGTATTGGAATTTGAATAACGCAAGATAATGAAAATGAGGATGAATCTATACGAGACATGATGAGATTCAATTTGTTGTCCCATGTAATTTTCTATTTATGTGCCACAATAATGTTATAATAATATCAATTAACTAACTCGAAATTTTGAAATATATAATATAATAATCTGTCAATCTACTAATATAACACCCAAGAATTTATAATAAGATTTAATTTCGTATTTGAAGACAAATTTATGTTTTACATTACTATTATAATGATTATATAATATTTAGAAAAAATAATACAAGTAAAGTCAAAAAGACTTTGAAGATTATGAAATAGTGTATGTAGCAAGGTGTTGGAAGTGATAGAGGAGCAAAAAGGCTCGTAAGAGGCCCACTGGGAGCATGTAGGGGCACGACAGGCCTGCGGTCGGAGCAGCCCTCCCGCACTAAAACCTTTCAAAAACGCATATTTTTTGTATTTTTTTTATCGTTAAGATTTTCCAAATTTCATATTTCCAAACTTAATATGATTTCTTATATTTTTAGAAATATTTTGAGCTATTTACTAATATTTTTATGGTCTATTTGATCTTATTTAAACACTCATTTTGTACCAACTTATACACTTTAAACCTAACCCTTATTTAGTCAGAAACTCGCAAGCTACCTCCTCTTTTCTGCAGATTCTCTAAGGTAAGTCTAAGCATAATATACTTCTAACCTCAAACAAGAAAATAAATGAGTTTACATGCTTGAGGAAGATAGTTAGAATTTTCATTTTTCTTAGGGTTTCTCCATGAAAATCCTTCGATTATGATTCTACTCTTCAATTTCTTTCATTAATACACAACAATTCTATGGATAGGTTAATTCAAAGTGAAGGATACCCGTTGTGAGCAAAATTCTACGTACTAAAGACTCGAGGTAAGTGATGTTTTATGCGTTGACGCGTCGGTCTGCATCACAAAGTGTTAGTAGGTTAAGTGGTTTCGTTATGATAAGACTTTGAAGATTTGTTTGTTATTACGTAATGACATTAACGACTTGTGGATTTGATTAGTCGTCATAGTAGGATGAGATTTACGATTGATGTTATATTTTATATTGATAATGATAACGCTTGAGGATTTGTTATGTTATAGTCTTTTAATTGAGATGTATTGTTAGATGATATGATTATATAGATGATAATGTCTCTTGAAAATGTATTATAATATAGATTTTTTATTGTGATATTTGTTAGATGATATGATTATATTGACGATGACGTCGACTGATAGATGTAGAAATATTGATGATTTTATAATATGTAGTAAGTTATGATTGAATTGAAAGAACAGAAGAATTGAATCGATGATATGCTATGTTTATGTATTTATGTTAACAAAGAATTAAAGAGAACAAAGAAAAAAAGAAAGACTCACAGAAAAGATAGACAGAAAAACGAAAAGATGAGAAAATAACTGAATAAACGTAACTTTTGTTGTAAGGCAGGATTACGAGTTAATTGTCTCATAAGACGGGATCATGAGATGTCTTATTGCTTCCTAAACTGAATTATCTTAAAAAAAATAGACTGTATATCAAAATTAAAGCAAGAATAAAAGACCTAGTGAGAAAGAACTATGATTAAACTGTTTTTACGAAAATTGCATCTACATACGTGTTCATGATAGTTTATTCATATTTTACTGAGCGTTAATCTCATAGTTTGAACTTGGTTATATAGGTGATAAATTTTATGATGTACACGATGAAAAAAACAAAAGAAAGATGCAGTTGAAAATGTGCTCTTATAGCAAAATTATGTGATGTTAATGTAAATAGCGATTCAGAAAATATGAAGAAAAAAACTTACATTTTGTTTCTGTTTAAGTTAAAAAGAGATTTTATATCACTTATTTTTTTATTATTCTCATGAATGAATTTTTTAAGTATTGTTTTCAGATCATCATTAAAATCGTTGATTTGATTGTAAAGAATACTTATGAATTTGAAGACTTTCACTGTATGTTTTCAATAAAGTAATTTTGAAATTTTAAATGAACTCTTTTAAAGAAAAACAAAAATAAAAACGATGCAATACAGAGTATTACTACTAAATTATATTTTTTTATTTATTCTTGTTACATATCTATACAAAGATCTAATAAAAGATAAAAGACAAGTTTCAAAAGAGTTATATGATACAAGCCTATATGTTTATAATGAAAGCACGTAAAATGTTATTTTATGTCGAATGTGAACTATGCACATCAAGAGCTTTAATTCAAGTTATCATTTGACAAATGCAAAATACATTATGCTTTAAATAATTTGCATTTTATCATAATAAATTGAAGCACATAATATTAAATAAAGTAATTGATAAAACAATCACAATAACAATAACATATATACATCAATTGCAAGTTTAATATTTCATGAGTATTGGGACATTATTAGAGAGTGTAGCGTCTCTGATCTTCTTAATACAAAATTGTGTACTTTAAGCTTAAAAATGACACGATTTAAAATTGCCTAAAATGCATTGTATTAGGTAGTGACGAGAAATCTACCTATAAACCATGTATTTTTTAATATCTCAAATAGTGTGAGATTGTACATTCCCATTAGTATGTCCTAACTGTTAGACCATTGAAGTGCCGTAGGCGAAGAGCGCCGTGTCATTGGGTCTGGCATAGCCCATTGACCGAAGCAATTCAAGTTGGTGGTTTCATTCACTCAAACAATCGGGGCACTATGCGAGTGTAGTGGGAAAATGGCATGGGAGAGACCCGTGTCAAAAGAAACTTGTGATTCGGAAGGACTTGGGTGGAGTAGAGGGCTGGCTTTTGGTAGGAGCGCACGAGCAGCTTGCTTCGGGCCCCAAGAGTTTCGGAGACAAGTTATTCGGCTAAGCAGGCAAGGCCCATGTGGTGATATGGGGCGCCAAAGGTGGGGTTGGCCACGCCATAAAGACCAGACGTGGGATGCGTGGAGCGTCAAGTTCAATCCAGGCCGTGTTGGACCTGGTCAAGCTTAACTGAGGCGCTGGACGTGGGCAGTTCAGTGCATCATGGCCGAGCAAGGGGCAGTGGTCATAGACGGTTATCTCATAGATGTGACTTAAACGTGGATGTGCTGGGAGTAGCACTACTGGACGCAACTGTGCTGGGTCGTGGGCGATCACCTTGCACACGATCAGCACTTCGTGGTGCGGCGACGTGCAAAGCCTCGGACAAGGCAGTGAGACAAGCGGGCATGTGCTTAAGACAAGACCCGAGTTTCTCGAGCGCTATCTGAAGCGAGCGAGAAAGGCAGCCTAGCAGGCGAGCACGCTGGCAGCGTCGTGCGGGGTGTGGGCGGCTACTGCGCGCACGACCCCCACTACTCGGCCAAGTGATGTGCTGACAAGGGCAGTTACCTGACACACGGAGCTGGCGCACGACATGGGCAGTTGACGCAAGCATGATCTGTTGGATGTGGGCAGTCCAGCACGACCCGATGCAACTGATGCACGACATGGGCAGATGGCGCGCATACAAAGGGACGAATGTGGGCAGTTCGCAAGTGACTGGGCGCAACGGTTGCGCGCAGCACATAGTGGTCGAGGAGGACACTATGCACCAAGTGGGCGGACATGGGCCAACATCAAGCACCACTAAGTGTAACCGATGAGCTGTGTGGGGGTAGTTCACAAGTGACTGAGCGTAGCGGGTGCGCACAGCACATAGTGGCCGAGGAGGACACTAGTGGGCCGAGTGGGTGGACACTTGGCAGGATCGGGGGAGATCCACAGAACCCATGCAGTTACGGTTGTTAACTACATTTTGTATGCTTATAAATAGAGAGCTCTTCCGAGAGAGGGACAGAAGAGAATGGTGAGCACAAGAGCAGTGCAGAGTGTGGGTTAACTTGGGGTGTTTCCTTTGTAAATTTATTGAAGGGTATCAATACAAACAAAGGTTGTGCCATGCCCGTAAGTTGGTCAGTGTTCTCTATAAATTCCATTGCAAAGTGTTCGAGGGTTGACATTTCTACGCTAAGAAAGTGGAGTAGGCTGACTAAGTGCGAGTGCGTAGTGCCATCACAAGGTGCTAGCGGCGGGAAAAAGTTAGGCCCTGTGACACTAACCATCACCTGGTGGGTTGTCACAAAGGGTGTCTAGGAAAATATATTGACATCATTAATGTATTATTTTGTTTGTTATATAACATGATTTGCATGTCTGTATCACATGCATTATTATGTATTTATATGCATTAAATATATGCATAGTGATGATTCTCAAATCATGCATCATGGAATTATATATATATAAAACAATATTTTGGGAGACATGATTGGTAAAATTTGAACCCAATATATCTTGCCGACTATGTATTGTATGACATGTGTAAAATTTGAACTCAATATATCTCGCCGACTATGTATTATATGTTAATATGGATCATGCATATTGACATTCATATAACATATGTTAACATTATATTTGATAATGATGGGATCACTTAAATAATACGTTATATGAACAAGCTTTGATTCTCTTATAATGGCATGAGTTGTGTGTGTGAGACAAGTGCATTAATATACAATGCATATCCTTGAGTATAAAATGTTATTAATGATTTTGAAATTTCATTAAACATTGAGTAGAGTGTACATGAGTCTAGAGGACATCTAAATTGGGAGTTATGACATACAATGATTTTTAATATAATTTATTTCCTACGTATAAAAGAAATATGATTAACATGATTTAAGATTAGACAATCAAGACATGTCTAGTGAGTCCTGCAAAAGAACATGAGATTAAACATGAACTATAAATGTTCGTGAATGAAATGGAAAATGTATTCATAGTACCCATTTTATTGTCATGAATTGAGAATGAAGTGCATGGAAAGAGTTGCACTTACGGTTAAGGAGTGGATGAGAATTTGTTGCACATGAAAATAAAGTATAACTAGACTATAATTATCGAAGTCATATGTTTAAGCATTCATACAAATTTACAATACAATTCTTACATATAAAGGTCTGATACGTAATTAGACATTAATGAGAAATGCCTAGAACATTTTACTTAACACCAACATCATGGGATGTGTGTCATGAGTATTGACTAATGTTGAAAATGAAGTTGAAGATTGTGAAGACTAAACATGCGGGACATTAGTACATGATTAAATGTGCTATCAGTTTAATTTGGTTAATCCTTAAAATAAGACTCTTATTAGGCTGTTATAGCTCATTGCTTGGTTCTTCCAATTTTTCAGGTTTTAGAGACAATTGTAGTTCTTTAGATAAATATAAAGATAAATGCAAGAGAGATTAAGAAGTCCAACATAACTTATAGAAAAATTGGTAATTTTATAATTTATTTAAATTCCATGCATTGACTTTTGCATTATTGACGGACAACATGTCATGGGTTGACTTGTTTTTTCTTCTATTGTCACATTGAATTTTTTAGTATTTCGCTCAAGTCTGTAAATATGAAAATTTCCACGTGGAGTTTGAAGTATGTTCAAAATTGTGAAAAATGGAACTTAAAGGACTTTTGTTTGATATAACGTGTCACTGAATTAAATAAATTAATTAATAGTGGGGGTTAAAGTGTAATATGAAAAAGTTCGATAAAAGGGTTTGGGACTTCGCTCCTCAGCTGAGCACCGGTGACACAAGAGAGAGGGATAGGGTGAGAATGAGAGAAGGAAATCAGGAAAGAGACTTGTCGTGATCGAAGGTCAGAATCGTGGTCATAAGACTACTAGCACTAACGTTTGTGAAGACGGTTCGAAGGTAAATCTCTTCTCTCTATTTTTTAACAAAGAGGTTTAGTTATGTTAGGAATAGATTCAGGCAATGGAGTGCGAATCCATACAATATTTCTAGATTGTTAGTATATTTGGAGTATTTGTAGGTTTATTCGCTGTTTGGAGGCAAAAAAATAATGGTGAAGGGCAAGTTCCACAACTCCCATTCGTTGGAATAGACCTTTCAGTGGACATGTCAAGGGGAAGTGTTGACCTGTCATGCATTCTAGCAAGGACCTCAGGATTTAAGGGGTCGACACCTTGCAAGAGTGTCCACTGTTGAGCAAAAGTAGAAACTTTTGGATGAAGTGTCAACCAATGGTGAAACCCGAGAGTTTGAAATGTCGACCGCTTGGGAGATCTGTCGACACATCGTGGAATCTAAGAGTTTCAAGTTGACCGCTTGGTTAAAGTGTTGACTGCATGACTTTTATTTTTTGAAAAATTTTATTTCAAGTCTGCGATAGTTTATAGTGTTCTCGGATTGGGTTTCTAGGACCTTCCATGTCTTCTCTTATTGTTAAGTGAGATATTTATAACTTTGGTTTTTTTAGTCTTGAACGAGTTTGCTTATTTTCAAGCTAGTACCAGAAGTTGTCACTTCTGTATAGAAGATAAGTAATCATTGTCGAACTAAAGATTTTATGCTTTTTGTACTGCATTGAATTGTTTTCGAAGTATTATTTTGGTGGGCTGTCTCCTGTAAAAGTATGAGGTCAGCATATCGGTTTTATACGTATAGTAATTATATTTTTTTTTACGTTTTTTTTCAGCATACATGATTATATGGTTTTACTTTGATCTGTTGAGAGGATGAACCCTCTTGATACTTTGGACAATTTCAATGTCAAAATATGACGAGGCTATCTTGTTACATCTTCTATTGTGTGAAAGTTGTATTGTTTGTACGTACAGAAAATGACAATAAAGAGGTTATGACATACACTTTTTGTTTTGAATCTCTAAACTTGATCGGGTGTTGATGGTTTGGGTGATGTCATGGTTGTTTGTCGATCTCTAGTCACTCGGGTGACGTGTTGAATTTTTGGATCGCCGTCATGGTTTCCTTCGGTCTCATGAGGTGCTATTAAGTTTTCAGATTAATGTCTTTTTGCGATATTGTGCTGGAGAGATCTTTGCGTGAATTTCGTTTTTCATTGAAAACGTTTTCTAAGGAAAATAGTAAGGTTTATTTTTTATGTATAGCCATCTATGTATAAGACATATTTTATAACTAGTTCACTAAGGGTTCGTGCGTACTTATAATTTTTTCGGGTGATGTCATGGTTGTTTTTCGTTCTCCGGTCACTCGAGTAATGTGTTGAATCTTTAGATCGCTATCATGATTTCCTTTCGTCTCATGAGGTGTTGATGAGTTTTCAGATTAATGTTTTTTTGTGATAGTGTGCTGGAGAGATCTTTGTGTGAATTTCCTTTTTCACAGATGACGTTTTCTAAGGAACATAGTGGAGTTTATTTTCGATTAGTCATCTATGTACATGACATATTTTATAATTAGTTCACTGAAGGCTCGTGGAGCCAATTTTTGATAAAAAGAATGAAAGAGGTTTCTTGAACAGTTTGTAAACTTCATGCATAGTTTTGAAATTAATTCACTATTTGAAATAAAGATAAAACTCGTTCTTAAATTGAGATGCATCATGTATAATATTTCTACTAAGTTAGTCACTCACTCCAACGATTCATTTCCAATCTAAATAAGAGAAGAGCGTTTAGCTTCAGCAAAGATCTGGGAGAGACTACTAGTTATTTATTTTATGTTAGAACCTTGTTTGTTCACGTTTTAGGGGTGAGCACGTTCCGATTCGTTCTGGTCCCACCCTAGAATCGTGGCCCATGGTTTCATTGATTTGGAACTGGAATTGGAATCGCGGCCCATGGTTCTAGAACTAGAATTGGACTCCATGGTTTTTTCGAGTTTGTGTTTTCATGCAAAATTCTCAATATTTATTTTTATCTATTATATTTCTCACTTCTATTAGTTATATTTTAACAAATAAAAAACTATTTTTGGTATTTTAAAATTCACATAATATCATTTTTCATACAGCTTAATTTTTCCAACACTAGCAAAGACTAACATTTGTCTAAAGATTAGAAGAAAAAACATATGAGAATGAATTTAATTTCCAAAATTGTTATTCAATTTTCAACTAATTTGTTCATAACGCAAATAGTGATCATCCTTCTATGCCAAAAGACAGATTTAATGGGATATCATGCAAGAAAGTGAAGAACTAAATAATCACGAGATGGAATTGTCTCTTTTTTTTTTGTTGTTGTTGTTGGGAAAGAGGCTAAATGTTTATGAATTAACTATTACATACAAGATACAAGAGTAATATTAAATTTATCTTTTATTTTACACTTTAGTTTTTTATTAGTAAAATTAACATTATATTTAACTATTTATTAATTATTATACCTGAGTGCGACTTCAGAAGATAAAAGGGCGTTGTGAAATTAGAAGATACGGTAGTGAAAAAGAGAGAAGAAATAGAGAAAGAACCTCCTCAATGTGTATAGACGTCATGACGACGTCGCTTTTAGTTTTCATTTACACGGTGGGTAGCTCTAGGGCTTTGTTTACTTGCTCGCCGTTCACTCTTCCCGCGCGCTCTCTCATATTACTCGCAGGAATATTGAATCGGTATGTTCTTCAAATTTTTGATAATTCTCTGTTTCTCGAGCATTCAGTTGTTACTTACTCAATTTCACACTCGGAAATTAATATAGTTTTTTACTATTAGCAACCGATCTTGCCTTTGGGATTAACATTTCTTTTTTCTTTTTCCCTCTTAAGTTGCGATTTATTTTCACATTTTTTTGGAATTCCGTAGTGGTAGTAGTATTCGTGATCATAAATTATTTTTTGCTTATTATTTAATGCGTAAATGGCGACTCTTTAGCTTGGTTAAGAACTTTTGTCGCTTTATTGTCCTTATCGTCACTTCAGAATGAGTTTCTTTTAGTTTTATTTCGCTGATTTGATACTCGGAAATAGTCCCTTTTTTACAATAGGTTGAACTTACTTAAATTTCTGTTCTTCTGTTGATAAATGGTGTATGCGTGAAAACGCATGTTCAATGATTGTAACATAATCAACTATGTTATTTGGTTGATTAAATTCACTTTTATGTCAATATGGTTTATGTGCTCTTTAATCAACACGTTAGATGTTCTTTAGCTGAACCAATGCCCATTAGGTATATTTGGCCATTAGCTTACAATGTTAACAGAGTCTAACTGTTAATTGATCCTCTTCTTCATTCGATAGAAATTAATTATCCTTTGTGTGCTTATGATTGTGTAAGTTATCTCTGCTAATTGTACAATGAATGCCGCAAAATTATTGTTCTTTACCGCTTAAGTGCAGCTTCATCAATTTAAGGAAGCCAATTCACTAGAAAAAGCAATGAGCACAGGGGTTGAGAAAGGGTCTGCAACAACTAAAACTCCGGCAGACTTTCTCAAATCAATTCGTGGCCGACCAGTTGTTGTTAAACTGAATTCTGGTGTTGATTATCGAGGTTCATCTATCCTTCCTTAAAAATTTTGTTCTTATTTTTTTTTTTCTCTTCTATCTATATTCAAGTTTTGAATATCAGAAGGGATTCATAAGGATTGCTTGCTTTAGCTGACGTGACACTAAGGATATTGATTCGCCTTTGCATATAATGTTTTGGTGAAGACATTATAGTTATGAAATTTATAACTTTAAGCCTTCACTATTGAAATGATAGCTAGTTTGGGTTTTTTTTTTCTTTTACACCATGATTTTTTCACTTGGCAAAGATTGCCTTGAACTGAATTGAAATTGAAGTACATTGCTTTGTTGAATGATAAGAATTTTACTCTGGAGAGGGGAAAGGGAAAGTCTTCTGGCTCTAGTCGCTAAGACTTTGTTATGTCCCTGTGCAGATCAATGTTATATGGTCATTATAATGCGTGGATCGATTGGCAAAACTCATGTATATTTGAAGTTTAAATGTGTTTAGTTTTCTCATGCAGGTATTCTTGCTTGTCTAGATGGATATATGAACATAGCAATGGAGCAGACTGAAGAATACGTCAATGGGCAGCTAAAAAACAAATATGGTGATGCTTTTATTCGTGGAAATAATGGTAAGCATGAAAGATTGCATTATTAAATTTGTGCTGGGTTTGCTTCATCAAATTGAAACAAATATGGTGATGCATTTTGCTGCGGTTTTGATTAGAATCTGGTTCTTGTCTACGCAGTACTCTACATTAGCACTTCAAAGAGGACGTTAGCAGAGGGAGCTTAGCTGCCGATTATACAAAGGAATGCATGATCATTTGCTGTTTCAGTCTTCGTCGTATGGTGAAATGAAACTTTAGTGAATTGAATCTTGCCATTTCTTTTGAATTTTCGACCTCCTCCCTCCCATTTTGTGTTAGAAATTGAAAACTAACAACCCTGTTAGCTGTAAGTTGTCATGTGAAGCATGTACTTCGTTACTGTCAACTAAGATTCATCTTAGGATTAATATCTATCTTTACACTAATTTAATTTGTCGCTGATTTTATGATAATTGAGAAATTATAAATAATTAAGAGATAAAATTATATAGTAAATTTAAATGATAAATTCAGCATTATTTGCCTATAGAAGTCGATTGCTTAAAAGACCCAGATTAAACTTCACTCGTAAACAGCATACACCAATGGAACAACACTGTCTCGTAACAATATTATGTTATGCTGAATTTTGTAGAAGTAGGCTGATTTTACCATTTGAACAAGATACAATGAATCCTCAATCTCTCTTTCTCATTACTATGTATCGACTTCCTGTCGCCTTTGAAAAGAGATATTCCCATCGAGTAGCAGCAATTTGATGATGAGGCAGCATGCATGCCGAGAAATCAACTTGGGACCAAGCCCTACATGAAAATTCTTAAGATTTGTTGTTTGTTCGTATATCCAAATTCTTTAACCCAAGGAAACTCCAATTTACCCAACCTCATTTCTCAATTTTTAACTGTGCTGCAACTTCCACACTTCACTGATTTAACTAATTGACCGAAAATCCAAATGTTCTCTAATCATAACGCTAAAGACTAACTCAAAATATAGTTAATATAAAAATAGCAATTTTTAAACTAAAATAGGTAATAAAGTTTGTAAGCATGATGGTTTTGCCCATAAGATAACATTCACGTAAATTCTTAGATTCAGTGTGACCTAAAGCTTAACTGAATATACTGAAATGGCTCATGTTGGGATTTCATTATCACCAAGGCTATGATTTAATGTATAAATATATGATTGACTCGCAAAACTCATTGTACTGATTTAGATTATGGAATTTCTCTCATTTGTTTATTATTTTTATGTTTTCTTTTGTCATTCTTGTTCGGTTTTTGACAAATGATATCACAGCGCAGTTGAAATTTCTGAGGTGTGCTTGCCACCGCTGAGCTGCCCACAGACAGAACCTATTGAGACATCTCTCTATGCTCTCACAGAGCAGTGGCACGGGAGGCCAATGAACAGCTTTTTTTGGTCGCACAAAATCGTCACCCCCGTTCGACGCTCCAATTGCCTTCCATCGTCGATATTTCTTCCTTTACAAGTTGAGCCCCAAATCTCTGACCTACATCTCCTGTGTTCATAGGCTAACAAATGCCAAAGAAGATGCTACTCTTCAGCTAGTCATCGCCAGAGAACTCTGATCACATCTCTGAGCACAAATATTTTGGTCACTAGCGAAAAATAGAGAAAGCATATAACTTTTTTTTTTTTTTTTGTGTGTTTGGTTATTTGTTGTTTTTCAAATCTAAGGAAGAAGAACAATATTTTTTTGTGCTCTGATTGAAAGTTTTGTTTTTCCTTTATAAGAATAAAAAAAAAACCTGTTTATGAAACTTCTTATCTTCTGGATGGGAATCAAGAAAATTCTAAGTTCGAAAAGAATATTGGTCTGAATATTTTGATATTTGGGATTGTCTAGTCTTGTGAAAATTTTGAAACTTGAATTTGGTTTTAGATATTTTGGATTGAGATGTAATTTTGTGAACTTATGAAATTTTGTTGTGGCAAGTAAAAATACGAGATGTGCTCGCTCAAATGAAATTGAATATTGTGCTGCTTTTGTTCAATACAATCCATGCATCATGGAACATGGAGGAGAAACTTCTAAGAGATAGAAAAGTCTTATATTTAATTTGTCTTCACTTATCAAATAGTAATTTGCACGATGTTTTGAAAGAGAAATCTATTGTGAATACATGGTTGAAGCTTGAGGAATTATGTTTGCACAAAACTTTAACGAGTAAGTTGCATTTGAAGAAGTGATTGTGTGATGGTGTGGGTTAGATTACCATAATAGTTAGAGTAATAAAATGTTTTTAGAAATATTATAAAATACTTGATATGTTAAAGTGAAAATTGTTAATTGGAGCACGCGTGACTGTAAATTCAATAACAATTGTTGTGATACTTAGATATTTCTGGATATTACAACGTAAAGTAGACACATAAATGACTTTATAATTAAAGGAATTGATTGTATCTGACAAAAGTTATACAAGTTTGAAGTTGCTCAATTGATAATTGATTTTAAATTCCACTGTTTTGAGAAGTCACTCTTTATTTCATTTTAGAGTGCAAAAAAAAATATTCTTAACATCATGAAGTATGTAGTCATGTAATAAGGTGTTTTTATGTGTTACTATTAGATTAGTGACTCATACGTGATTGAGATGTAATTAGTAGATAATTAAAGTTAACTAATTATGATTGCATAATTGATTTTTTTAAGTTAAGCATGTTTAAGGATAATAAATCATGGTATTTTTATAAAAATTCATAGAAGGAAAGATAAAATGGTAATTTTGAATGGATAAAATAGTAATTTTACCTTAAGAGCTCTCTAGAAACATGGTGAAGAAGATGATCATAGCCATTTTCATGCTGAATTTGTGAGAAAAAAAGAGAAGAGAGAAAAACAAAGAAGCAAATGGAGAAAAGAGAAAGAAAGTAAAGTTGAAAGGGAAGGAATTGGAGTTGGAGTTGGCCCTTGTACCCTTTGAGAAGAGTTGTTCCTCTTATCAAAATGAATCTTTTCAGCCTAAAACTAGAGGGTGAAGTGAACTTACACAGTTGCAAAATTCATCATTTTAAATATAGTTTTATTACTATGATCGCTGACGATATTTGTATTTTTTTCATCATCTTCGATCAACGCCATGTATTATTTTTTGCTAGAACCACGAAATTAGTCAACTCCAAGCAACACTAGTCAACTCCTACCCTCTTTATCACACTTTATTTCTTCACCTCTCTAGTTTCCTTGACAAGTTCTCTCCCTTTGTGACATTACTCTTTTCATAGTGTATATTAAGATGAAGTCATTCTCATTCTCCTCTTCTCTTTCTCTTTATCTTGTTTTCATTTCTAAAACGGTCGTTCAATGCTACAAGTTCTCTAGATGGATAAGAGAAGTCAACAACATCAATGATACTATTTTATTTGCCCCGAGTTTGAGTTCTACTCTCTTATTCTCCCATTAAATGGTACATATAGAGAGAATGTCATGGTTCTAGCCAAAAACACCACGTAGCGCTGATTGGAGATGATGCAAAAGGTACATTTATCTTTAGTGGTCACAGTAATAAAATCAGTTTTAAGATGATGAATTCTGCAACAGTGTGTTTTGGGACATCATTAGAGAGTATCTAGATAAATATTTAGATATTATTAATGGATTATTCATTCATCATTTTGCTTGTCCTATAAACAAAAATTACATGCTTATACATCATGCATTATTGGTATAAATATGCATTCAATTATGCATAGTGAGAATGTTTAAATCACATGTTTTGAATTGTTTACATACAGAACAATATTGCAGAAGATAATCTCAGTAACATTCAAACTCAATAGCTATCTTGTTGGTGATAGAGTATGTGACGTATGTAAATTAAAAAAATAGAAGGGAAGTGAGTGTGAGTCCTTCTGAGGTCGCACATTCATAACCCTCTTGAGGTTATTATTATGGCGTGCGATTGCTATTATGAAATAGTTAGTAGGATCTACGTATGAGTATAACTTTATATATGATGTTTATTTATCATGCATATTAACATTCATTATATGTTAATATGGATTATACATATTAACATTTGCATAACATGTTAATATGATACTTGATAAATATACGATCAATTAATTAAAATGGTACATGAAATGCTATGATTCACTTATCATGGCATGGGTGCACATACTCACATTGACTCAATTATCATTGCATGAGTGGTGTGTGTGAAAATACATTTCATTCTCATTAATATAGCTGAGTACAGAATGAGAAGTTGATTATATTGTTAGATGCCATGAGAAATTGAGAGTTATGACATTTTAGAAAATGATTTACATTATCATGTGTATAGACATTTTCACGTCTGTATAAACAATTCTACATAAAGAGAAATACTTTAAACATGACAATTAGTTAGACATTAATTAGAATCGTTGTGATGGTTTTGTAAGTAGAAGTATAGACATTAATAAAATGTGTCTAGATACTTCGAGTAAATATGAACCATGAAATGAGTGTGTGAAATGGAACTAGACATTAAATGGAATGTCTATGTAATTTTTATGAAATATAAATGGAACGCCCTATAGCGCGTCATTTTTACTTTTATCTTGGAAATGTTTATTTTTGTTGAAAACGTAAGAGGAATAAGTGTCAGGCTTTAAAAGAACATGATCAACTGTATAATTTCAAATAATCCCAACTTAATTTAAATCGAAATAAACATATGTTTTTAAGATTGTTTTGAAAACAAACACTTGATAAAGTAATTCGTAAATAAAATTCAAACTTGGTAAAATAGCACTTAAAATTCAACTTTCTTTTTAAAATATCATTCTTCTTTCTCAATTCATGATCAAACTCACTCTAAAAAACATGTAATCTCGCCCCAAAAAGCACCTCTTTAACTGCATCTTTCATCAATTATGTTAATATTATCATTTCCTACATTACAAAATTTATCTATGAGCATGTCGCTCAGTAAAATATGTATAAATGTCATTGCCATATACAGTTCGTAAGAATATTTTTTTCCTTTCAGTCTTTATTCTTTCTTTTTTTCCACTTAACAATCCAGTTGTTGGGGTAATACAGTTTAGAGAAAGGAGATGACGCCATTAGGACTACCTCATACGGCACAACAAACTCGATTCGTGTCCCTCAACAACTATTTACATTTCATTTTTTCTTTTAGTCCTTCGATCTTTCTATCTTTCTTACATTTTGATTGATTGTTTGATTGTTGGGACAACCACAAGAGGAAGTAGACACCATTTGGCCACTCTCATGGCAACCTAACTTGAACTCTGCCCACAAAGACCCATTGCGTATTATACTTCTATTTTAATGTTTTGTACATAAAATCTTATGCATGAAAATATTTTTATCATCTTTTATAAACCATGGCGCATTAGTCATATTCTCCATACAGTCCATCTTTACATTCCTATTTCAATCATAACTGTCCAATTCTAAATATCACATTCTCGAAACAATATTATCATAATATAGTATTAAAGCACATCTTCAAGTCGTTATCATTATAACAAAACAATAAAGCACATTCTCGAATCAAATATCATTATGAATGTAATATAAAAATAAAATTCTCAAGCAATATTTTTTCTCAATATAACAGTAAGACATATGAAACAATGTCACATAACATATACTCGAATCAATATAATTGTAAACGTAACATAAAAATATCAAAAGTATAACAAAAAACAAGTTTTCAAGTCATATTATTGTAATTGTCAAAATAAATCAAGTTGTTATTGTCGTAAACTAACAATCAGACAAGTCCTCAATTCATTCTTATCATAAACATAACAATAAGGAAAGTTATCAATCAATCGACATAATATAACTATAAAACCTAACACTTTGTGATTTAGGCCGAAAGACCAAACACAAGCAACAACACTTATGTTTCTTAACGTGTAACATTCAAGAGCCTATAATATAGCATATCTTTGAAACATTAATCAACATGGAAATGATAGTCCGTAGCATCTACATAAAAATAAGAATATAGATGTTACGCTAACACTTTGTGATGTAGGCTAAAAAATTAAACAAAAACAACATCACTTACCTTGAATCCTTAATATGTATACTCTTGTTTACGACGTGTATCATTTACCTTTGAATTAAACTACGATTAAAGTTGTCAAGTATTAGTGAAAGAAAATGAAGACAAGAACAGTAATTGAAAGATTTCCATGGAGAAACCCTAACAATAATGAAAACTCTAACTGTCTCACTCAAACATGTATATCAATTTGCTTACTTGTTTAAGGGTCAAAGCCTATTACGATGAAACTTACTTTTTAGATTTTGCATAAACAAGAAAGCAATTTCGAACGAAATAATGTATTTTTAATATTATGTTTACCCTGTATTTTGATTGCATAAATTAATACAAAGTGGATGTTTAAATAGAATACTAACAAATAACCCTAAAAATATAGGAACCCTCGTAATTTTGGAAATATAAAATTTAGAGACCCTAACACGTCAAAAAATGCATTTTTAAAAATTTTAGGTTCATTTATTAATATTATTAATTAAGATAAATTATAAATATTAAAATATAATATTAATTAGACAAATCAATTAGTAAAAAGTAGAGTCAAAATATAATAAAGTTGATGTATTTACATATTTACCTACAAATCAATTCACGGGGAATTCAAACTGACATATCAGACATAAGTGGTTTAGTTGAAGCCACTTGTGTTATGAAACAAGTGTGAGCACGAGACTTATGTTGCACGTGATTCCATCAGAATTACAAAGTGCATTCTAAACATATTTTTGGCTTCTACTTATAATTTTTTACTTAAAAACTTTTCTTTTATATTTTCAAAGACATCACCTTTATTTAATAAATTTTTGTCCATACTTAAAAAATCTTTGATTGAACAATAGTGTGGTAGCCCACAACAATGTTATTCGAAACTTATAGGGTGACTATTCTAAAAATTACCCTTTAATCAATTAATTTGTCTGCTTACTATATCATTTAACCTTCATATAAATTGTATTATTTTCTCTAAATACTCTATAATCATTATAATAGTAATATAAAATATAAACTTATTTTTTAATACGAGATTAAATCTTACTAGAATTCTTGAGTGTTACAATAAACCATGGAATCATAGGGTAAATTGTAAATGATATTCATTTTACTCACCATTATTTTTAGAGATTAAAATGGGGTGCATGAAATGAGATGTAAAAAAAAAAGAGTGCTGAGAATCAAATAGAAATGAAATATATGATTATCTTGTAAATCGGGATTCAGATGTAAAGTGAAGGTTGCACATAGAGTAAAGGTGTACATAAAAATTAAGTGCACAAGAAAATGAGAAAGAATTTTAGTTAAATTATAATTATTTAAGTCATATGTCTAAGTATTATTACAAATTCACCATAGACTTCTTACATAAATAAGTGTGACACGTAGTTAAACATTATTTAGAAATGTTACGAAAATTTTGATAAAACACATTACGTGATGTGTGATTATGAGTATTGATCACTATTGAAGTGATTATTGTGATGACTAATCATATAGGATTTTAGTACGTTACTAGATGTAATTTAAATTTAATTTGGTGAATCCTAGTTTATAATTCTTACTCAGCTTTATAAACCTCACATTGTTGTTTCCTTTAATGTTTTTACGAACGGGTAGTGGTAGCTCACGGGATAAAAGTGAAGGCATGATGAATTGACGAAACCAGCACAACATAGCCTAGTAGCATTTTGGGTTGTCTTTTTCTTGTATTTTAGTTTAGTATAACCTATGTTTGTAAATCAATCTTTATAAGTTTTTTGTAATGAAATTTTTGTATGAACTGTGGATTAGTTTTAAAATATTTTATTATGTGCCTGAGAGACTGATTATATCTCCATCACTTGAGAGAAGGAACTTCGGCACTCGAGATTGTTAAGCTAAGCTCATGAAAATTTATTGTGATAATTCTACAACAATTTTCTTTTCTAAGAATGATAAGTATTCTCATGGAACTAAAATATGAAATTAAACCATCTTGTCGTCAAAGAAAAAGTACAGAAACAAAGAGCCTCAGTTGAACTTATCAGCACCTATCTTATGGTCGTGGCTCCGTTAATGAAAGGATAACTTATGGTCATGGCTCTGTTAATGAAAGGATTACTACTTGAGACATTTACCGAACATGTTAAAAGGATCAGTATTATTGAAAACTCTTATTAATGTAAAATATTAAGGTATTTAGTTCGTTATGTTTTGATATTTTGAGCTTATTTATTATGTTGTTTATGTTCACTTATAGATCTTATTACGTTATGTCATTTTGTATACATTATTGAATTATTGAGTAACAAGAATTAATTTTTTTTCAAAAGACCTTCCAGCGAACATGTTAAGTATGAAATGATACAGTGATACATATATGGGAGTATGTTGATTAAATGGCATGTAACCGCTATGATTCTTCTCGATTTTCTAGGGCATGTAACTGCTATTATTCTTATTAATTTTCTGTTTGATGATGATTTATAACTTAACCAGAATAAAGATGGATTTGAAATAAATTTTCTAAATTAAAGTACTATTATTAAACCTTATTTTCATGTATTAAGTCATACACAAGTGGGAAAACTTTAAATATTATTTGATAATAATTATAATGTGTCTTATGCTTAGCAATGATATTACTAAAATAAGTTTAAGGATTTAATCAGCTCCGTCCAAGGAGAATAAAGATATCACATTATAGTTCTATTTAATGGTTAATAGAGTCTCACATACTAGATTTAGATCCTCTCTCTACCCTAAGATTGAGTTTTCTCACCGTCAAGGAATTATATTGTCGGTCACTTTGAGAAATCAAGAATCTATAGTTTGCAACGTGTGCAACAATTCCAGAGCTAAAACAATTGAAACTTATGGATCAGGGTACATTTTCTAGATCTATTTATAGTCAGTAGTATATTCTTCCATGATATCGCTAAATAATGATTTATGCCTCATCGCTATTGGTTTTTGACGTGCATAATAAATTATAGTTTTGGGAATTTAAGTTTACATCATCTGGTGTGAAGTCACAAAGGGATTATAATCAAATCCCAGCCTAGCATACATAAATGACATGATCCCCATCAAGTACTACTAGTTCACCAATAGCAACGTTGTTGTCGCACAGAGAAGTAAGTTTCTAAAATTATTTAGAATAATTAAGCCCATCTTCGCAACTTGGTAATGCAAGCGAGAGAAGAGAAAGAGTACATTTGTTCAAGAGCAGGCCAAATGTCAACAATAGAAATATAAGCTATGATTTGAGATACAATAGGAGTCAGAAAGAGAAGTATATAGTTAACTCAAGAGAGGACGATTATATCATTGCCAGTAGAAGAAATCTTAGTTTAGTTGACAGTAGAGTGAATCTAGAAATTTAAGAGGTATCAATGAAGTATTCAAGCCCACGGCAAATGATCACTTAACTTCATGCGCAATCTTCATTTTGTACTTAATTCTATGGTTTATATTTATCAAAGATTTATATTTACCCAAACTATAGAGACATATTTTATTAATGTCTAGACTTAATTACGTAATATTTACACAACTCATTAGACATCTATGATGAATGTCTAATCTTATATTCTTTATGAACTCACTTAATTAATGTCTATCTTATATTTTCTTTATAAAATTTACAATACATTTATGATTAATGTCCAATTCAATTCATGTTATTTCTCTATATGTAGAAATTAATCAATGTATATATGAATATGCTTAAACACATGACAATGTAAATCATTGTCTAGATACATGACTCACCTATTTATCATTCTTATACTCAACCATACGTGATGAATACGAAATGAAACTCTCACACACACACACCTTATGCCATGATAATTGAATTAATGTGAGTGTGCATGTACCATATTATTTACTTGATCTCATATTTATCAAATATCATATTAACATATTATGTTAATGTCAATATGCGTAATCCATATCGACATATGTGAATGTTAACATGCATGATCAATAATCTCAATATGTAAATTTTCACACACACACACACATATATATATATCATATTTGACTATTTCACAATAACGCTTGCGCGTCACAATATACTTACGGAAGACTAGGAATTTGCAATCTAAGGGGGACTCACAGTCACACCATTTCTATTTTCTGACTTTACACATGTCACACAATACATAACCAGCGATATATATTTGGTTTGAGTGTGATCAATCATACCTCCCGTAGTATTGTTCATGCATATAAATAGTTCATGATGCAATGGTTTAAATATCTTCACTATGCATGCATTGAATTTGTATAAATACTAATAAAGCATGTGAAATGAACATGCAAATTTTTGTTAAATGATAAACAAAATGAAGCATAAATGATGATTATGCAACTATCTAGACACACTATGATGATGTGCTAAAATTTATGAAAAATTCAACGCATAAATCATTTAAAATACATTTTTACCTATTTGTGGACTCAGCAACTTCTATGATATTGCATAATTTATATCAATATTTTATTGAGATATTACTTAGTCAGTTTTATTAGTTTTTTGTCACTGTATGTGTTCATGTCACGAGAAGCAAGTGAAAATTTTCAAAATAAGTTTTCACCTCTCTAACCAACCGTCAATTTTCAATTATTCTATTTATTATTATAACCAAGTTTAACTATTCAAAAATTATAATTTCCAACTCCATTTAAATATCATTCTCTTTCTATTCGATTTCCACTTGCTATGTGTCCAAGTTTCCAATTTTCAATTATTTCAAATATCGTAATATCTCAATTTAACTACCAAGAACATTTTTATATCAATTACTTCACAAATTATAGCGAATTCATTTAGTTTTTCATACATATTCATAAATCGATAGGGTAAAGAATAATTTACCTAAAATTTTAGTTTTACTTCAAGATTTTTATACCAAAACATTTCTCTCAATGATAGAAAAACTTTTCATGTTGGAGGTTTTCGCCAAAACCCGACGAATCGTCAGATTTTTTCCTTTTTTCTTCTCCTCTATCTCCTCCTTCTCTCGATTATTCTTCCCCTCTCTTGCTGCCTCCAGGAGCCAAATGAGATATATCACATTTTTATTTAATTGTTATTATTTTATAAATTGTAATTTATAATTATATCTTGTTTATCAATTCTAAAAGATTATGTTGTCATTTGATTTATACATGTTTACAATTAAACTATGGTTATTATCCCTTATAATCATAGTTAGTTTAAACTAATTAATTTAGATTTATATTAAGTTAATTATGAATATTCACTTAATTAATCATGATTAGTTAACTTTAATTATCCACTAATTACACCTTAATAACATAATTAGTCACTCATCCTCGTGTGACACGTGGCACCATTTCATTGGTTGCTCCTTTTATTACATGACCACATACTTCAAGATATTAGAAATATTTTTCTTTCAATGATTTTCTCTTAATTCTCACTTTAAAATCTAATTCAGAGTGATTTATTAAAATAAAGCAGTTTTAAAACAAATATAGGTTAACAAATTTCAAAGTTGAATAACTCTTATTCCATAAGTTCAAATCATTTCCTTTAAAGGCCATTATCTTTCTTTATGTCTCTAGTTTGACACTGTAAATATTCAAAAATATTTGAGAACAATAATATTTGTTATTGAATTTACACTGTCAGAGACTCCAATAAGCAATTTTCACTTTTATCATAGAAAGTGTTTGATATCACTCTAATCATATTTAGTTGCTCTGATTGTAATTATTATAGTTAATCTTAACTAAGAATCATCACAGTAGTGTTGTTATACTCATCTTCTCCTTTCCTCTTAAATTAAGCATTATTCTTCACCCCCTAAATATCACTTCCAATATTATTAGTGTAACTCAACTTTGTCACACAAATCCCTTTGTTAGTTGAATTTCACCCAAATTATTTTTTTTGTCAAGGGTTTATTCTCCCAGAAGATTCTTCTATAAGGTTCTCTTAGCGATAGACTCTATTAGACTCCATCACTACCTTAAGTTTTTTCGCTTACTGCTTTCTAGCTCGTTAGTGTCCTCCCCTATGTTATGGCATCTTCGGCTAGGACATCCTAGTTTTCGTATTTTGTCTTGAAATTTAAAAGATTGTAATCTCTCAATTTCTTTTCCTAAACAAGTTGCTTTATGTACTCCTTGCCAAATGAGTAAAAGTTATTGTTTGCTTTTTCCATTGTCCTCTACTCATGCAAGTAATATTTTTGAAACATGCACTCTGATATTTGGGGACCCCCAGTGATCTGTTCTGTTTCTGGAACTCGATTGATGATTACTCTAAGTTCTCTTGGATGTTTTACCTAAAAAAAAATGACCAAGTTCGTAACATTTTTTTTTAGCTTTTCATGTGTTTGGTCAAAATCGATTCAGAAAGTAAATTAAAACCTTTCAGTCTGATCGGGTGGAGAATTTCAACCTCTATCTTCTATTTTTAGCATCTTTTAAATCTTTTAATATCTTTTAAATCAAAATATTTTTATACATTCGAAGTTTTATGTCTTTTTTTTCTAAGTGAATTAGATGTTTGTGTAGATGATTGTCCCACAGAAAATATAAGATTTAATTATCTAATTTTCTCTATGACATTATCATCAATATTATAATTGTGATGATTCATAATGAATAAAACTAAATATAATTTTTAATTTTTTAATAATAAATTAATATCACAAAATCAATGTCCAACAAACGCTTGTAGGTTGTGTGAATTGATCAACTTCTAAAAAAAATTAATACAAAAAATTTAGTTAATATAAACTACAATTAAAAATTACGTAAAAAAAAATATTAAATATACCTAGTTGAATGATAGAAAATAATGAATTATAAAAATAGAGAAATTGATTGCGAGCACTATTTATGTTGTGCAAAGTTTGCCAATTCATGCACGCTCCATATGATATTCATTGGCAAGCTGTGAAACACATTCTTCGGTATCTTCGAGGCACTACTTCCCTTGGTATCTCTACGTTACCTTCTTCTGATCTTAATTTTCGATGCTTTACTGATGCGGATTTAGCTTCTTGCTCTTATGATTGGAGTAGCACAAGCGCCTTTTGTATATTTCTTGGTCACAACTTAGTATCTTGGTCTTCATCAAAACAAAATGTTGTTTCTTTGTCAAGCAATGAATCTGAATAAGCATTGCAAATAGTGCAGTTTAAGTTATATATAGCTCAAATCCCTTTCAATGAAGTGGGTGTTACTAGAAGTACCTTTAATTCTTTGCGATAACCTAAGTGCTATATATTTTGCCTCCAACTCGGTTTTGCATACAAAGTCTAAATACATAGAGATTGACTATCATTTTGTGCAGGAAAAGGTTCTCAACAAATTACTTGAGGTACAATTACATTGCCCGAAGAAAAAATTCCAAATGCCCTCACAAAGCCTCTTTCCATATCAAAATTCCAACTATTTTGAGACGAGAGTCTCATCCAAAGACTATCAACTTGACCGAGGATGTTAGCATACAATCCATTACACATGTTTATTTTCTTGTATGAAATTATATACTTGTACAAAACTCTACACACATGGCTATTAACGAGCCACTGCAACAGATTTTGACATACAGAGAATAGAATACAAAAATTCATTCTAGACTCTCTCTTTCCACTCCCTTTTTCTTTCCTCAGTGTTTTCTATCCAAGATGTCATGTAAATTGGCTTTGGTATCAAGTCAAAGAATGAGATACGCGAGGAGAATGAGTTCATAAAGAAGAAACAAGGGACTATTTATCCGATGTAGAGAGTGTTTATAGAGGAAGAAAAGAATCAATCGTGTAATCCCCTTACCACATGGCATTATTATATCACATATGTCAAAATAATAAAAGAACAAACTATTTACAAAGGAAAATTAGGTGAATGGGGATCATTATCCTCAACATAAAGGAGGGTGATATAACCATAAGTATGCAAAGGAGAAACATTATCAACATGAATCATATTAAATGTAGTCATATTATGATTGTTTTGCACCATACCATGAAAGAAGATTGGCAAAGATAATGTGCTACGCTTGACACGAGAACGAAAAACAAAACACATCAAAAATATAAAATTTCCTCTTCAGTTTCCAATCCCAATCAGCTCTTGACATTGGTAATCATTTAAAAGGACTCGTAGAGGGAAATGAAACTGAGAATCCGGATGCACTGGATTGACCACTAGAAACAAGATTTTAAGCTAGAGAGAATCCACATGGAGAACATTAGAGAGATCATAAAGGTGTAACACAACCAACACCTGTTAAATGCAGAAAATAAACATCAACGATCATGACTAACACAAACGATTTGGGCGATGAGGTAATAAAAAAGGATTTATGGGGTGGCAAATGCTAAGAAGTGCAGGAGAATCCACATGGAGAATGCGCAAAGAATGACAGACCTAATATTAGAGGAGGTAAACCCTTACCCTTGAGGTTGTCTGTGGAGTACGACCCAAGGCGGAAAGCTCTGATACCAAGATCACAGAGAAGAAAAGAAACAAGGGTTTTTCAACTGCATTGTGGTTCGGCATCTTCAATTCATTCTATCACAAAATACTTCACTATGAATACATTTACAAATCTGCAGTATCCAACATCATCGTACGTACATTAACCAACATCTGTGCTGTTAAGATACCTTCTCGTGTTATTCCCTAGTATTCTACACTTACAAATGAGCTTTCTCCAATATCTTGTTAAACGTACCTTTCAAGGTACAATAAAGCTGGAAAATTTTTTTACTTAGCATGTTCATGATCTAATCTGAAATCTTGATGGGTTTTACCACCAAAATTCGATAGCCACCATTGATCAGGCTAAATCAAGCTTCAAGTTCTAAGGTGACGACATTTATGAGCTTTCATCTTCTGAAGAACCAGAATGCTGTCGGCTCGGAAAAGCCGGTGCGAGAGTTGGATTCACCGGAACGGGAAATAGTCGAGTGTACCCCACTATCGCTCGCTCATTAATTTTCCCTACCTCCTTGCAAACCTGGTCGAGTATTGCAAGAAAATCCCTCACGACTGTGAAAATACGGAGAGGATGAGCTTCTTCCATAGCTGAGTTGCCATGGAAGTACTCTGTCACTTCCTTCACCATCGAAAGAGCAACGCTCTCTTGTGCTTGGGTTCTGATAATTTCCTCCTCTGCTTTGCACAGAAACTCTTTCATGGACTCTGAGAACTTCCAGCTATTCATTTTCAAGGCTATATCTTCGTTTAACTTCACCACATCCTCAATTTTCTCAATCCCTCCAACAAGTTTTGAAGCCTCGTTTCTTAGAGTTTCAGAGTCCATTGCAGCAGCTTTCTTCACATTTGAAAGCTCCCCTCTCAGACCTGAAACTACTTGCAGGCCTAGTTTTTTAAGTCGAACATCATCGGTCAAAGATGATGGCTGATTGTTGTCGATTGTTTCTAGCTGGTTGGAGCCAGAAAGACGAAAGCCTTCAGCTTTTATAATTTCCTGGACGACAAAGTGCAAAAGAGTTGTTTTTCCATCAGTTCCTTTTATATCAACGAGCTTGAGAAGGGTGTCGAGTTTAAAGGCATGAGCATCGCCTCGGTTTGTTCCAACATTCATGCGGTTTCCAGTTTTGAGCACTGCTTCTAGAAGTTTGAGGAACATTCGGCTAGTCTTCAATTCTTCACAAGCAGCCTGCAGTAACACTTGCATGTTAAGCAAATGGATTTTGCGAGTAAATTTCGAGAGAAAAGAAATCTACCTCTTTAATGAATGAAGAAGCAAGTTGCGTAAAAATGCTTTGCAATATGAAGAGTCAAGAAAAATGATTTACAAGCACATACAAAACATAATACACTAATGGGTTTACAATTGAAAATCATATCAGAATCATTTCCAGTTGACACAAGAACAATCTTGATTTTGCTCAATTTAAAATCTAGTCCACTTGGGACATATTACGATGATGTTTTCCGAAAATGTTCTTGAAATGTATAAAACAAAATAAGCAACATGATCGAAACAAGTACCTGAAGCGTGTCAAAAGACCTTTTCAGGTATTCAATTTCAGAATCAAAATTAGCTATGTAAAGCATTGTATCTATCCTCCGAAACGCAAATGGTATATCCAGAACTGCCTTGAGAAATTTCTCTGCCGAGCCAAGCTTAAGCGGGGATTCATCTTTAAATTCTCTCAGTTTGATTTCCTCTTCTTTGGTGGGTGCCATCTTCAATAAACTTTCGAGTAATTCTGCACCCAAACTATCAGCATTGCCTGCTTCCAAGCAGAGCCAATAATATATAAATACGGATTGAGATACAGAATAAGGCATCTTATCTTTCATCTTGATCTGACAAGAATTCAGAACACAACAATAGCGATCGCACAAAGCTGTTAGGAACTAAGCCATGCATGCATTTAATTGATTTGCAGCAACAATGGCAAAAAGAAGAGAACAAAATGGTCAACTAGCGCTGTGTGGGAGCAAGAACTAGCAGTCTTTGGCAGAAACATACAACTGACATGAAATATCCATTCTTGCAAATTATTAAACGTTATGTTTAGAAATTATTCCTGTATGATGCGAGGTAGATTCAAACATTTCTTTAGTTACCTTCCAAAAGGGCTTCACAAACTTCATCAGTGGTGACATTCAGTGCCCTCAGCAAAATCGCAATGTTCTGAGACTTCTTCGAATCAAGAACCCAGTTCTCCGGGTGAGGGGAAGGGATTACTGATCGCCTAACATTATCTTTCTGCGTGGAGTTTGTATTATTTGCCATGAAAAGTGTCTCGATCATCTCCTCATTTAACCTGAAGGCAGAATGCGATTCTATAAACTAAAATCAAGGAATTCAGCTTAAAAGGAAAATTTCCAGGTGAACAAGAAGGCTGAGACTTCTTACTGGAAAGAGCTGGATTTAATCTGATCCCAAACCATAGCTCTGTCGGAGCTCGCCCTAACCTTGTCCCAATGTAAAGGCTTCAACTTTGGCTTTGGAGTTCCGTCGTTTCCTTCCGCCATTGTATTGCCGCTCAGTTGATCGGAAGAAGAAATTGGAGCAAAATTTTGGAATCCAGCAGGTCTTGATGGCGTAAGAAGGACCGGGGGTCTTAAGTTAGGCTCTTTAGTGAGGTTTGGTGTAGCTGGAATCTCCCAGAGCTTCCGTGGAGGAGGTGGAGGTGGAGGAGGGGCCAGCGATGGCTCCACAGCAGCCGTATCTCCAGTCTGAAGTGGCATTTCTGGTACTGATGAATCAGACTTTCTTGCAGGGGCATTTTTGGTGTTTCCTAAATCTTTGTGTGATGGTGAAGACGAGGAAGACGACGATAGGGATGTGGATGTGATAGGCCGAGCCGGAAGAGGTCGTAGTGGAGCCGGGAAAATGATAACAGAGTCCGGTGATTTTGAATTTAAGCTAGAAGGGCTCATTATCAATGGCAGAGAAGGACTGTTGGAGACAGAAAGTGTTGGTGAACCAGAATAAGAGGAAGGATATGACGACGTCTTCAGATTGACACTTCTAGTGCCATGTTTTTCGGCTTCTACATTCTGAAACATTTTCCGAGAGCTCGAACCCGTTCGGCTAAGATTTCCTTTTCCTCCTGAAGAGCCTCTCGGCGAGAAGAACTCTTCTCCGTCATCTTCTAGCTCATTTGTAACCGAACCTAATTCGTCATATCTATATTTTTCTTGTAACGACTGGTGTCGAGCAAGTGGAGGAAGTGGCTTAAGCTCCGGCGATCCAAGGTTCCGGCTGGGCGTGGCTGATACTCCGATTGGAATGCCACCGCCGCAACCGCTCTCCACATTTTCCTCATAGATCCCTCTAGAATTCACTAATGTTCCAAGGTAGAGGAAGTCTGAGCTCGTGTTCAGTGTGCGACGCGCCTTGAATCCACCATCAGAGGTGGCGATGTTAGGTGGGTATAAACTGAGGCTGTCAGTTCTCGAGATCTTGCCTCCGAGACGAACAGCACGATTCTTTCGGTAGAAAAGGAAAGCGGCGAGCGCTGCGAAGAGAGCGGCAGAGAGGAGAGAGGTAGAGACAACGATGGCGAGGATATGACTGTGAGGGTGAGAGGTGGGTTGGGGCAAAAGAAGGGAGGAAATGTTGGCGGGAAATGTAGCGAGAGCGGTGGCGGTAGGAGGGGGTGGCGGAGTGCTGTAGAACGGGAAGAAAGGCGGCGACTGCGAAGACGAGGAGGAGAATGGGAGTTTAGGCAGTTGTTGCTGCTGCTGCTGCTGAGGCTGCGGAGAAAAAGACGGTGGCTGAGAAGGGGGAGAGGAATCTTGAGGGAAAAAAGGTTGGTGCAGTATCCGACGGGTCTGCTGGCGAGCGGTGATCGGCGACAGATGCAGTGCGACGCAAAGGAGAAGAACGATCAGACGCAGCAAAACAGCCGTCGACATTGTAAAGCAAACTCGCGCAAGGCTATCGGGCACGGCGTCCCCCTCCTCCTCCGTTGAAAAACAAGGTTTTCGGCCAGATTGTTCCAGTGTGAAGAGGACGAGAACGCAGGAAAACAACAGGGACGTGATTTTGAAAGATCTCAGAAAAGAAAGGTACAAATCATGAAGAGAGAGAAAAGCAGAGACCCAATGGACAAAAGGATCTTCCTGAACTGCAAACAGTACAGTAAGAGGAGGAGGGTCTTAATGGCGGCACACTGCAGCTGCCAGAAGCAACCAAACAGGGGTGAAATCAGAGAGTGAAAAGAGGAAAAAGAAGAAACCAGATGGGGTCTGGGTATATCACCTCACCGTAGCTGCTGAGCTGTTTACACCTTGGTGACTGAAAACGAAACAACAACCTGCATGGACTTGTTTGTAAACCAACAATATTCTTAATTTAACCACGGTTAAACATGTACTATTTGTTTGTCAATATAAATAATTAGCAAGAATAGGATTAAAAAATTCAAAATAAAAGTAACCCCTAAAATGGTGTTCATGTCTTTGAAACTCTTCCTTAATAGAATATATTATAAATATTTAAAATAATAAATCATATGAATTTATAATATATGCATAAATTTTTTTATTATCTGTTTAAATTAGTAGAATATTCCTTACATAAAAAAATCCTCTTAAACCTGAAGTATTAGCATACTTATTTATGATCCTGAATTATGTACACGTACAAATGTTTAAGCTTTGTAGGTTTAATTTAATTTTGAGTATATATATATAGAGAAAAACATTCTCTAGGTAACGTGAGAAATCACTACCGGATGCAATACAATATTAAATTAAATTAAAATATAAATAAAAGAATAAATATTATACTAATCTAGAAAAATATTATGGACCACATTCACACGTGTCCCAGAAATGAAATTTCACTACGCGATTTTTGTGGCGGAGAATCTAAAAACAACAAGAATCCAACGACGACGACGTTTAGCACCACACTAGAAGGGTGTGGGGCCCACGTGATGTAAAAATGGCAAGAGAGGACCCGTGAGACTCGGACGTGGGAGAACGAAAGCTGTCGTCCACTTGCCCTCTCCTGTTTTGAGCTTAGAACCCACCCCAAGAATTGAAAAAAAAGAAAAAAAAAAAAAAGAAAAAAGAAAAGGCAGACTTTAAGCAAGATTTAAGGAGTTGAGCAATTAGTCCAAGAAAAGGAAGGCAAGCAGTGCATCAAGATTCCTTTTTTTTTTTTTTTTTTAGAAGTGGGGGCGGGGCCTCTTCGTTTCCGTCTACCCTCCCTTTCCATTCTTTGCTTTTCTCTCCCTCGAGATTCAAAAAAAAGGGCTCTCCTTTTTTCACTTTTTTCTGCCAAAAAAACTCTTTTTATTTTATAATTACCTCGTTCATTATTTTTATTTAATTCTGAATATGTTTAAAATAATAGAGGAGGGACGGCGCCGTTGCAGTAATTGAAAGCAGGGTGCGGTGAAAGAATGTCTTGTGGTGACGTGGCAATGGACTTTGACTGCTCCGAGGCAGCGTCACTTTTTAGGCTGCCTCCCTAAACCCATCATCTCTGTGTCGGTGCCCTAATCTAATTCCATTGAGTTATATGCCCCATTAGCTGTCTCCAATATTTGGCTTGGCTTTTTTTTATGTTGGGATTTTATACAAGGAGGGATTAATCCACCGAAAAGGACCGATTTTAAATGTGAGGAGATGGCTGGCTGAATATAATAATCTATCAAATATTAAACAAGCCTTGCAACACAAAGCCAACTGGTACATTACACATAGCAAGGACCCCGCAGAGAACGAAAACTATGAAGTTAGTCTATTATAGGACATTTATTCAATTAAACTCAGCTGAACTTTCGTCCCCAACAATAGACCACCCCAGACCTAGTCTAACTAGCCTTGAGTCTGGACTTTTGGGTCCAGTTTTTTGTCAGCAACTCCGATACTCCATTGTCCCCGCCTCACTAAAACATTTTCAAATACTACTACTTCTGCTGTTGCTCGCAATACCAAGTCACAACAACGCTAGTGAGTGGCTCTTCTATTTTTTAAAAAGTTGCCACTTTTGACTTAGCTTACAACTTTGACTTTATCCTCCCATAATTCTAGTTATTGTTAAAAATATATTTATAATTATTAAGTTTAGTGCAACACTCAAATTCTAATTGAATCATAAATCTATATATTAATATTAAATTTTTTATTTTTTATATATATTAATGTTTCAATCGTAAAATTTAATTATAGTTTTAATTTATAATTAATTATTTTTCTTATATGTTTGTAATATTTTTTAGTAGAGATTTTGAGGGTTTGTGTTTATATTTCATTTTTTGAGTATTATTGTTGCCAGCTTAGTATCAAACTCCATAAATTATTTTTCCAGTTTACAATCTTAGTGTGCGAAATTTGCAATGTTTTTATGGGAAAAAAGAAATTAGAAAAAAAGGGAAATGTGTTTCCCTGCGTCTTTGGCTTCTTCACTGAGAAGAAGAAGGAACACCGTCAGTGGCCGATGCCAAGGGGAGAGAGGAGATTGAAGAGCAGCCGCAGAGAATGCTGACGCGCGCACCAGAATCGCACTATCGCCGCGAGTGCAGCGAACGAAGTCGCCGTCTGCAGAAGAGAGAAATGCAGAAGCGTCGCCGCGGCCCTTGTCCAAGCCATGAAGAAGGTGTCAACCCCGTCATTGGCCACACTTACAGACGCAGAGAATGTTGCACCGATTTCGCACAGTTTCGTGCGAGCGAAACCGGCGTCGTTCATAGCACAAGCTGCCACCGTAAAGGGAGTTATCCGCGTTCTGTTCTGTCTTCGATCGAACAACATTCATCGATCTAGTGTTCCGTTTTCTCCAATATTTCAGCCGCAAGCTGTGAAGAAGGAAGCTTCACTTCACGACCATTTGGAGAATAAAGTTTTTTGTGGGATAAAACAGTGTTAAGCCCCGGAGTTTTATTTTTAAAATATACCCTAAACTATAATATCAAACGACTAAGACTTTAAACTACTATAATCTAACAAATCCAATATTATCGAGAGACCGATCACTATTTATGAATAGTATAGGAGACCAATCTCTAAGAAACGAGAGGACCTCCGGTCTAGTGTTAACGTGGCATTGGACCACATGGAACGAGGGTTCGAGGTGGGGGTGAAGACCTCCCCTTTGATGTGCATTGCACGTGGGGGGAGAACGGCCTCATGTTCTCAAGAACTCATGTTTGTGGGATCTAAACCCACTAGCCCTGAACAGACCCCGTGCTTAAAATTATTGCTAAGAACGGGGTCAGTGCCCCCAATTAGGAGGTCGATCTCTGACACTATATAAGTCTTCAGTTTCATTTTCACTCCAACTCGCGAAAACACTCAAAAAACCTCTCCACCATTTTTTGCTCCGGCGAATTTTCTTTGTATTAACAACGTTGATGGAGTCTAATTTGAGCAAATCGGTTGATTTAGACGAGACAACAATTGGTGATGCCAATATGAATTGGTATTCATATTGCACGCCAATATATGGTAAGCTTCAGACATTCGATCACCTAGAAGATAACGAAGAAATAGATGCGCAATTGACGTCAAAAACTCTAGACGATGAGCTTCAAATATTGGTCGACTTGAAAGATGATAAGGTGGAAAGCATACCAGTAATAGAAGAAATTTCGATGAAATTTTATTTCGATCATATATATAATTCTTTAAATGCAATTAAAGAAGAAATAATATAATACGCTTTGAATAATGGTTATAAGATCAAATTCACTAAAAGTGAATATCAACGCCTAACAATAGTGTGTAAAAATAGATATGTTGCCGACTGCATGCTTCGAAGATGCAAAATGAGCTTGCGTTTCAAATAACAAGTTTCAACGATTCTCACAATTCTTCAAAGAAAATTGAGAATCGACATGCTATACCAAAATGAGTGGCAAATCATTATTTGAATAATTTTAAAAATCAACATACGTGGAAAATTCCTTCCATTATCGAGGCGGTGAGGAAGGATTTGAATGTAAACATTATACTAAGTCTTACTAGAAGAGCGAGGGAAAGGCAACGAGCAATGCAAGCTATTACGGTCGTACGCAAAAGAAATATGCAGATCAACTTCGATTAGTACATTGCGCATACACATTACTTAGTGGGCTATGATGATAATGAGGCATGTGTATTCTAAAGAATGTACTTATGTGTAGCTACTTGAAAGACATGTTTGTTGCAGCGTGATAGACCTAATATCTGTTTGGATGGTTGTTATCTAAAGGGATTGTGTCCCAACAAATTACTTACAGCCATCAGTTTTGATGGCAACGATGAAATATATCTTGTTGTTGTTGCTAATGTAGAATCAAAGTGTATGAACTCATTGACGTAGTTTTGGCAAATATTGAAGCAAGACCTACTTACTGAATTCAGATACGTATGAACATTTGTTTCGGATCAACAAAATGTATAATGCATTTCCAGTTGTTATTTGAAATATTTGTCTTTAATTTATTAGTTATATTGTTTTATACTGACTATGTTGTTCTTTCAAATATCAAAGGTTGTTGCCTGCTGTGCAGCAGAATTTATCGTTAACTGACCACCGCTACTGCATTCGGCACATGTACACAAATTTCAAAAACTAATTTCGAGGTAGAGTATAAAGAGATACAATGTGGAATGCGGTTAAGGTAACTACAACTTATCATTTCGAGAGAGAAATGAGGAACTTATATCAGATTAATCCGGATGCCACTCATATTTTCGAGACACAGACCCTAGATATTGAGATAATCATACATTTTCTTTGATTCCGAAATGTAAACTAGGATTAAATAATTTATACAAGTCATTAAATGTAGTTCTATTACCAGCCATGACATATTGATTTTAACCATGTTCAAAATGATCCAAAAGTACATGATTAGTAGGAATGTGAAAAAATATGAGAAATTGGTCTTATCAGCAGACATTTTGTATCACCAGATAAGAAAAAAACTTGTCAAATTAGAACGTGCAACTCGAAATTAGAGTCATTTGTTTGTGGAAGATACTCATTTTGAGGTCAACAATGACAACAAATAATATATTGTCGACATGAATGCATGTGCGTGCAACTGTCATAGGTGGGAGCTTACTGAAATCTCGTGTGTTCATTTTGTTCCTTGCATTCGTTTCATGAGACTATCACCAAAAAATTATGACATCAATACCATCACTGGGCAACTTATCTGCAAATGTACTCACATTTCATTCGTTCTATTAGTGGCCAACATATGTGGCCACCCATAGAAAATATGAATGAAATTCATCCACCTTAAAGAAAGCGCCAACCTGGTAGACCGAATAAGAAAAGAGTGCGAGATATCAACGAGCCGCCAATAATGATAATTACGAGGAAGAGCTCAATAATGTCATGCGGTATATGTTTGCGTCATGAGTATAATAGTCACACTTATCCTGACATGAGATCCAATCCAGGCGCTGTATGTGTTGTTTCTGCTTCAGCTTCGGAAGATACATTTATGGGGGTTTCCATACATTTGCCGAGACACAAATATATTTCAACACATTTCGCTCCTAATATAGTTGTTATATTTTCTAATATTGTTTTCATTATATACAGGGATCTTCTACACACGGCTCACTTAGAAATTTATGACTATTCCTACTTTAATTTTTATGTAGTTATTATAATGTGTCATGTGTAGATTTATTGTAATATTTACTTAATATATTTATTATTATATGTAATGTATGTATTTATTCTAATATGTAATTAATAGATTTATTATTATATGTAAAGTTGAAAAATTAGGCAGAATTTCATTTGTTTTAGGACTCCCTCATAGTTAGTTTCAAACAATTCTTACATATTCAAATCACAATTTTATACCCAACATCCAGTTCCAGATATAAGCATTTAACTCAATTACAACCAAAGTAAAGTACAACTATATAAGTATATAGTAAAATACATAAAATGAAATACAAAACATAAACTCTACGATGATGGGAGATTGTCGTCGTTCTCCTTCATCCAATCCATCAAGGTTTTCGTCAGGGCTATCTGGGACTCCATCATCTTTCTCTAAGACTTCATTATCTTTCTCTGTCCCACTGTGAGCTTCTCAACTCTACCTATAAAGAATTTGATTCTCTGCTCCATCATGTCCAACCGACTTGCCGTCTGGGGGGGGGGACAGGGACAATCACTGCGTGGTCGTATCCTCTATAGGCACATCCTGAGAGGTGGAGGTCTTCATAGGAAGATCCTGAGAAGTAGAGGCCCTTTGATTTCCCTTGAAGAGCTAAGTCTCGTCAACTTCAATAAGGCCCATTCGAATTACATGGAGTCTATCAAACACATCGCTGGATCTCTGTACTCTCACCAACTCTCCAATTGATAAACGAACCCCAACTTGCTCGACAATCTTCTAAATCAATGTGTCGTATGAGAAGTTTTTATTGCATGTCCAACTGATCTCCAACATGTGACCTAATATGACGAAGCTGTGGTCAAACAACTTGTCGTTGTATAGCTTCTCCATGACATAGAGATCCATACAACTCACGAGATCTCTATGTCCATCCTGAGGTAAGAGGGTGGGTTATCTCACGAGTCACTAAAGATCTGATGAGCTCCTCTAATTTAAGGATTTTGAGACCTCTCACCTCTTAGATAGTTGTTACTTAAGGTTGTCATCCTCTTGCGAAGCATTAGAAAATTTTCCTAAAAACTCTTTGTTCGGATAAACTTTGGATAGGAACTTCGTAATCTCCTGATGTTGTAATTTTCAAGCAAAGCAAATTTCTGTTTTGAATTACCAGAGTTTTGCAAAAATGGTAGTGCATGAAAATTGTTAAGTTTGAAACAAAACTCATTACACATATTAAATATTTCAAATACCCTTTTTCAAGAGTATTTCTATAAAGATAATCATGTATGGTAACAAGTTATTCATGCACAAAATCATTAACATAGAATTAATAATCACATATTATCAATCATCAAAACTACAAATATAACAATAATACTGTTAAGTTTATGAATTCACTTCCTAAGAGATTATTCGAGAAGACTCGGAAGAAGTTAGATTTTTAAGTGAAGTTCAAATTGGGATCTAAGTGTACATCATAGTCGGCGACTCAACCTATTACAGATGTTTAGTCACTATCTTCGATTTCATGTTACAGTGGTATTGTCAAAGGCAGAACCAAGTAGAATGTTAAAACTCTTGGATGATATAGTGAAGCTAGTTCAGTGGATCATGCGCTAAATGTGTTCGAAGGTAACGATTCAAGTGATGAGTTTTCAATACGTTTACATGTAATTTGTTTTGATAACTCTGATAGCTTTATAGTACAATGAAGGTGGAGATTTAATTTTTTTCTCAAGTATGTCTCTCACATTTAAATGATACTTAAACTTGATTAGCATCGGTTACTAAGTTGGCCCATCATTGATTTTTGTGAAGAGAATGTTATTTTTAATAAAGTTTTGAGTTGTCTGAATTCAGTATTTTGAATTTGCTTTGAGTTGGGCCAAGTAACCTGCATTAGATTTTTTGTGTAAATTCGTGTCAAGATATACATTGTTAGAGTCTGGTTTGACCTGAATTTTAGTTGGGTCAAGTAGGGCTTATATACCAATTTAGATTTTCGGGTTAATTAGTCAAAATTAATTATTTAAAAAATTACTGTGTAATTAAATTAAAAAATAACATTGCATAATTTGAAATTTACATTGATTACAAAACTACTTTCAGAGTTACTACAAATCATAAGTCAAATGGATTATACTTAATATAAATTATATTAAATATAATATAATTTTTTTATTTATAAAAAAATATTTTTTATGAAGGGAGGAAGGAAATCCTCTCTCTATTTTCTTCAATGCTGATGTCGAAGGAAAAGAGTGGGGAGAGACTGTTTTGTCCCTATCATGAAATCGTTGCATCCCAAGGCAGGAGAATTGGTCGTTGGCCATCGTGTAACAACTTTCGTGAAAGAGTTTTGAAAGTTGATAAATTTTTTACTTTCATTTTTATATTAATTTATGATTTTTTTTATATAAATCATGTTCGAGCTTAAAAACTTGAATTCATATGTTGTTTTTGATTTATGTAGGAGATTTACAGTTTATTTAAATTTGTTAGACGAATGGTTGTGAGAATACAACGAAGGGAGATGAGTTCGTGACTTTTCGTCATAAAATATCCCCAAAATATTAATATCTACGAATAGTCAGTTGACACTTCAAACCTTAATGTTGAAAGCAAAAAAGTATCAAGTGTCGACATCTGATAAGGAAGTGTTAACCGCTAATGTATTTTTGGGCTGAAAATCGAGAGATATGAAGCGTCGACAACTAGGTTGAAGTGTCGACTGCAGACCCAACCCAAGAGTTTTAAGTGTTGACTGATAGGTCGACTATCGCCTATAAGTTTTGACCAAGAGGTCCACGCCTATTCAAACAGCAGTGAACAAGTGTTGACCCTTGTCTTGAAGTGTCGATCCTAGGTGAAACTCAACAAGTATGAAGTATCAACCACGTGTTGACCCCCGACTTGAAATGTCGTCCTCACATCCTTATTTTTGGGAAATACTTTGTCGTTGCAATGTGTAATTCTTAGCCATTTATAGTGTTGTAAGATTGGATTCATAGTCCTAACATGAGCTTGTTTTCTCTTAGAGTTGAATAAAATATTTATAACGTTGGTTTTGTTTTAGACTTAGAAGAGTTTGAGGACTTCAAGCAGGTATCTAAGGTAGTTGTTCCCGTGCATAGGAAGAACGGTTCATATCGAAGTAGGAGTTTTATACTCTTTGCTTTGCATAACATAGTTTTTATAAAAACCTTTGTTTGGTGAATTATCACCCATGAAAATCTGACAGAGCCTGATCACCAACACATCAGTTTTTTTATGTATATATATGATTGATTTTACATGTTTATCATTGTTACATGATATTTTATTTTGATTTGATATATATTAAGAGATGAATCCTCTAATACTTCGGACGATTTTAGTGCTAAAGTATCACTATGCTATTTGAGTACACCTTATTGTTTGTCAATTTGCGAAAATGGATAATATGGCGGTGATGACATGCTTCTTAGGTTTTGAATCTCTAAATCTGATCGTTGTATGTTTATTTATTTTGGTTAATGATAGTGTCGTTGTTGACTAGGTACCCAGCCACTGGAGATAACATTGATAGATCTTTGGATCGCCGTTATTTTCTTTTTCTCTTAACTCATGAAGTGTTAATGGATATTCAGATCGTTACATTTTTATGTTAGTGTGCTTGATGGGTCTTTGAGTGAAGTTTCTTTTTCACAAATACGATTTTTATTTAAAATGTACGATGATGATATATTTTAGTATAATTGTATATATATATATATAACAATATTTTGAATAATTATCTCATCGTGGATCGTGGAAATTAAAATGATGAAAAATGAGTTTTCATAAAACGATGTTTAAAAACTCTTTTTTACTTGATCATGTTTTGAAAAGAAGGATAAAAAAAGTTTTACATACATAACATTTTACTTACTCATCCCAAATAACTCTTCTATTTTATTGAAAGAACAAGAACTGTGAGTTGTTGGAGATCGAAAACATTATCTTTCTTTTATTTATTGTTTAGTTATTCCTAACAAGAACTTATCTTACACTTAGGTATGTATAAGATTAATTTTTTGGATTTGGATGTTTAGATCATATTAAAATATTTATTTAATTATTGCACTATTATATCTATAATAATTGTGTGGATCTGAGCTTTTAATTTATGATCAAGTCTTCTACTACGATCCAAAATTTGACCTGGACAATTAGGTTTTCTTCGAGGTTAGGCGCATGTCTGAATCGTGATAAAAAACCACTCGTGGTGTGACAAGGGGAGTGATTTTTATCTTCTCAAAACATCTAGATTCTCAAAACATCTAGACCACTGCACACTAACGTTAACTCATCATTATGCACTAAAAACATTTACAAGATAAACGGTTTGAGAGATTCCTAGACATGTTGAAGTAACTTCCCAATATTCCTCTAGTTGCAGCTTGTCAACAAATGGTGAATTAATTTGGAACTATGTCTTATGATTTTATGTCGGCATAAATCTAATGTCTATTTTTAGAAAGTTAAGGATCAGAGTAGCTCAATACATCAATGTAACACCTCAATTAGAAAATATTTTAATCATGGTGGGTGGGTACATTTAGGGGTGGAAATTAGTTATGTTAAAACCGAAACAGAACCGAAACGAACCAAAATCTTGATTCAGTTCGATCTCAATGTTGGGAAAACCGAACGGAAAATATCAAATTAGAAAGAAAATATTCATTTAAAGACATTGAGGAGAATAAACGACATCATTTACACACTTGTTACATATGGTTGGACTCTTCCTTTTTTATTCGTAGACATTTTTAATTTCTTAACCAATAAATTACAGTCTCAAGGGCCTCAGGCCCAGTTTGAAAGTCCTTGTTGACTTTGATGGGCATACGTGGCCCAATCAGCAATCAGAGGCCGAAAATGGTTACGGTATACTGCGTTATATATGATCCAATCTTCTCTCTCCTCCCTCCTTAAGCCAGGAGATGCACCGTGCACGAACAGATGCAGGAGGTGGAACAGGCGAAGACTAGTTGAAGAGGCGGAATCCACTTTCACTCTCTAGATCAGATTCAGATCAGATTCGTCAAACTCTGGCAATGTCTTCCTTTACAAGATCTATTTCTCTCCTTACCTGCTTCGCCTTCTTCCTCCTTTACCCGCCTGCCCCAGCGTTTGCCTCCGAATCAGATCACCGGGTACAGCTTTCAATCTTCTCGAGCCCTATCTGACTTGCCATTCCTAGAAACTTCCTCGATTCTGATGTCTTCCATCTGATTTTTTTGGTCAAAACTATTAGATCTGTTCTAATACTGCCTACTTTTGCTTTTGCTACGACATCTGAGAATTTGGGATATTGATAACAGTTTACTACTTGAGGATAATTTGGATGTTTTCTCCTGTTACATGAAAATATTAAGCGTTTTTATGCACAATCTTAGCTCGCATTAGTAGACGAGGAAAGATGGCTGACAATATTTGTTGTTGTTTTCGTTTTTCTTGACGTTTCAAAATCAATTTTTTTTTTATGAAATCTTATTTGAATTCTTTTTTCTCTCACGCAGTATAAAGCAGAAGATCCTGTCGTTCTTTGGGTTAATAAAGTTGGCCCTCACAATAATCCACAAGAAACGTATAACTATTACAGTCTTCCATTCTGTCGTCCAGCTGGAAATGGTGGTCACAAATGGGGTGGTCTTGGTGAGGTCCTTGGAGGAAATGAGCTTATAGACAGCCAGATTGACATAAAGTTCCAGAGTATGTGTAACTCCAAATACATTGTAGTTAGTTAATGACAGATAGTTCCTTGATGGAATTTTTTTCCTGGTGCAGAAAATGTAGACAAGACTACTATTTGCCAAATTAAACTTGATGAGCCTACGGTTCAACAGTTCAAGGATGCAATTGACAGGAATTACTGGTTTGAGTTTTTCATGGGTATGTATGAACAAGAACGTAATTTTCCATCAGCTGGAATTTGTATTGGTGCATGTCCAAATGCTTTTGAAGATTATTAGTGCTTCTAATGATGCATCAGCCAGTGAAAATATGTTCTTTTTCATTTAATGCACATATTGCTTTTTTCCTTTTGTTTTCCTGCATGTTATTTTTATTTATTTTGGTATAGATGTATCTGTCTTCATCAGTTTATTGTTAAACTTACTTTTCTTTTTCTTCTTATGTCTTTTCTAATTATTGTTTGCTGGGATGGTACGAGAAAGGGCAGATGATCTGCCGTTGTGGGGTATGCCTTCTTTCCACTCCTTTTCAAATTTTCAGTTCTCAAATGAGTTGACCTGCTAACTAAATGTGTTTCCTTGACATATATCTTATAGACTTTATTGGAGACCCACATCCAGACAAGGGTACTGATGATGGCAAGCAAGTTCTTTTTACACATAAGAATATTAATATTACATACAATAAAGATCAGGTAAATACGTCTTTCTACTTCCATTTATGTTTTTTGGTCCGATACGGTTCACTGGGTTTATGTTAGCATAATTTTTCATTCTTATAGATTATTCATGTGCGTCTCGCTCAAGAGAACCCAAAGCCATTGGAAGTTGGAAAGATGTTAGATATGACTTATTCTGTCAAATGGGTGCCTATCAATGTTACTTTTGCACGTAGATTTGACGTTTATTTGGATTATCCATTTTTCGAGCACCAGGTGAAAACGTCTAACATTATATCCTGTTTATTAACCATCATGAAATGTTGTTATAACTTCTAACTATTATTAGTCACTGTTTCTTTTTTATATTAATTTCCCACGTGAAATTGTTGTTGAGAATCATTTGTTGTTTGATGTTATGCAGATCCATTGGTTTTCCATTTTCAACTCATTCATGATGGTTATTTTCCTTACTGGTTTGGTGTCCATGATATTGATGCGGACTCTTAGGAATGACTATGCTAAATATGCTCGTGAAGACGATGATCTAGAAACTCTTGTAATGGTTTTTAAAATTTTATTTGTTTGTTATCTTATGTTAAAATTTAGTTCTTGATGCTTGTGTATTACAAACAAGTCTAACAGCTTCTGTAATATAATTGTGTACACATTTTATTCGCAGGAAAGAGATGTTAGTGAAGAGTCCGGCTGGAAACTTGTACATGGGGATGTTTTTCGACCTCCTTATAGTTTAGTTGTTCTTTCTGCTGTTGTTGGCACTGGTGCTCAGTTAGCTTTGCTTGTTCTTCTCGTGATTCTATTGGCTATTATTGGAATGCTATATGTTGGGTATGTAAAGAACACCTATTTCTAGTTGTTAATGTATTTTTTGATGTTTTTGTCGTAATGTTGTTACTGATTTCTTTATTTGATTATAAAAACATGAACAAATTAACCTGACTGTCTTTATTTTATACTGTTCCTGTTGAATATGATTTTCCACCAATCATGTCCTTTCGTTATCATTTTTTTCTATAGGAGAGGAGCAATTGTCACAACATTCATTGTATGTTATGCTCTTACATCGTTCATTTCTGGGTATGTGAGTGGTGGAATGTACTCCCGCAATGGTGGTAAGCATTTAATTCTTCGATGAATTTTACTTTCTAGCTTTAACTTAGTTATATGTATGAGACATTTTTCAGTAAAAGGATTAGAATCTACTGAAAATTTCAGAAGGGGTGTATGCACCAAAATGATATAGGTATCAAATTATTACACGAGTATTTTAGCTCCTAATGTTAGGGATATGTACAAGTTATGCAAATTCATTCCCTTAGTACTGACAAAAAGAGCTTGCCTCTGTCCATAAAATAGGACTGTTGAAGGCTCTAGCATTTACTTTTACGAACACCAAGAATGAAATGTGTAATCAGTTTTCGTACTTTCAAATTTCTAAAATGATTCTTTTAATAGAAAAGATCTTGAACTTTTTCTTAGATGCATGATTCTTTTTTGTTTTTTAATCTGATTCTATGTTAAATGATGTGTTGATTTTGGGGGATTCTTGTGTAACTTTTTTATTCCAGGCAAAGGTTGGATAAAGTCAATGATTCTCACTGCATCTCTATTTCCCTTCATGTGCTTTGGAATTGGGTTCATTTTGAACACCATTGCTATATTTTATGGATCTCTAGCTGCTATTCCATTTGGGACAATGGTTGTTGTCTTTGTTATTTGGGCTTTCATTTCTTTCCCATTGGCACTTCTTGGGACTGTTGTCGGACGAAACTGGAGTGGTGCTCCAAATAATCCATGTCGTGTGAAGACCATTCCTCGTCCAATTCCTGAGAAAAAATGGTACCTCACGCCATCTGTAATTTCACTAATGGGAGGATTGCTACCTTTTGGAAGCATTTTCATCGAGATGTATTTTGTCTTCACCTCATTTTGGAATTATAAGGTGATTCTTCTCTTTTCTCAAGATTAAGAAAACTGATGAAGAAGATAAGATTGGTAAAGAAGATAAGACCATGGGTACTAATATTCTCATACCTAATAAATTCTTTAGCCTTGGAAATGAAGGCGTTCAAGTTTGTTTTATTCAACGATTACAGAAGTTTTTTTTAATACAATTTTCTCAAGGGGATTGTCATTATCATTTTGTAGTATAAATTAGTAAATAACCATCATGTAATTGAAACATATGAATAAACATTGAATCTGGATGATAAAGTAGTTAAAAATCTTACTTTTACTTGTGGAAAATAGTATGTCTAAAAAATTATAAGGCTCTATTAAGAAAATCTGTGAGTTGTTACTCATATCTGTCATAAATTAATGTGTTAGCGTTTTACTTAATCTTGAAATTCTGTGCATTAAATTAAAAGTATATTTGAATTTTATGACATTTTAGTTGTCTTTGAATGTCTGGGATTGGTCGAGAACTTTATTGATCTATTTCCATGACTTTATACAATTTTTGGCTTCAGATATTGCTGTGTAGTTTATTTCAGTTAAGTACCCAGGAGCTAGGTTGAATGAAAATGGTTCTTTTGAGTTTCTTCTAATTGTGAATAGTTACAATTGTTCAGTTCCTCGTAATGTTTACTCTAAATCTGATAATATATATTTTGTCAATTGGTGTCAACAGGTGTACTATGTCTATGGCTTTATGCTACTGGTCTTTCTAATTCTCGTTATTGTTACTGTCTGTGTGACTATCGTGGGAACGTACTTCCTGCTAAATGCTGAGAACTATCACTGGCAGTGGACCTCTTTCTTTTCTGCAGCCTCAACAGCTGTCTACGTCTACTTATACTCAATATACTACTACTATGTGAAGACTAGAATGTCAGGCTTCTTCCAGACCAGCTTCTATTTTGGATATACTTTGATGTTCTGTCTTGGTTTAGGAATGCTCTGCGGTGAGCACTTGCAACTTAGTTTTTGATTTGATTAAAGATTAACTTGCGCTATTTTCAAGATTTGATAAAAAGTTTTCTTCTTCTTGAACCGTTTTGTTTTAATATTGTTTGCCTAGTTTTTCTTTAAAAAAACTTGCATTCTAAATTTTTTATACATGTTTTGAAGATCATATGATATTTTTCCTTTCTTATTAAGTTAACAACATGAAGGCTTGTTAGGTTCTTTCATTTGTTTAACATTTTCATCCTTGAATAAAATATTTAAGATGCAATCCTGTGCCTCCTCCGGGTTTAATTTCTGATCGAGGGTGCATCACGATCTTTCTTGGGGGCAAGGATTATCTGTTACTTGCCTTACCTTTTTTTCTTCTTGTTTATCTTCGGCTGTTTTCAAGACTTATTGCATGCACATCTCAAATTTCAAGTTCAAATTTTTTTTTTCCCGTTAGATTCTGATTCGACGACGTCGATTATGCCATCAAAAGAACACTTTACTGACTTGGTCATTTTGTATTGGAATGGTTGATATCATTCAACTTGGTATGTGCAGGAGCTGTGGGTCACCTGGGTTCAAATCTGTTTGTGAGGAGGATCTACAGAAACATCAAATGCGATTGACGATCATACGAGAAACCGACGGACAAATAAGTTTTGATTGAAGATTTTGAGAGGCAAAATGTAGATTGAAATCACAGGTTTTGAGACTGGAAAAAGTGTAGCCTTCTCCTTCTGTGCATTAGTTCCTCCTCCCCCTCTTGAAGGTCTTCATTTAGATAGCCAGAATTGTTCTTATAATATTTAGACATTAGCCATTGTTTGAGACTTCTTCAATCATTCAGTTGCGTCCTCTTTTTTCATTTTTATATACTGAGCTTCAGAACTTGCCTCCTCAAATTCCTGGGTGTTTTAATCCTGTAATCTTCTGAAGAACAGTCAAATGTTGTAATCTGAAACCCCCCTCTTTTTTTTTTTTTTTTAAATGAAAAATCACGCTTTTGTTTAGGAGTGAATGGCTAAGTTTAAATCATTTTGAGAGCGGTGATGAATAAATAAAGCTCAACTTCCTCTGGGAGGAACTTTCTTACAAGTTATTTCTTGGTCAAACGTGACATTTCGCGATCGTGCTAAAAATAACATAATTTTGCAATTTGGTTATTTATATCAAGTTATTTATAATAGAATAACCTGGTACTAACAAGGATTAAGGGGAAAATTAAATAACATTAATCTTCAGTAATATTGCTACTGCTCGAGGGTCGAGGTCGAGGCCATGGTAGACCGGGTCCGGGAGGTTCTGCACTTCAGTTTTGAATTTTAGGGTTTCAACTCACTTTCTTCGCATCTTCAACCTTCCTCGCTCTTTGTGAACCTAAATCTGTGTGCGCTCTTCATCCTAGTCGAATTGATGCTTTAACTGCTTTCTCAAAATGAATTTCACTATTTCCTTGCATTTTGTTTCGATCTTCTTTCATTTTTTTAGCTCAACCAGTTGTGTGTAGGGAGCTGTTGCATTGCAATAATTTGATCTTCCTAAATTTTGATGATGGAATTTTTGTTTTCCTTACTCTAGGTCTGTAATTGTGGATTTCTTAGGCGGGATTGATGGCGTCGACTGCGCCTCCCCTCGCTCAGAAGAAGCGAGACTCGTCCATCTCAAGAGAAGAGGATCAACTTATTGTTACTCCGCTTGGTGCTGGTAATGAAGTGGGTCGCTCTTGTGTTTATATGACTTACAAAGGCAAAACTGTGTTGGTATGCTATTAGCTTCTACTTTTCCCCCTTTGATAGTGGGTTTTAGAGTTTTTCTCGTCATATGTAATTCACTAAACTTCATTTTGTTGAGCAATAGTTTGATTGTGGCATTCATCCTGCATATTCTGGGATGGCGGCTTTGCCATACTTCGACGAGATTGATCCTTCAACTATTGACGTTCTTCTAATTACACAGTATGCATTTTTTTTTTCTTTTTTGCTCAATTAGCCGGTTTTTTTTTTTTTATTTAGACGGGACTTGTCTCAGTATGAGCTACTCTATCTATTACTGGTATGATTAGTTTTTTCCTCTGATGCAATTTGGTTTTTCTGCAGTTTTCACTTGGATCACTCTGCTTCACTGCCATATTTCTTGGAGAAGGTTTGCTGCTGTCTGGATCGTGGTTTGTTTACATTATTATGTGATATCTCTGCTTGCAAAACTAATATAATGATAATTATATCAGACTACATTCAAAGGTCGGGTATTTATGACATATGCAACCAAAGCAATCTACAAGCTGCTTTTGTCAGATTTTGTGAAAGTGAGCAAAGTTTCTGTGGAAGATATGTTGTTTGATGAGCAGGATATTAACCGATCCATGGATAAAATTGAGGTACAAACTTTCTCAATGCTTGTCCTGTTTTTAGTAGGTTTGTGTTTTTCCGTTGGCATTTTCAATAAAGGTATTGTTATATGCTTTTTGACTTACATGATTTATGATCTTTTTTTTTTCACAACATTTTATTAACTTTAGTTTTACTCGTTCGTTTTCTACTTTCAATATGTATTCTTGTTTTCTTTTATCAGTAAATACACGCATATTGATAAACCAAAAGTATAAAAAATAAAGAGAGCTGCAAAAGTATGGTTTTCACATCAAAACTCTATAAATTGCTAGCTTTACTAGAGCCTTCGCAATTTCCAAAGAAGTGCCTATTTAAACTGTTGAAAAAAAAACTCTCTACAGCTCAACTGCAGAGGATTTAAATATGAATTCTGATTATTTCTCTCTTTGCAAAAGACTTCAGACTTGCTAAGTTATAGACATTATTTGTTTTGCTTTCCTAATATTATTGAAAAGAATCTCCCTTTCAGTTGATAGTGTAATTAACCGCAGGTTATTGATTTTCATCAAACAGTAGAAGTGAATGGCATTCGTTTCTGGTGTTACACTGCTGGTCACGTACTTGGTGCGGCCATGTTTATGGTGGATATTGCTGGTGTTCGAGTCCTCTACACTGGAGACTATTCACGTGAAGAAGACAGACATCTCCGAGCTGCTGAAACCCCTCAGTTCTCTCCTGATATTTGCATAATCGAATCCACTTATAGTGTTCAGCTCCATCAACCTCGGCATATTAGAGAAAAGCGTTTCACTGATGTCGTCCATTCAACCATTTCTCAGGGGGGTCGTGTTCTTATTCCTGTCTATGCTCTTGGGCGTGCTCAAGAACTCCTCTTGATCCTCGATGAATATTGGTCAAACCATCCTGAGCTCCAGAATATTCCTATTTATTACGCATCTCCTCTTGCAAAACGATGTCTGACTGTGTACGAAACATACACTTTGTCCATGAATGATAGGATCCAGAATGCAAAATCCAATCCGTTTAGATTCAAACACATATCGCCATTGAAGAGCATTGAAAGTTTTAAAGATGTAGGTCCATCAGTTGTGATGGCTAGCCCTGGTGGACTTCAAAGTGGATTGTCAAGGCAACTATTTGATATATGGTGTTCTGATAAGAAAAATTCCTGTGTGATTCCAGGGTATGTGGTTGAAGGAACACTGGCAAAGACTATAATTAATGAGCCAAAGGAAGTCACCCTCATGAATGGACTCTCTGCTCCTCTTCACATGCAGGTTCATTACATTTCCTTCTCCGCACATGCAGACTTTGCACAGACAAGTGCATTCTTGGAAGAGTTAATGCCTCCTAATATAATTCTGGTTCATGGTGAAGCAAATGAGATGGGGAGGTTAAAGCAGAAGCTCCTGTCACAGTTCGCTGATAGGAACACTAAAATACTGACCCCAAAGAACTGTCAGTCAGTTCAAATGTATTTCAACTCTCAAAAGATGGCAAAAACTATCGGAAAGTTAGCAGAGAAGACCCCAGAAGTTGGGGAATCTGTCAGTGGCTTAATGGTAAAGAAAGGGTTTGCATATCAGATAATGGCATCCGATGATTTACACATCTTCTCCCAGCTATCAACAGCAAACATTACGCAGAGAATTACAATCCCTTACTCCAATGCGTTTCATGTAATAACCCACCGGCTTAGGCAGGTTTACGAAAGTGTAGAGTCTGCAGTGGACGAGGAGTCTGGTGTCCCCACACTTCGTGTGCATGATCGAGTGGTTGTAAAGCAAGAGACAGAGAAACACATATCCCTTCATTGGCAATCAGATCCTATAAGTGATATGGTCTCGGACTCGATCATAGCCCTGGTTTTGAATATCAATCGTGAGGGCCCCAAAATAATCGTCGAGCCAGAAGCCGAAAAAACCAAGGAAGAAAATGGGAAGAAAACCGAGAAGGTTATACACGCTCTTCTTGTTTCACTTTTTGGCGATGTGAGATTGGGCGAAAATGGGAAGCTGGTGATTAGGATTGATGGGGATGTAGCCGAGCTTGATAAACAAAGCGGGGATGTGGAGAGTGAAAACGAAGGCCTGAAGGAACGAGTGAAGGTTGCATTTAAGCGAATTCAACGGGCCGTCAAACCTATTCCTCTCACTGAATCTTAGCTCAACACAAATAAAGTGTTGATCTGGAATGTTATATGCAATTCTGATCAATTGAGTAGTGTTTTGTCTTTCGTTTTGTTCTTTTTCTATGCGGGTCAATTTAGTCTGATTGAGTAGGTAGTGATTTACATTTTTAGACGATACTGTCGTACTGAGAAGGGATAATGTCCCACCTGTGTGCTGTTTTGCTGTTAACATGCAGGGCACTGGTCAGAATTTTTAGTTGCCCTTTCCTTCGTGCTGGATAAAAGGTTAACCATGGAGCAGCATCGGCCAGCTCAAGGACAACGGCCTGTTTAAGCACAATCTACTCTATTCCAAGTTCCAACTTTTAACTTGGATTTTTATTATTTTAATAATAAGTAGAAACTTGGTCCCACTCGACCTTGAAGAAGACTTGCATCTAATTTTGAGTGGATAGCTGAATGGCAGTCTTGATCCAATTGGTCGATTCAAGGCTGGTATGAGGGTCAACCTAGCCTTTAAGCGCACTATTGTACAATTGGTGTCGTGACTCGGGTGGCTTGGTGTCATGACCCGGGTGGTTCGGCGACATGGAGACTACAAAACTCCCTTCTTTTTCAACATGATATAACTGGAGGTGCAACTCATTTATGTTGGGGCGTGACCTCTGTTTAAAAATTCATAGCAAAATATTTGCTGGGTTCGGTTTCAATTAATTGAAACTGATCTTGGAACCGACACAGAAACTAAATTTAAACTGAAAACCCCGAGAATTGAAACCAAATTCAAACCGGGGAGAATCTAAAATTGATTCTCAATTTTTGGTTTTCTCGGTTCGGTTTCGGTTTAGTTTCATTTTCTTTTACCCAAAACTAAATTGACTCAGGTCCATTTCAATTGGGTCCAAAACCGAACCACTCCTCGTTGATCAAATTAAAAACCTTATATATTACTTGAATTATTACAAATATTATATAAATAAATGATGAGTGCGTATGAATTGATTAATTAATCAATAATCATTCTTCCACAATTTACAATCCAACGTCCCCACTCACTCAATTCAACCCCAGCTCCCATTCTCTAACAGAGAAGAGAAAGAGAGACAGGCAGGCAGAGCTGGACAGCCTCGAAAAGGAGAACGAACCCTAGCAGAAACTGTATTATCCAGCTCTGTTCTTCGCGTTCGTTTGATCCCTAATTTGCATTTGCATTTCTTTTCAAGATCTCGAATCTTCAATCTTCCGTCAAGGTATGTGGTTTTTTCTGTTTCTTTTAATTTCCTTTGCTGTGCTTTCCGATGCACTGATTGGTTTTGCTTCTCAAAATGCTCGATCCTGTTTCATTTTCATCGTCATTATGCTCAACCAGCTCCAATTTCCCTTACTTCCGACGTTCTGGGGCTTTGCAGCATTTTTTTTCTCATCTTGTTTCTGAGTTAACTTTTTATTGATTTATTTTATAATGTTTGCTATTATTGATGCCTGAGACGTTCTGTGATTAGAAACTCAAGTCGAACGTTCGTTATGCTTGACAGATTGCGTGCTGGATATTGACTAGGGGATATTCCAACTTTTTTTTTACCTTTAATTTGAAATAAAGATACGAATGGTCAATGTTGAAGGATGGCCAATTTCTCTATTCTAACTGCTCTTTTGAAATTTATTTTTGCATCGCCTTTGACTATCGTGGATGTATGTTTTTCTTCTGAATTTTCTTTTCATATCTTTATTCTTCAATTTTCCCGGCTGCTTCGGTGGTGTAAATTTTCAGTGACCATAAAACTTCATGTCTAAGTTTTAGTGAATGAATTGCTCTGCTAGATGAAATATCATCTGGATTCTTCTGTTTGGTGTGCGGGATGGTCAACGAGTCTCCTTCAAAATTTTCTTATGAATTCCTCTGTCCATATTCATCCACCGCTAACCACTCCACGTAGTAGAATCATAGATGGTGCTAGTGTTTGTCACTGAGGAAGTGTGATATTTTGTAGGATTATTCTTTATAAGCTTATATTATTGTCTGAAAGAATCACTCTATTTTTCCCACTCTATTTTAACCATTTAACAGGAATTTCGTTCAGGTTATGGCAAATTCAAAGGGATCCTCAAACATCCGCAATTTGATGTTTCCTGGAAAGCATGCTCTACTTCCTCCTAAAAGTCCTTTTCCAATTGTTTCCCCATCATATGCAGATTATGTTCCCAATACTTCTATTGGTTCAAAACCTGTTCAGAAGACGAGAGAGGGAAACATACAGCACCAGCGAACTTCCTCCGAAAGCCATCTAATAGAGGAACAACCTTCCTGGCTTGATGATCTCCTTAATGAGCCAGAAACACCCGTGCGCAGAGGAGGTCATCGGCGTTCATCTAGTGATTCCTTTGCATATATAGATGCAATCAATGTTTCTAATTTAGATTATCAGGATGACTTCAAATACAAAAATTTGGGTTCTGCGCCTTCTTGGAACTCTCAGAGCTTTGATCATCACGTAGATGCATTGCACAGTTCATTTTATGCAGAAGCAAACTTGGGAAGACAGAAGAATAGGGCATGGGAATCATCTCTGACAGCTATGACTAATCCAAGCACCCTTTCGTCTGTGAGGAGTAATATTGGTCTTCGTAGCTCAGGGTCATTGAGCACCCCGCAGGAAGGAGATGGTGTTCCATCTACAACGAGTGAAAAGCAGGATCAAGAAGCTGCTCCCCATGATTCAATAGTATCTGAAAGAATGGATGGTTCTCATGCAAAACCCTCTCCATCTGACACAGATAATAAACGGGCAAAACAGTGAGTGATTAATTATTTTCTATATATTCTGGAAAAGTTTATTTTGTGATATTAATTTGGTAGCACATCCTGCTTGTCAATTTTGCTCAGCTGCTATCTTCCAGATTTTGCTCATGATTTTGGGTCTGCGGCAACCATAGAAGGGAGTTTTGTTAGGTTATACAAGGACTTATTATGAGTGAAACTTTAAAATGCTTTTGCTAATTCTCATTTCCCTGTGGCCGAATCAGTTGATATTATGTGGGGTTCAAACGTATGATTTGTAATAATACAGGCAATTTGCTCAACGGTCACGTGTTCGAAAACTGCAGTACATTGCAGAACTTGAGAGGAACGTACAGGCTCTGCAGGCAAGTATTTAAGAAGCTATCATATTACCTAACTTTATGAATCTAGAAAAGACGTGGATAATATTCTTTAATAAAGTTTATTATTGGAATTGTGGTGTGACTACACAGGTAGAAGGGTCTGATGTTTCAGCTGAGCTTGAATTCCTTAACCAACAAAACCTTATTCTCAGCATGGAGAACAAAGCATTAAAACAGCGGGTGGAAAGCCTGGCTCAGGAGCAGATTATTAAGCAATGTAATCTTGTGAAGCATAATTTTTTCCATCTTTCTGTTTTTTTTTAAAGTTCATCTGTTTGAAACTTGGATCAGTTTTACTCACCTTGCACTAGTAGCACTAAGTCCAAATGTTGAGATAATAAATGACAATGTTGGGTCATGCATGGATGTAGATTTTTATTAACATTAATGAAAGAATGGGGGAGGATCGATATCTATGATTCATTTTGGACGCAGAGACAGAATAGCTTAATATTTGGATTTGGAGTTAAGAGTTTTGTTAAATGTTTGCTCACGCTTCTTACTTGCATCGTCCTTTTTTCTGTATTACATTGTGATTAAGAATATAAATATGAGGTTGTATTCAGTGGAGCAGGAAGTGTTGGAGAGAGAGATAGGGAGGCTTCGAACATTGTATCAGCAACAACAGCAGCTGCAGCCGCAACCCCCATCCGGTAGCCATAGACGCACTAAGAGCAGGGACCTTGACAATCAATTTGCTAATCTGTCTTTAAAGCCCAAGGATGCCAGTTCAGGTCGTGATGCTGTCACAGGTCCACTTCGCATCTAGATTTTTATTCGAAGAAAGCTGTGCAGTGGCAGCACCTATTCTCAGTCGATGCAGCTCCTTGTTTTGTTCGGCAGGATAAGGTGATCTCTTTCAGTAATCATTGTGCTACCTGCTTTGTTGATTTGGAACTTTTTGTTGTTTCATGCCGCTTTAAGATGTTAAATATGCTGTGCACCTGGTAGTCGTTGCCGGATGATAGTTCTGTTTGGCAAGCTGACGTTCCGGAGGTGGCTTCCCGAAATGGGTTTAATTGTACCAGTGGATTATGATTATGAAAGCTGTATGATCCTTTTTCTCTCTTCTTCTTTTTTTTTTTTTAATCTTTTTTTGGCTCTAGTTTATGGGAATTCATGTCCTGAACATATTGCCTGAGCTGTTTTAAATCTGAAATAATGCATTGATTGATGTAGCTGTATGGTCAAAGCACTGGTTTAATGGAATCCCATGATTTCATCTTTGAAGTTCCTCAGCTCTTTGTTTGTCAAAAATGTTCTCTAATTATATGATTGCTTTTAACCTCGTCAGCTAGAAAGACTTGCTACAGCGTCCATCATGTGATACATAAGTTGGAACAGAAACATACAACCAGATCCAATCAAGGTTTGAGTTGGTCTGGTCGATCACCGGGTCATTAACCGATGAGGCCACATTGTTGTCATCCTTGTTTGTTGAAAACTAAACATTAGTCAATTGGATTTGAGACTGTTACATATGCAGTAACAAGTGATTTAACGGCAGAATGATGAACATCATATCAAATTGTTACCAATTTAATTGGATTTCTTAAGTTCGCCTTAATTTAGTTTATGAACTTAGGGGTGAAAGGACAATGCCTGCCATAAATTATTTTAAGAGCAAAATTGACTTACGTCCTTAACAAAACGATTCATGTGTTAATAAAATTAATTTGATTTTACGCAATCGGTCAGCTTTGCATTTGATATCAAACAGAGTTTAATTGGACTATTTTTTAGTTTCTGAAACTAATTAGTGTCGAGTGATACAAAGTAATTAGAGTAATTTAAAAGATCGTTGTAAACGAAAAACATAAAACATTTAATGAATTTCAGTCATTTTTCTTACAATCTAAAATATAAGGGCATTTTTGCTATAAAAAAAAAATTGCCTTCATGATCGACAAAAGTTTACTTCTCACTATTCAGGATCGCCTCATCCAGGATCCGTATGAAAACGATATTAAACTATGTTTTGTTATCTGCTATGTAAGAGTTTCATTTTCGACTTTTGTCTTTCTAGATATTGAAGAAACATTTAAATGTACTAAGCTTGGTAGATTTTGTGAGGTCGTATGTTTTACAATTTGAACTGGTACATTTTGTGATAGTCACTATTTTATTAAATATGTGAAAGTAGGATCATAATTTTACAAATAAAGTAGCAGAGTTGCCTTTGTTTTGACCATTTATCATGCATGACAACAACCATACCAAGACGTATTCATACATAAATATAAAAAAAAAACATTAAACTAAACCATCCAAATATGTCCACGTACATCCTAAAACATAAAAAAAAAAGATATCGTGGTTCAACTACACGAGTACAACATCTGAAAAAATATCTAATAAACTAAATATCGTTTGAAAGTGCCACATCCAAGGTTGGAGGAGCACAAGAATGGGCCTAGGATGCTCTTCTTCTTCATCTATCATCATTTTCACACTGCTACTCAATTACTGCAAGTTTCTCGAGTATCATTGATTGAGTCACAACAATATCATGAATTTAGGAACTGATCTCTTCAAAAGTTGAAACAAGATAGTTCCATCTCTAGGATGTGATGGCTGATTATCCTCCATAGGAACATCCTGCGAGGTAGATGCAGTAGGAGGAGTTGATGTGATGGAGGTTTGTTGATCGACTTTGAATACCCATTTACCTCAAACTTCAACAATTCCTATATGAGCTAATGTGTTGTTATTAAATATTTCAGCTACCTTTTCTTTCGTCTCAGGCTTGCTAGTCGATATTGCGATCCCAAAATGTCCAATGATCTTCTAAATTAACATGTTATACGACATATTTTTATTGCATGTGAGGAAAACCCCAACCATGTGACTCAGGATCACGTATCTAGGATTGAATCTCTTCCCATTATATACCTTCTCTATTATGTAGAGATTCAAGAGGGTCAAAAGATTTTTACCATTTAAATCTTTGAATTTTAGTTTGTAAAACATACCAATGTCAGGATTTCAATAAATCTTCTTAGGCAAGTCTACTCATTCCCCAACTTTAACAAACTCAACATCCCTAGATGTGTAATAATATTCTTTGCTAGGCTCATCCTGATTTGTTGAAACAAACTCTTAATTCTCAATTATGCAAAACTTGAAAATATAACTATCCTGGAGTAAATAATATAATATTACCTCAAATTAGCCTCATAATTAAAATGACTTTTCAGAGTTCTAAAATCTATAGAATAATATCCTATTGATATTCGACTGACTTGTGTCGAAGCACGTTATGTCTAAGGACATTGTGTCGGACCACTTTGCGAGGGACTATTCTTTTGTTGATAGGGGGCTTTAAAGATATTTGTGATGAACTTTTGGAGCAAAATTCGTCATAAAATGTCATAAAATAGAATGTTGTTAGGAGGAAAATTTGCTAGAGAAGAAGGTTAGGGTTCGCAAAATCAGCAAAAAAATTACTTGCGAAGAGTAAAGCTTCGATTCTGAGAAGGGGTTGGGCATCAATATCGTCTTCGAGAGGTCAAAGGTTGAGAAAGCTAAGGTTTTTTTTGCATGCAGGGACAGAATGGGCTCCCATTATGTTTTATACACGCGCATAACAGGGGCTCGCACGCCAAGAGCTGAAGCGCACTGTTTAAGAGTGAGATCATGCTACAGAGAACAATTTTGGGGCAGGATCCAATGCTTGAGAATAAGCCTCGGTCGCGGGATCTTGCCAAATTAAGTGGGAGTCTGCTGTTACTGTGATATCCTACATTTGAAGAGCGGACTTCCAAATTTTGTCATTTTAACGTAGAAAGGGAGATCAAGAGCCTGCTCTCGACGAGGGGGCTCCCACTGATGATTGGTTTGTTAAAAAAAATAATTTAAGAGTAACATATTTTAAACGTAATTTTGTTAATGAAGTCATAGTTATAATTATTATATTAGTTACCCTAAATATTATAATATTAATTCAATTTCTTTTTTTTTTTTTTTAAGAAAAGAATAAAAAATTTTGATTTTACTTAGATCAGTTTCAAAATCAAATTTACAAAATTGAATTGAATCGAACCGAACTATATCTAAAAAAATTGGTTCCATTCAGTTGAATCAGTCCACATATCATCTCTAAATTACAATATCTAATTTGTTGATTAATATTTATTTTATTTTTAAAAAAATGTACTGTTTGAAATGACCGGATTTTAAAGTTAGGGTCTGATTTATTAAAAAAATTAAAATTTAAGTTGAACAAACCTGAAAATTAAAGCTTTAACCAGAAATTTATTCCACTAAAAATGAATTGTAAATGATTTAAGCACCGATCATCGAACTTCGTAATTACCACAACGACCCTGTATTTGCTTCTTTCTTCTCTTTGTCTATCTCCCTCCCAGTATCTCTTCTCCTCTCCGACTATGGAAGCTGCTCAACCACTGACGAAGAAATTCGCTGCGAAGCTAAAGCAAACCTCCTACTTATGGCTCGACGGTTTCAGAGAAGCCTGCTGCCTTCACCGCGTTGTTATTCTTTGCTTCAGGTTCACTTTCTCAATTGCTTCCACCCTACTCTTTTCTTACCCTCTCGTTAATTTCTTCTACTTCCCTACTGGTTTCCGAATAGATTAGATGGAGGTGAGAGCGAGTGGGATAATGTGTATATGCGTGTGGGAGATTTGGTGTACCTTTTTGGTCTTTTGGTCAAACGAGATAGAAATTGTTTTTCAGGAGAAAGTTTTGATTTTTTGATTCATTCAAACAAGTAGCAAACAAGAAAGTTCTAGCTTTTTGGATCGAAGATACTTTCTAGGACTCTAATGTGTATATTTTTTCTCGTAACATTTGACAAAATTGCGCAGGTCAAAAAAGCTTATGATCCGAACTGGGCAATGTTTTCTATTGAATGGTTTAATTTTTTTAGGAAGGTAAAATTACCTCTCTCTGATTTATTTATACAAAAATGCATCGTTCATGGTAAAGCACTTGTTTCTGGATTATCGGAAGTATCTAGGAGTTATAATATTATGATCACCCTTATCTTGTCTGTATGTGTCTTTAGATTTTATTCCAGGATAGCCATTGTTTTAGGTTGTCTCCTGTGTTAGCTGGATTCAATTCAGTGGATTTTTATCAGTAAGAAAATTATGTTAGATTTCTCAGATCAAGAGAGATTCATTTGTATTTTTTTAAAATTTTGAAGTTATTATAGAAACTTTACGTGGCTCTACTAACGCCAGCTGATAAATCACAGATCTGCATTCACTTTCTCGTTGACTGAAAAAATGTATCTGATGATCTCACCTTTTGATTAGCCTGGAAATATCTTGGGTGTTTCTTAACTGTTCAGATATATTGGGAAGCGATATAGTTATACCGATTCTCATATATAATGAATCAATCCATTCATTCGTTCTGGATTACTAAAATTTGGATTCCTGTTTATGCTTTACTTCTTGCAGTATTATCATCCTAAATTCAGTCATCATTTCAACAATTCAATGGATATTACCTGATAAGTGGTTGCTAATTAGATCTCAAGAATCAGGTTCATCTGGCGGTATTTTAAAATTCTATTCATTCTTACGTGTCGGACTAATGCAACTTTTTTATGTAAGTACACTCCTTTACTTTATCTACTATTAATGCATATTCTTTAATCTACATAATCCATCTAAGTTTTCACAAGTCACATTTAATTTTTTTTTCGATTTGAATCTAAAATTCGTTTCTAGTCTGACAACTCGAAAATTTCAATGGAAGAAAATCAATTTTCTTGTAATTATTCTTAACGGCATTTAGTACTTTCTTATTTTTTCATTTTCTGAGCATGATATTTAGTGCTTATCTTCTGTTATTGTGTGTGATAAGTTTATTTTGGATCTATTTCAACTAACCCTTTTTTAACATTATCTCTGCAGTTATTTTGGTTCTACCCATTGTATGTTTTCAGCTTCATTTTGAGCAATATCTGGTATTGTTTCCCATACTGCTTTTCATAATTTTTCCACCTTGTGTATTTGCATTCAATTGTTTTGCATGGATGGATCTGGTTGTTGAATCTTCCTGGCAACTTATATATCATTGCTCCCCATAAGTGTCTGTGCCTTCCAATACCCTCGTTAAAACTTAATTTTATGTTATTTTTTATAAATGTATGACATGATTACTATGAATCTAATTTTTATGCACATCTTCTTCCAAATTCATGTGGCACTGGTAATTATGCACGCTTTAATTTCAAACTTATGTTTTAATCCAGGTACAATGACATTGCTACCTACGGTTTTGCTGCAATGAGAAGATCTGACCCTACCACAGTGGATCCCCTTAGACAAAGTGAGGCGTTTTCTTTGCCAGATTCCTCTAGCAAGGAAAAAGGAACTGGGTTAGGGGGGTAATCTTTTCAACTAAATCAATTTTGTTGATGGTTCTTGATATGGTGGTCTTCTCTGTAGATTCTATGTGGTTACCTATGGTAATTAATAATCTCGTTTTCCATAGGGTCATGATTGGAATAGGAGAACAAGTTTATTCTATACTCTTGCTAACCTTCTTTTTTCTAGAGGTGAGATTATTGTGACTTCCTCTTTGGTCTTCCATTACGTCTAGTTTTTTGTGATAGTTATCTTGGCAATCAAGTTCATTTTTCAAGATTTTTTTTGATATTCTATTATCATTATTTGCCAGTATATTTTCGGTCAATGCGTTTCATTTATTTATTTATCACTTTTGAATGATGGGTGTGATTTTGGAAAACATGCAGGTTTATGCTACCGGGTTCTTGCCCTATATGGGGAAGGCACTCAATTTTCTACTTCTTTCCTGGATGTATGCCTATTACTGCTTTGAGTATGTGCAGGATTGACTTTTAATTTACATGTTTCGCTGACTATTTTTTTCCCAGTAAGAACTTGTTTCACTTACTATTTGCTGCTGATTAATTCGCAGGTATAAGTGGAACCTGTCAGAAGTAAGTCTGGATAAAAGGCTGGACTTTTTTGAGTCTAATTGGGCATTCTTTGCTGGTTTTGGTAATAAGAAGCTTGATCCTATTGTCTATGTGGCTTCGGCATTAAAATTAATTAAGTTTTATATCTCATTATATGACATAAATAGACATGTTTACGAAATGTGTTCAAACAATATTCAGCATGACTTGGAGATCTCTAATTTCTAGCATGCAAAAGCAAAGAGATTTAGTGAGCAATTTTGAAAGTATATATGTAAGGACCGTGTATAGAGAATTCAACAGATATGATCTTGTTTAAAGTATGGCTTTAGTGTCATACTTTTAATCCTTAAGCTCATCATTACTTCTGTGTTTGGACAACAAGGAATGACGATATGTTGGTTCACTGTTTTTACATATTTGAGGCGTGATTGTAATTTATCTTTTTCAGGAAGCCCATGCGTATTAGCTATTTTCTTGTTCTCACCTTTGGTGAGCTATGGTGTTATGGCTATACTCTTTCCATTGGTAAGTTTTGGCTTCTAGTTTCTTTTCTTTCCAGTTCCATTCAAGTCTCATTTCGTCTTTTCTCAGTTGTGTGTACTTGTTTCAGTTTGTTTTGACTGCCACGGGCTCAGGGGCTGAGAAAGAAATTTCTTCTCCCAGAAGAAAATGGAGAGGTGCCGGATTGGGAAGGGTACCCATATTTTATGCTGCAGATACATTATCGTAAGCTATTGTGTCAGCCAAATACCTCTATTTCTCATGCCCAAAAACAAAAAAGATTTTGAATTGCTTAAAAAAAATGCAGGGAAAGAAAAGAAGCAAAAAGAGTGAAATTTAGGATAAATTACAGTTACATGATTATATTATTTCTTATTGCAGGATGTGGATCTTGACCCTTCTCCCTGTTGAACCCCAAGAAAGAACACTAGAAAACAAGGTTCTATGATAACTGCGGAGTTCATGTTGATTTCAGCGCATGAATCTGTCTGGTTGTACATAATAATACAAATTTATTGGAGAAGATGGCTCAAAGAATTCTGTTTAATGTCACACAACAATCCCCATTGTTCTGAGGAGAAAGCGACCAAAATTACTTGTAAGTTTCCATCCATGATGTACATATCGAAAGCCTAACAAAGGTTATTATGATGAATAGTATGGTGTCTTCATTGATGATAGATTGAAGTGGGATCATGCGAGTGTCTACTGAGTCATCTTACTTTTCGAAAATAAAGAAATACTGCAATTGGCACTATAACTTAATGAACATCTATAGCTTGATGGCTAATTTTCTTGCAACTCTCTCTCTCCCCTACCTTACTTGTTAATTCCGTCTGACATCTATTTGGGTGGTTGAGTCTAACCGCAAGGTTTCTCTTCTTGGTTTTTGTCGGCTGGGAGATGATGCCAAGAGCTACATTTGTGCGCGCGCGCGTGTGTGTGTATACATAAATAGTAGTATGAAACTTATGGACATAATGGAACAATTTGATTGTTCTGTCATTCATAGATGTAGCAGGCCTTTTTTCTTATATTTGGAGGATTGATTTGTTGGGGAGTATAGGACGATATATAGTAGGAAATTGGCCTGTATGATATGGGAGGTCTGACATTTGACCTCTGATAATTGCTTATAAGTGACCTTCCTATTAAACTATGAAATTTTCCAGGGGAGTGATTTTGTAAATATTAGTTGCTCAGATTAATTCCAAAATTCAGTTTTCTTTTTGTATATTTATTTGAATAATTCCAGCAAGCAATCAGAACGTCACAAATTAATGCTGTTGCAATTGGGATGGAGACATTCCAACGGAGGTGGAGGAGCAAGTAGTATGCCCTTCTCTCCCTACAAATGAATTATTTCAGGCCTCCATTTCAAATGTTTACGCCAGCTATGTCTCGTTTGAAACGTGTGTTTATTATCTAATTTTACATCTTGACGTGGTCATTAATCATTGATTTGATTTTATATTATATTATAATAATTTTGGTAATCGGTAAATGTCGTGGTCACTACGACAAGAAGAGGGATTGCGAGGGCAGTAGGAGTTAAAAAAAAAAATAAAGAGCTGTTGGTTTGGTGGGAATGACATTAAATTGGTTGGTCATGGCTCTGGAATTCAATGCAGAGTCAGAAATGGGTAGCCAAATGTTAGCTTCATCTGCATTTGAATAGAATAGGGTCACTTTGAGAAATAGACACACACACACACACACACACACACACTCTCTCTCTCTCTCTCTCTCTCGTACAAAGCAAAGCATGTCACCAGAGTAGAAAGCAAACGAGATATCCTCCTATACAAAACTCACGTTCTCTCATCTTTACTCAATCTTCCCCTAAATTTCATACTACCCTAACCAATAAATTACTCTTCATTTCATTTCACAACAATCTTTGCAGGAGAAGTCCCCCCCAAAACAACAAATAACAACAATAATGACCACCCTCCAAAACAAAAAAAAAAATACACATGAAGATTGAAGATGATCTAAATGATCCTCCTCGGAACTCCACGCACTCAAAAGTCACTACTTTGACATCCATTTCTAAAGAGGCAAATCCAACATCCTCAAATTCCAGCCCCAATAACCTTAAATTTGAAAGATATTTAATATAGATTGAAAAGGGATGATTCATTGGGAATTGCTGGGGTCTTCTCCACTTTCTGCGGCTCGATGCTGGTGTGGAGGGTGCTCCAATGGATGACTATGATGTTCAGAATTCATATTAAGGTTACCTCTCGAGTAGGCATTAAGAGCTGCTAGCATACCCAGATTGGATTCCGACATTCCCAGACCCAGATGATGGGATGGATGATTTTGCTGCATTAGCATGGACCCCAATTGCAGAGGACTGCTTCTCCCTCCTTGGAAGTCTATACTTCCCGCCGGAATGTTGAATCTTGGCATGAAATGCACTGGAGCTTGTAATGTATTTCCTCCCATCGGAATTGTCGTCGGAAATGGCCACATCTGTGCTTCTGGCGGTGTCACGCCTGATGTACCTGCTGTTACACTTGGGGCTCCGCCGCTAGTTGAAACAGGCAACATCCAAAACGCGTTACCGGTGCCGCTGCTTGGACCAGGCGCCACTGTCCACATGGCCGTTGCCGGGAGAACATTCGATGGCCGGTGAAGACTCGAAGGTTCTTCCCCCTCTTCATGCTGCTGTTTCTGAATGTGTAAGCTGCTCTTGAACGCCTTTGGCGATTCTGTATTTTCGTTCCGAGATTGTGTATCTTCTTTGAATAGATCTTCTCGGAATCGCTTTCTCATGTAATTTTGGGCTGAATTTCCCGCGCCATTACCACTATCACCGGCATCGCTGCTCGGTAGCGCTTCTGCGATTTGATTTGCTGTCATGAGATTGGCGTGGTGATGTTGCTGTTGCTGTTGCTGTTGCTGTTGCTGCTGTTGATGATGGTGGTGGAATCCTAACAGCGCAGTGTGAGCGAATCCTTCGTCGTAGTGAGGGTGGTGAGCTAGAGCCAAAGCGCCGTGGAATGAGTGAGGAGACTTGGACGACGGCGCCGACAGTGTGGATCCGCTGTTCCTAAGAGAGACGTTCAGAGACGAGAAGTTCGCCGGAATTGTACCGGTCCCGGTGGCATTGATAATTGCAGGCTCCGCTTGCTGAAGAAGCCACTCGATAGTCTCACCGTCCGACTTGTGGCCTAATTCTCTGGTCAATTGGAAAACCCTAGCCGCACAAGCCGCCGGCATCCTGATTCGTCTGCCGCGGCCATCGACCTTCGTGTGACGGTCTTTGGTGGATCTCTTCGTGGCGTTAGCCGTCGTCGTCGTCGTCGGTACGATCGACAATTGCTGTGGTCGTTGTTGCTGGTTGTGGGTATTCTTTTTGACGGAATCGGCGATGACTCCTGATAGACTGGAGTGATGAGTGTCTGATCTGGAGGAGATGGCGAGAGAAGCGTCGGCAAGGTAGGACGGAGCAGAAGGGGAGGAGGTGGAAAGAGAGGAAGAGGAAGAGGAAGAAGAAGGAGAAAGAGAAGAGCCGTTGAGTGGTGGAGCAGTAGAAGTTCCTCCACGGTTAATTCCAGGTTGGATGGAGATGGAGCCCATGAATGGGGCTTGCGATGGACCTCCTGCTCTTCCATCGAAAGGGACCACAACCTGCTGCTGCTGCTGCTGCTGCTGCGAAGAAGACGACGACGACTGTTTTTGTTGGCGATGGTGGGAAGTGGAGCTCCCCCGCTTGTTGCTTTGCAAACCTGTGAGTTCCATCTGGTAGGGAAGGTCTCCTTTCTTTTCTGTATTTTTCTTTTTTTTTTTTTAATTATTCCTTCCACTCCCTTCTCTCTCCTCCACCCACCATTTTAACCCTGCATTTTCTTGGTTGGAGACATGAATCCAGATTGGAAAGCGAGATTTTGGAGAGAGAAAGAGAACTGCAGAGGTCCCCCAGCTTGGACTAGGAATTTGTGTTCTTCTCTACCTTATTGACCGCTGTCTTCTCTCTCCCTCCCTCATATTGTCTGCAACTGCGAGAGAGAGAGAGAGAGAGGGGGCGGGGATTGGGGAAGGTCTGAGGATGACGATGCTGAGGGCCAAATAGTCATTTGGGAGTAATGTGTTATTGTTAACTCCTTGTTTACCTATAATGTTTATTAATTATTATATAATTAATGCTTAAACAGACGGCGCTGGACATCCTCTCCCCATCTTAGGGCCCTGTAAAACCCCATTCTGTCCTTCACTGTCGGCCAACTAGTCCTCTATAGGGATAGAACAGTCTTTTCCAAGTAATTCGTCAAACTCTTCTAAACCCTAAGTAGAAGGATAAACCCAATTATGTCCTTCTCTGTGGGGAACAAGGCTCTCTTGTGACTAAGAGTAATTCACACAATAGTTTTATATCACCTTAATGTTAAAATGAAATACGAACAATGACTCGACCAAAATATTACCGTTTACTTTTCTCGTTTATTTGATTTTACCAAAGACGTAAGAATAATAACCCGAGAAAAGGAGAGAGAGAGAGAGAAATTTTCAATTCGATTGTAGTGGATTACAACTACAAGTCCAATGGTTAGCAAGTATAAACATTTTTAAATCACTATATTTGATAGTTTGACACAATTTACAATTAGGGTTCATTTAGCTTGGTAGAGTGTCACGCAGTGGAACATTTTTAGAGCATATTTCTATTATTCTAACAAGGGGTATTATGGTAAATAACAAAGAAGGAGAGAGAGAGAGAGAGAGAGAGAGAATGGGATGGACGTAATAAGATAAAACAGCATCTAATGACAGCTCATCCCACTTTCAACTTTCCACTTTCCAATTTCCTTTACCTCCCCTTTCTCGCCTTTTTTTCTATAATAATTATATTCATATCAAATTAAATTTTATACATAACTAGTTAATTACCAAATTGCCCTTCCATTAGCATCCGTTGAATTGTGTGTGACCACTGTGCATGTGATTGTCTTTTTAACACGCAATAAATTAAATTAAATTAAAAGAAATGATAAGTCTATTTTCTAATTTTACTCAGTTCGTTATAAATATTAAATTATTAATTAAATTAATAATATTGTCCAATTAAAAGATTGTAGCAATGAAATCAAAGTAAAAAAAAGATTATTTTATTCTATTTTCTAGCGAGTGACCCGAACAGAGATAATTATATATATTTGCATCACATTCCGCAATGCTGCTGTCACTCCCCTGTCAATGTCACAGTCCACCGACGCAATGCCTAGTCTCTTCTGGGATTGGTCTGTCCGCTTCCAAACCCCCTCTCCCTCCGTCAAATTAATTGGAATGCCATTTCAGTGCCTGATGATCCTCATCTCTTTCAGTGCTCTTTTTATTTCCCTTTTTATCCTCCTCTCCCTCTCTTTTTTACCGTTCTCTCGCTTCTCCCCTCCCTAGTAAAAGATGGACCTGATGAGTAGGACAATGATTGTTTTTTAGACCCATCCAATCTATGAATGTCAGTCAATTTAGAACCTCGCCTTTCGATTCTCAAATAACCCACAAAATCCAGCATATTATATAATTGAACTACTAATGCAAAATAATTTAAATATGTGGTTTAGATAATATAAATCAACCACCCTTTGACCTTGTGGTGGTCACACAGGAACCTTTTTGATAGATCTAACAATTGTAATTTCATCAATTTGCTACAGTTTTTGTCAATAGGGAGCGGCATAACCACTTTGGACTAGTGGGTACAACGGATATGCGTCGTTAGGTTTTGTAACGCCCAAAAAATTAACTTTTCAATTTCAAATTTTTTTCTAAATTGATTTGCAAATAAAGTTTATATTTGAGCGTTATAATCTTAATTTTAAAATTATTTAAACGTTTTAAATAAAATTATTAAATGCGATGAATCTTAAAACAATATTCAATCAATTAATAAATAACTTTAGTTAAAATTAAAATAAATGCAGAAGTAAAATTATCTATAAAACTAAATATATGATAAAGTCAATACAATTATTCAAAACTTTAATCGAAATAACTTATGAAATATTCTCGAAAACTGAAATATAATACTTTAAATTCCTTTTCATCCAGACTTTGCTATCAGATATTTTTCGTCATTTTCATATATATACAAAATGTCATATAAATTTTATCTTTATACAATTTTATGTCGATTCTTAAACATGCGTGCTTAAATATCGGAAACATGTAACAAAATAATCATATGAAAATAATATAGATTTTGTGATCTAGGGTTGTAGCCAAAACGTTGAAACCGTGGTATTTTCACTTATTTAGATTCCGAGAGATTAGGGTTATCGGGATTTTTTTAAGATTTCAACAATATTCTGCCTGAATAAAATATCTAGTATTATATTCCTAATTAAATAAATTCAATTTCTAAAAGAATGTAGAAAGAATTTCTTACGTGTAAACTTAGGTCAGGTAAGGTCAAATTGGATTGATTTGGATGATTTTCGGGACTTTTCCTGCCGAAATAAGATATTCGATATTAATTTCCTGCTTTAACAAATCCATCTCAAAAGCATTTATGTAAAGATTTCTTACTTGTTAAATTCTTAAATCGGTTCCGTCAGAATTCAGATCGTTTCGAATAGCTTTTGATCGAATTTGACGATATGGAAGCGATTTGGTTTGGTCTGAGGGATATTGGTCGAAATCGGGTCGGGTCCGATTTAGTTGGACTGGTTCAGTTTAACTGGGCCGGTTCGGTGGGCTAGTTCGTTGGATTGTCCTTTAATGAACTAGTTCAAGTTTTAAAATAAAACTGAACCCTTCCTCTTTCTTCTTCTTCTTCGTAGCACGGTCGAACACAAAGAGAGCGTGTTGCCTGATGGAGGTTCGTCAGTGACAACTTCGATCGAGGGAAGCTTCGTCGGAGCTCAATCGCTCGAATGGATGACTGTTTCCCTCAGAGTTGTTGCACGTTGGAGGTCGAGCGGTACTTGGAGCTAGAGATAAGAGTCTTTGAACTCGAGAGGGAGGGAGAAAGTTGTTGGTGTGATTTCTTCCTCACTGAACCTCTTTTATTTATTGGAGAAGTTCGCACCCTGCTCTTTCAAAAAATTCAAATTTAACTTGGATTTTTTGAACTGAACAGAGCGTCTGCTCCCAACCTCAGATTTCCAGAGATGAATCCCCCAAATCTGAGTTCAACGGATTTGTAACTGGTAAATTTGACCATCAATTAGATTTCTAAATATGTTTTTTGGTGGTTTAGTAGTCAGGGAAGGATAAATCAGAACTTCATCTGGATTTAAACAATTTTTAGACTAAGTTCATATGATTTTTTTGAACTAACATTGGATCTAAAATTGTATTTTCAGTGCTGAATGTGTTTATCCACTTTTACCTTGATTTTGATATGATTTTCTGAGAAGAAATATGAAATTATGTTTAACTTGACAAGAATTTGAAAAATTTTGAATTTGAATTTCAAACCCTAAACTATTACAGGTCTAGTTTGGGTTGGTTCTAAGAAGAAGGGCGGGTAACTGTTCAAGCCATTCAAATATTGCAGGTCACGGTTCGATTTTTGATTTTGGAACTTAAAAATCATCTAAACCAAACCAAATAGTGGGTCTAACTCGAACAAAATTGTGTAACCCGACCCAAATTCTATTTCTCCCTTGTCCAAACCCAAACCGTCAGTAGCTATCCACCAGCACCCAACCCATCTTTTTTCTTCGACTTCACATACCGTGCAAGAGCCATGGCTTTGACCAATTATGTTCTTTGATTTTTGGAATCAAATTTTGAAATTCGTTCTTCATTTGTTTTCGTCAAGCGCTAATTCTTCAGTTGCTCACTCTAAGTCGACTTCAATTTTGTATTTGTCTTCCATTCTGATCACTACGAGTTCATCTTCCACACTCCACTGATTTGAATGCTCATTGCTTAGAATTTCGTCTTCCATTCGGAGCTCGACCTCCAAGTCCTGTGTTGATTCTATTCGCAGTTGATTTCGAATACGACTTTCAAGCCACAGATTTGATTATTTGAAGGTTGAACCAGTCTTCACCTCACCAGCGAGAGCGAGTTCAATCTTCACCCCCGAGTTCATGATTTTATTCGCGAGTTCTGTTCACGACTCTCGATAGTGGAATCCGAACCGTGGTGACACCAATGGCTGTTTACTCAGTTCTATTCGATATCATTACAAATTGTTTTTTCTTTTGCAAAAGTGAGTGTGTATATATTTTTTAATAAAAATCAAAATCAAACCGGACCAAACTATAAAACACGGTTCGATTTAGATTGGTTATGAAACCTTCCATTCTGACTTTGGTTCTAAATTTGTGAAACGACTACAGTTGGGTCTCGATTCTAAGGTGGAACTCGCTCGTGCTCGCCCGTAATTGCCAAATTTTCTTTTATGTACCACCACCTTGACGATCAGATTAGGATCTAAGTGAATACAAAGTACACATACTCTTGTATTGGTCAAGAATTATACTTTCAACACATGAGATATTTTATAAGAATTCAGAGAACTATTCTCAAAACCCAATACAAAAAGATATGATTTTTCAAATTTCATGGGTATACGAACTTTTCAAATTTTGAACTGACACCATGATGCTCCATAATTTATCTTCAGTCATGACGTCACTTGGATTTTGAAAACCTAGAGTTAAGTGTTGTAAGATTTCCAAGGAAGGATTATTCACCAACGTAGCACTAGATGTAAAAGGGAATATGTTCTTTGAGAACCAATGTTCCCATGAATGAGTTTGAAAGGCAACAAATGTTTAACATTCCATATGCTTCTTGGTTGAAAGTTTAATGTATGCTCATGTAACGCCCTATAGCGTTAAATAAACTTCGATAAGGTTACTGTTATCGATTGTGGAAAAATAGAATCTAGAATTAAAGCAGATGGATGTAAAGATTACAATCTTACACTGGGATTTAGAAGAAACTATTGTCATTAAACAACCAGAGTGGTTTAAAAATAGAAATCCGAATTAGGTTTGTCTTTTGAAAAACTCGCTCTATGGCTTAAGCAGTCACCAAGACAGTTGAATTTAAATTTTGATACTTTTATATGTAGCATCGGGTTTGTAAAAAACAAATATGATAATTGTGTTTATGTGAAAATCACAGCATTAGGAGGAGCATTATATTTGTTATTATATGTGAATGGTATTTTAATTGTAAAAAGAAATAAATTGGAAATTCATATTTTAAAGGAGAAACTCGAAAATAGTTTGATATGAAGGATTTGGATACTGCAAAGAAAATTCTCGGAATTTAAATTTTGAGAGATAGAGAAAGAGGTACTCTAGAATTTTCTCAAGAAAAATATTTGAAACGTGTTCTCAATCACTTGATATGCAAAATCTGAAGTTTGTTAGCATGCCATTGAGTGTTTATTTTAAACTAATGAAGTTGCAAGTTTCAAAGAATGAATTCGAAGAACAATTTTTGGTGAAAATTTCTTATGCAAATTTTGTCGGGTGTATCGTGTATGCGATGATATGTACTCAAGTGGATCTTGTATATGTTGTAAGTGTGGTCAGCAAATTTATGTCAGATCCTGAGAAATGTCATTGGAATACTTTGAAGTGGGTGATTAGATACATATCAGGTTATTTGGATATGAAATTGACGTACGGAAGGAATGCTGCTGCTGCATTTGGCTTCAGCACCAATGGCAAAATCTGTAATCGCGTATGTTGATTTCAATTTTGCTAGTTCTCTGGACTCATCACGTTTTATTTCTAGGTATGTATTTACAGCTTATGAAGGAGCTATAAGCTAGAAGGCTCAATTACAAAAGACAGTAACTTTGTCCACTATACAAGCGGAGTACATTGCCGCGACGAAAGATGTTAAGGAAGCACTCTGGATGAGAGAGTTAGTTTTGGAGCTCAGTGTTTTGATTAGTATTCCAATAAATTTCTGTGCTAGTCAGAGTGCAATATATTTGATGAAAAATTTGATGTGAAGTTTCATTTTATTTGAGAGATTGTTGATCTGGGTGAAGTGAAAATTCAGAAGATTGATACCGAGAAGAATTTGGCTGATCTCCTTACAAAATTTCTTCTAGTTTCTAAGTTAAGTTTGTTTAAATTTAGTGGCAAGAAGGAAAGCTAGTCTATAATAGAGAATGCACAGGCTTCTGGCAGTAGCGTGAAGATATTTTCAAAATTTGAACCAAAGAGAAGATTGTTAATATTGGTTCAGATTTTGTGCTTTATTTTTTTTGAATTTACGTTAATTTATTTTCTTATTAATGTTGTAAAATTTTTATTTCTATATTAGTAGGTGAGTGAATTGTAAGAAAAAGAATAAATAGAGAGAATCAGAGAGAAATAGTGAGGTAGAGTGGTAGAAAGCTGTAGAGAGAGATTAGAGAGAGGATGCTCTGTAGGGTTTTCTCCCTTGGTGTGTACCGACGTCTCTTGTATTCGATGTATTGTTTGATTTTTAAATATAATGTGTTGTTGGAGTTTTGTGCCATGAAGATAAGACAGGTTGGTCCTAACAAGTAAAACATTGTGTCTTGATTTTTCTTTCACTACTATCTTTTATTTTTTATTATTTTTTCACAATGTGATTGGATTTTAATCACAACAAGAAAAACTAAATTTGGAGCTTAACTCATCAATTTTCCAATACCCATATTTTGACTATTTTCAAGCATAAATTACTTATCTTCAAAGAAACCCATAATAAGACTTGTCTGCGCAATAGCATGGGAAGGAGCTCTGTTGCATTGCATGCAAGAATGAGGAAGCCATCCCTCATTTGAATAGAAGAAAAGAAAGAGAGGAAAGGAATGAGGTGTCTCACTCTGATCTTCATTCTCATCATCATTAGTCTCATCTTCATTGCTCATCAACCTATTTTCATGCACATTTTTCCCTTCACACATCCATTATCTAGAATTAGTTTTCATCATTACCCATTGTTTTTTTAACACCTTATTTATTTACGTAATAAAATTTGTAAAACTCGTGAACTCCCGCTTTAAGATTCAGAGTCCTGCTCCTGAGAGTATTTTAAACTTGTTCCTTCCTTTATTACTAAAAAAGTCTCAATTATTTAATTAATCAAAAAAATATCATATAATTAATATGATAAATTTACCGGGTGTTACAACTCAAGTATGTACCAAACTTGACATTGCATTGATTGATAAAATGTTATAGATATTAGAGCGATCTAAATATTGATATCTGGATCTAAATGTTTATGTTCAGACGAACTAATAACCTGAAGGTGATTGGTTATTCAGATTTAAATTTTATTGACTTTGTTGACTAAAGAAAATCAACGTCTTGATACATATTTATGTTTGTAAGTGGAACTGTATCTTAGAGGAGTGCAAAGTAATCCATAACTTCTAATATCCACCATGGAGGCTAACCTTGTTTCATGCTTTGAGACTACATCCCATGATATTTGGTTGAAGGGTTTCATATATGGGTATAGAGTTGTTGATTTGATATATAAGCCATGATGAATGTTTTGTGATAGTTGTTAACTTAGAATAACAGAAGTAGGAGTTGGTACATCGACGTTAAATATCAAACCATTAGAGAATATTTTAAAGAAAAAAAATGGTCATAGAACACCTTAGCATTGAATAACATTGGTTGATCTTTTGACTAAAAAACCTATCTTCCATAAAAGTTTAACGATCGTGTAAATAGAATGGGACTAGAACTATTATACGATTTTCATGTTATGAACATCGTTTATCAGTGAAACTGTTAATTATTATGATTTTTATCAATTAATGTGAACATTTATTTGGATGAGAAAAATCAATTTTGTTGAACTCGAAATAAACATAAGATTTATTCATTCAAACAATATACCATATCGAGTGAATATTATAAAATATGTATTGAATTGTTTAAAATATTTTTCTCAATTAATTTTTGACATTAATCGATATAATTAAGTTTGTAATTTACAAGGATTGCAAAAGGTGTATTTGATGGCAATCCCCAATATCAATTAGTCCGAAAAGTGTACATTACATCATCAAATGAGATTTCTAGAGAGCTTTAGAAGATCAAAGATGGATCTTCAAGATTAAGGTTGAGGAGATACATTTCGTCGCCAAATGTTTCCCTTGCCTTCAAACTCGGCGATTCATAAGTCGAAAAGCCCTTTCCTCCTCTCTCTCTCTCTCTCTCTCTCTCTCTCTCTCTCTCTCTCTCTCTCTCTCT
>CM039527.1:14520716-14701457 GCA_022433055.1 Begonia peltatifolia | reverse complement strand
TCTCTCTCTCTCTCTCTCTCTCTCTCTCTCTCTCTCTCTCTCTCTCTGGTCACATGGAGGAATGCAGCTACTAACCCAATTTAACAAGCTTTCCTTTATTTTCACTTTTGTCCTAGCTCTTTAATTAATTTCATTAACTTCCCATTTAATTTCTATTTAATTTTTGTTTCACGACAATTTCTTAAATTATTGACTTTACTCTAAATTTTCCAAAAAGCTGAAGTGACAATTTAAAAGACAATCAAGTCAACGACGTCAGTCGATAATGAAAAAATGATACGTGGAACTTAAATTACTTATAAAAATATCAGGTTTTATAACTCCACTATCGCAGGCATTTCCGACATCAAAAGGTGGTTCAACACCGTAGGATAATCCATTTTGTAAGTGCTTGCAAGACGCTCAATGTTGGAAACTATGTCTTTAAGCATGGAAGCAAAGGTTTCAAGTGCGCAATAAGTTTATGGCATTCGATCGCTTACTTTTGGTGAGGCGATTACATCACATATATAAAACTTTCAAGCTTCTCTGTGGCTTTTCTAATGGTGATGAATGTGGAGTCCTTTAGTGTTTTCAATGTAATATTATCCGCTTTGAATTGAAATCTGCACGAATTTGTTTTGGAGTTAACCCAAAATACGTTATATTAAGTAATGAGAAGAATTATACTTATAAACCACTCATTTTTACTTTCTCCAATAATTTGGGATTGTACACCTCTACTAATATGAATTAGTTTCTCACAATCAACAGAATATTAGGTCGTTCTTGCCTTCATAGGGTGGACTGCCATATCTCTCCCCCTTAGGAGTCGACGTCCTCGTCGACCATACTTCTGATTAGGAATTGGCTCTTATACAATTTGTAAAATTTTTTGGTACTCTTAATACAATATTGTCTGCTTTGTATTGAAGTCTGAATGAATTTGCTCTTGGAGTTAACTTCAAACATGTTGTATTAAAACTCCTCAACTTCTACTATCTTAAACGTTATGGATTGTGCACCCCCATTAGTATCGGTTGGACCTTCATAATTAACAGAATTTTTAGTTATCTTTGCCCTCACAAAACGTGCTGCTACAATCAATATAATCTCGAGTCGCTGTTGCCTTCACAAGATGGACTACATGATTTATTTTTATATTTATTTATTTTGGTTCCCAACATTGTTTCAATCTCAATTGCTTCATACGAGAAGGTTTGAGATGCGTTGAGCCAGCTTAAGACCTAATCGAATGATTTATTGTGTTATGATTTTTCTCATAATAGTACGTCACATGGAGAGATAATATAGTTAACACTAGTTAAAAAGCATGAAATTTGATTGTAAAAGGCTGGATGAAATACTTAACAAGAATAAATACTCGTTGTTATGGCTATTGAGTTGTTCGACAAGATGAGCACATGAAGATATTTTTCTAGCATTGATTTATGATTATCTTTAGTTAAAAATTCGTGATAAGCTTGTTTGTAAGATAACTTCCAAATGTGTTGAGATGATAAGTCAAATTTCCTTGCCCATTTTGATTGATAGTACATCTATTTGTTTTAGAACTCATGATGAGTACATGAAGCATCTCAGAATTTTGTTATAGTCTTTGAAAGACCATCAATTGTATGTTAATTAGAGTAATATATAACTTTTGAATGATAAGTCAAATTTCTTAAACATATTGGTTCTTTAAATAATAACTCAATGGAACTAGCTCAGATTGTGGTGTGGATTTGGAAGCAATCAAAGCATATTATTGAGGTCGAGTTTCTTGTGGCTAGCTATGTTGGCATTGTTGGTGGTCATTGATACATGCAGATTATGTAGGTACGTCGATGAAGGGTATAACTTGGATGTGAGTAATACAGTCAAATAGAGTTAATGTACGTGTGTAGACAAATGAGGTTAAAAAAGTGAAACTAGCCACCTAATTGCTGCAAATAGAGTTATTGCAAAAACTATTTGTATAGAGTGAAATTTATATCCTCATATCATCAAGGTTAAAAATTTCCATTCACATAGAGTGATTTGAATTTCTATAATAGAGGAGTTAGATGAGACTATGGAAGATATGATTTTTATTTTGTAATACTATTTTTGTTGTTGTGTTTGTTTGTCTTCTCCGACAAGGGAAGCTGAGCGGACTAATCAACGAGCCGGCTCTTTTGGCTCGGTTCCTAGCAGGCTCGCGAGCTTAATTCTTGAGGTCGACTCGGCCCACCTCGTGGGACTGGATCTAGTCAGCCTGTCCGTTTAACATCTCTAGATAAATTTTTATCTTCAAGCGAATATAATATGTGAAACTAAGTTGGTGGACACATAGTTTATGAATATATTTTGGAAACGACTATTACTCTTTCTACCGTGTTAATAAAAAAAACACAGAATGAAGAAAAAAACGTCCGAAAGATGTCTAGGAGATCAACGTCGATATCTTTTTGTTTTCAAAATTATTTATTATTTAGATAGTACTAAGCTATGTCATGACTTCAGAGTCATTGTTGATATAAGGTTATATTGGTGCTGAACATTTAAGAGCTGTGAATTTGTACATTTTTATGATTCGCATAGATTTTTATTTTCTAATGGGAATTAAATATTTTCTATGAAATTAAATCATTTGCATGTGCTTCTACGTGAGAAGGAAAGGAAAAAGTTGTATAAATTTAATATTAATTTTATAGTAAGGTTTTTTATCTCGTGTTTGAAGTAATACAATGGTGCATATTTTAAGGACTTCACTTTATGTAAAGAACTCGATATTGTCTTGGTTAAGCATACTATTCATGGAGTCCATACGTGTGTATTTAGTTCAGATTAAAATACATAGTAACGAATTTTAATTTGAAACATATTATTTAACTTAGATAAATTTGTTTTTTTTTTTTTTTTTTGTAACTGAATATTGATTTAATATGAAATTATGGAATAACGTCAATGTCCCTAACACTCCTATCAGTTTAATGAATAATATAATGCATTTGTTCTTTTATTGTCGTATCGAACAATGACTGACACAACAAATGTAATAAATTACTTTCAAATGTAGCAATACTGTAGTTTAATTCTGACAATAATTTCAAGGATTAAAACTGATTTAAACTTTAAATTATGAATTTTTTAAAAAAAAATCATGAACTATCAATTTTATTAATGCAAACCTTAAACTAACAAAGATATAATAAATCAAATTATACCGGACAGTCGATCACTGTCCATTCACTGTTTATACCCAGAACGGACGGTCGATCTAAAAACAACGGTCGTCTGTTCAGGACACGTCTGATCGGACGGACGATTAGGGGGGTAGAAATTGTCAATTCCGTGTGCGGTGCACTGGCTAGAGAACGGACGACCGTTCTTCGAGACACGACCATCTGTTTCACGGAGCACTACAAGAACTGATAGCCATGTTCTGAGAACGGACGCTCATTTCATCATCAGGGACGAGAACAAACGATCGTGTTCTGAGAACGACTGCTCATTTCATCATTAGGGACGAGAATGGACAACCGTTTTAAGAGAACGATCGTCCGTTGTTAAACATTAGAGCTGAGAACAGAGGGTCACCACCCCTACAACGAACGACCGTTGTCAAAATTAAGGCTAGAATGGAGGGTTACTACCCTGAAACGGTCGTCCATTCCCCGACACTATACAAGCAAACAGAGGTCAGAAACCTCGAAATCTTCATAAAATCAACAAATCCTCTCTGCCGATTTTTGTTTTTTTTTTTTTGCAAAATCCGAACGATACACGCCCCACTTTGTTCATTGCTCCAATCTCAATTGTTCGTTCAATTTTAATATAAAATCTAAAAAATTCGAGATTCAAAATCCAAAAATCTCAAATTCAGCCTAAATTTCCAAATACCCATTGAAATGGCTGAACGATTGGTTATTTGACTAAAGGTTGGGCCGATGGAACGTCAACCATCGTCAATGCAAGACGTGCCACGAAATTGGTGCGTTCTTGTCGACGGAATTTCGCAATCAGATATAACGAGAGTAGTTTGAGCTGGATCTGCTACACTGCTTGGTCATACATTCGAAGATCGTCGACTTTAAAGGTTTGGAGTTCTTGGAGATCCAGCAGATGTTCGACAGAATCGACCTTCACAGGGTCTAGAGTTTGCATGGGTGATAGCTGCGATCGAATTGTTCGCCTTTTTAAGCGAATTTGAGCTTCATCGGGAGTTATAAAGACGTACATTCTAGGTATGGAGATTGAAGTTACTCTATAGATGGTCAATGTGTTGATCAGGTTTGCCGGAGAAGGTGCAGAGAGGTACTATCATGCCTCCCGGGACTGTTTTTTTATCGGATCAACCGAGGGAATCGAGTTCATTAGGCAAACCCATCGCAACGCTGATATTATGAGGTTTGTTAAACTCAGAACCAGAGACTTAAATGTTAGAGCTCGGGTCATTCACAATATGGTATCCCACACCCTTCTACTGTGGCATGAACATAAAGATCTCGTTAGCTACGTGGATCTTTATATCATGAAGAAGTTGTACAGCAAGAGGAGGTTCGACCGCGAGTTTGTGATTTTAAGTCACATGAGTGAGATTGGACGAACACGCAATAAGAATCTGCCCTACGGTGTGTTGATTTAGAAGATTATCAGGCGATTTGGGGTTCAGTTATCATCTGGAGAGCAGATGAGATCGCAGCGAGTCGTCGACATATTTGGCAAACTTCATTTGATTTGGATGAGTTTGGTTGAAGTCGATGGGACTTGTACGCTGAAGGGAGATCAGAGGGCCTCCACTTCTCGGGATGTTCAAGTGGAAGAACCCATAGCGCAACCGGGGCCCTCCAAGGGTCTACTCAGATGGCTAGTAGGTCGAACATAAAAGCTCTCGCAGACAGACTCCATCAGATCGAAGTGAGACATGCGGAGTCTCATACAAAAGTGATGGAGTAGCTCAGAGGGATGATGAAGTACTAGAGAGATAGGAGACAAATCATTATGAATTGGATGGAGGCCGATAATGACGATATCCACCCTCCGTCGACCAATGAGGATGATGTCCTGCCCAATGTCCCACCAACGTCATTTTAGTTTATGTTTTGTACTTTATTTTATGTATTTTAGTTTCCTGTAATTTAGTTTGATATATTTTAATTTTATGTAATTAAATTTGATATAATATAGTTTGATGTAATTTAGTATAAGCTATAGAATTCTAGAACAGTTTGGTTATTTGAATATGCAGCAACTGTTTGAAGCTAGCAATGGAGAGTCATAAAACAAAGGAAACTTTGCCTAATTTTTCAACTTTTTAAAACTAAATTACACACTATATAAAATTAATTTTAAATTGGATTTACTTGAAAATTTAATTAACATATTAAAATAATTTTAATATATTCCTATACACAGATTCGTTATGTTTGCAAATGAAAAAAAAAGATGAAATCGAATAGGAAAGTATTTGTTGGCTGGGGATCGAGTGAGCTTCAATCAATTTTTGCCTCGGCCGCGCATAGAAGATTTCTGTACATAATGAAAACTATATTAGAAAATAATGAAAGTGTGTTTATGAGAAAAATGAGTTGAAATGTACTTGTGTCTCGTCAAATGTGTTAAAACTCATAAATGTGTCTTGCGAAGCTGAAGTGGCAGCAGCGCCTGATGTGGATTTCACATCAGGACAAGTACAACTATTATGCCTCTAACGTTAACATATACTACACGACATCGTAAATTTCTTTCTAGAAATGGTCGACCGTAACGTCTCATCGACATCGCGTACTTTATTCTTCTTCGACCTATCAGGTTAGCGTCTTCTCTAGGGCAGAATGATTGCGTTCATTCTGTGTACGAGCGGCCACATGTTCATGCCACTAATGAGACGAATGAATTTTGAGTACATCTCTACATATGTCGCTCGGTGATAGTATCGATGAACCAAATTTTCTAGTGACAGGCTCATGAAATGTATGCATGGAATGAAATTGACACAAGGAATTCCAGTAAGCTCCCACCTACAACAGTTGCATGCGCCTATTTTCAAGTTACAACATATTATTCGTTGTCGTTGCTGACCTCGAATCGTACACCTCCCACTAACACAAGTTTTTAATTTCAAGTTATACGTTCTAGTTTCTCAAGATTTTTCTTTATTTTAGGACACAAAAGTTCTGTTGACCAGAGTATCTTCTCGTATTTTTTTACAATGTGAATCATCAAGTACTTTCGAATCATCTTGAACATGGTCAGGATTGGTTTATCCCTGGCTCGCAATAAAACTGCATCGAACGACTCGCATAAATTATTCAAACTCATTTCGCACTTGAGATTTGAGGAAAACGCATGACTAACTCAATAGCTAGGTTGTGTTCGTCGAAGCCATATGTGGGCATTTGGGTTAATTTGATGCAGTTTCCACATTTCTATATTAAAATGAAAATTTGTAGTTGCCCTACCCGCATTCCACATTGCATCTCTGTACGCTCTTTCCCAAAATTGGCTTTTGAAGTTTTCGTACATATGCCAGAAGCAGTAGCGGTGTTCGGCTAAACTTATTTCTTCATCCACAACACATGATAACCCCTGATATGTGAAAAAAAAACAGAGTCAACATAAAACAATATAACGATCACAACGCCTCAATATTTATGTTGAGAAAATAATAAAAATGATGAGACTAATAATAAAAATATCATCGTTGTAAAACGTGGAGAGTACTGATCATGACAGGAATGACTGTATTAGACAATCTGCTAGACAGAATTATCTTTCCAAGTAAGTTCCCAGGAAATGCTAGATGGGTCACAAATGGTCCCACTTAAAATTCACTTAGACTAAACTTTCTTATGCAGTACAATTACACCACTAAATAAGAGGTGCGAGAAATAATAGCAAATGTGATCCAACATAATTGTACCTTTTGTCGATTTGACACAATTGTTCATCTGCGTCCATATTAAATGTCTAGGTTTTTCTTTAATATTTGCAAAAACTACTTCCATGAGTCCGTGCACTCTGACTCCATGTTGGCAACGACAACAAGATATATGTAATCATTGCCATCAATACTGACAGTTGTAAGTATTGGCTGGGGCAAGAGACCTTCAAATGACAGTCATTTAAACAGATAATAGGTCTATCTAGCTGCAACAAACCTGCCTTGTAAGCAATCATATACATCTCCATTTTTTCAAATGCGCATGACTCATTCTGGCTACAGTCCACTAGGTAACCATGTATTGTCACTGTGCTACCCGAATTTGATCTACATATTTCTTCTGCGTACGACCACAATAGCTTGTATTGTTCATCGCCCCTCCCGTCATTAAGTTTTCGAGCATCTCTTCTTGATCTTCTCGTAAAACTGGGTGTGATGTTCACATTCAAATTTTTCCTCGCCTTCTTGATAATAGAAGAAATTTATCATTTATGTTGACTTTTGAACATATCCAAATAATGGTTTGCCACCCATTTTGCAGTATCATGACAATTCTAAATTTTTCTTGCACAGTTGTGAGAATCAGTGTAACTCTTTTTTTGAAATGTAAGCTCATTTTGCATGATTGAAGCATGCAGTTGCCACTCACATCCATTTTCACACACGGTTGTGACTCACCGAGTTTCACTTTTAATGAATTTGATATCATATCCATTATTCAAAGCATACTCGACTATTTTTTCTTTAATGACCTATAGAAAACTATATTTTTTACAAAAAAAAAAATCATTGAAATTTCTTCCCTTATCGGTATACTTTCTGCCTCGTCATCCTCTGACTCGACCGATGTTCGAAACTCATCGTCTAGGGTTTGCGAGGTTGAGTGTATCTCTATTTCTCCATCACATTCTAAGTGATCGAATGCTCGAAGATACCATATCTGGGTGTGTCGTTCGAATATCAGTCCATGTTGGCATCGACCTATCTACTTAAATCAGAATCCATTAACGTCGCTAATAAAAAGAAAAATAAAACGTCGTTAGAAATACGATGTCGCTAAAGGTATCAGAGTTTTCGAGATTTGTGAGTTCAACATTAAGGGTCATCTCCTTTTATAGTAAGGGAGAACGGACAACCGTTCTAGAGAATGACCATCCATTCTCCCCAACCCGTGACTTAATAATTGTCACGGGCTGAATACTATTTGGCAGAACGGATGACCGATGACAATTATTGAGTCATGGGTTAGACATGACACGGATTGAGGAAACGAACGACCGTGTCTCGAAGAACGATCGTCCGTTCTCCAGCCCGTGCACCGCACGTGGAACGGAAAATCTCCACCCCTCTAATCGTCCGTCCAATCCGACGTGTCCATTGGTCGTCTGTTTTGGGCGTATACAGTGAACAAATAGTGATTGGCCGTCCACCGGCGTCTGATTTGTTATGTTTTTTATAGTTTAAGATTTGTATTGATGAAATTGATAGTTTAGGATTAAAGAAAAACCTCATAATTTAATATTTAAATCGGTTTTAACCCTAATTTCAATGAACACGATGGGATGAGAGTGAGCCTGGCCGAGCAATTACTGGTTTTTGGGTCTTAGTATTGCTAAAACCCAGAAGTAAATGGCCCTAAACGGGCCCACATCAGGCCCATGATTAGCCTGCTTCAGAGAAGTTCTCGCTCTTCCTCCTCTTCTTTCCGTAGACCTTCCATTGGAGTTCCTACCCTTTGGTGTGCTTCCGGCCATTGGCCAAAAGATCTCTCGCTGCTGGTTGGCCTCCAAACTCATTGAACCGCCGCTCTGCAGAGTCGAAATTCCGGAGGAAGGAAGGTTAAGTCTGGTTTGGTCTTTGAAAAGGCTGCCGCGGAAGCTGGAGACGACCTCCGAGGTCGACTTTTCTCTCTTCGTCTCTTTCGCTTACCTTTATTTTTTCTCTGAAACCTTTTTATTTTTTTACAATTATGACCAGATTCTGAAGGGTTTTTTGAAGAAGTAAAGCCGGTACGGAGTATTTGTTGGAGGAGAGATGGAGACCCAGTTCCATCATAATCTTTTCGAAAGGCGCTCTCTTTTGAAATCCAAGACTCCTGCAGTCAAATGGCTCAAAGAATGGTAATCTTTGAAATTTGATATTTTTATTTTTCTACTAAAGAGCCTACTTAGTATAATTTTAGTTTTCGAGAAAATTTGAGGTAAGAAAAAAGGATGAAGAAGGAAGCTTTGGTGAAGTTGTGGGATAAGAAAGGGGAAAGAAAAAGTTTTTTTCTTGTCATGTTTCTGCGACAACTCTATTTCAGTTGAAAGACTTCGGCTTATCGTGGTATCCTAAGCTAATACTCAACAACAAGTAGCACTTAAATTTTATTGACGTTTGTAAGAACCATCAACGAAATTTAGGAATGATGAACAGTTGTTTCTTACAATTGACATAAAAATCATTCAATTCTTCAGGGTGCCCCAAGATGTTGTAGCAACCGGAGGAAAGTGCTCTCTTTTCAAATGGGTCAGAGGTATATTGTTCTTCATTTATTTACTCGCGTTTGATGGCCAATTTCTCTACTCTCGTTTTTTCCTCTTATTTGTGTTTTTTTTCTGTTTCTTGCATGCTGTTCAAAATTTCAATTCTCTCATACATAATTGAATAGGGTTGTAAGACAGAGCCAGTTTGGAGTTAAAAGTAATTTCTTGCTTTGATTTTGGATATTCTGATCAACATGGTTGACTGTTCATTACTTGTAATGCTTAAATTGAGGTATATGTGCTACTTTTAACTTGATCTTCTTTAGAAGATGGTTAATTCAATTCTATGAGTAGTTTTATAGAAGCTTTGTAATTCACAGTACATATAGATCATTTAGTTTGTTTTTCTTTTGGAGACTAGTGGATAGATAATTGACTATTGAGCCTTAATATATATACTTCCAATTTCATTTATTTGTAAGACATTAGCTTTGATTAATGTTGCAATGCTTGGCTTAGAGGATACGTTGAAGGCCTTAACAGAGAAGGCAAACCAACCAGAGGCACCTGATCCAGAACCAGAACCAACGACTGAAGTGCTTTTCTTTTGCAGCTATGATGGCTGCGGTAAGACATTTATCGATGCTGGTGCTTTGAGAAAGCATTCTCACATCCATGGCGAGAGGCAATACGTTTGTCATTATGATGGATGCGGAAAGGTACAAATACTACTTCTTACCCCAAATCTTTCAAGAGTTAATGTTGATACGCTGCATACCATGTTAATTTTTTGTTAGCTCGATTATCATCTAGTCTAGTCTACGGCATTAAGATTCAAACAAAAATATTCTTGATTATCCCATGGTTTCTGGTGATTGAGGTAATAACAACAAAAAATAGTAATAACAATATCATTTTAAGAAAAAATAAATGAAAAAAAATCAATGTATAGCTAGAAAAATATCTTTTTTTTTTTGTCATTTTTTACTGTACGCTTCCCTTGATTGTGGGATCATTTTCTCAAGCTTGGTGATTTTAATTAGTTTGGGATGAAGGAACAATAACTAATGAAAACTAATGAGCTTGAATTGCCAAATCTGGCTTGGTAATTCTTATCGATTTTATCAGTTGTTAGGATTTCTTTTGATATAATTATTTTCATCTGTCCACTCTAGTTTTTTTAAAGAAATAGTATTCGTTGTGCAGAAATTTCTGGATAGTTCAAAGTTGAAACGACATTTTCTTATCCATACAGGAGAAAGAGATTTTGTGTGCCCTCATGAAGGCTGCGGGAAGGTGAACAATCTAACCTTCTTAACTGTTTTGTTATGCCCTGCAATTTTTAGTCACTTAGTTTGCCACTCATCAAGTATTTCCCTCATTTCAGTCATTTCAGGAAAGTAATTTTTTTTTTCTTTTCTAAATGTTTTAACTAAGTGTTACTGCAATTTATTTCTTTATTTCCTCTTTAATTAAATACTGTAAGGTCATTTATGTTGGATTTTGCTAAATTCACTCAAAATAAATTTTTGCTCTTTGCTAAATTTACCGTATTTAGTGTGAAGGAAATTGCATAAAGACTACAAAAAATGGGAATCGTATCGATAAAGAAAAGGCAAAGGTGGGCCTCTTGATTCAATCTGTCTTTCCTGGCCCCCCCACACACTAAAAAAATCACCCCTATTTTTTGGATGAATGTCAAATGAATTTGTTGGTTACAGCCAGCAGTGATTGGCTAGGATACTAATGATTGTTCTGCCATTCATGTATGTTTTGCATATTCAAAACTCGAGGCATTTTTTTATGTGCAATCAATATTTACATTAATTGAAAAATATGTGTAATGAGTGAAGCTAGGATGCCGCGCTCAAGCAAAATAGTTTTGCTCTACAGGCATTCTCCCTGGATTTTAACTTAAGGTCGCACATGAAAACACACTCGCAAGAAAACTACCATATCTGCCCTTACCAGGATTGTGGAAAGAGATTTGCTCATGAATACAAGCTAAAGAACCACATTGCATCTCACCATGAAAAGGTTTGTAACCTCAATGATGCCTTACTTTAGTTTTTTTTTTAACAAATTAAAAGTTTATTTGGTATTTTTATTTTAACCATTTGTTGTTTCTCAACATTTAAATTTTATGGGCTAGTTGTGGAAAAAAATATGCAAGAGGATCTAATGGTAATTCTTAAACGTACTTCGAAGATTGACCTGAGTTTTGGGTCTACCTTTCTGCTGGAGAAAGCATGTGTTCATTAAGGAACTTTGATTGTTATGTGATGTTTATTTGATGCAGAATTTTAACGTTCCACTGATTCTAAACTGCAATAGCTCGATTTTAATCTACAGAATGTAACTCCGGAATTGCCAAAATTTACACCACATTTGGAGAAGCAAACAAAGGTTTCAAAGGCTCCTGCTGCAGCATACGGATCTGCATCTTCTGATCGTCCTTATGCTTGTCCATACGAAGGTTGCGAAAAGGCATACATACACGAATACAAGCTCAAACTTCATCTAAGGAGAGAGCATCCGGGTCACATGTATGATGAAAATGCAGATAATGGCATATCAAATGCTGATAATGACATGGACGAAGCTAGTGACCCCGAAGGGTTTGGAGGAAAACGTGTAAACAGCAAAAGCCAGAAACAGAGCAGTAGGTCTAAACCAAGCCAGAAGTTGCCTCAGGCAAAAGTTTCAAAGCGGAAGGGCTCTACTCTGGCTTCTGCTCCTCAGGAGCATGCACTAAAAAAACCATGGCCAGCCAGAGAAGAAGCTTATGAGGAAGAAGATAGCGAAGAAACAGAAGAGGACCGTGACGAGGATGGATGGAGATACGATAACAATGAAGAAGAAGATGAAGAAGAAACGGAATACGAAGATTAAACCCAGAGTGTTGTGAAGCTTCATACCAACTTTACTTTACTTGTTTTCTAATTTGATGTTGTAGATTTTAGTGTAGGCATGAGTTGTGACTTTCTATATAATCTTCAGGCTTGTACCTGTCACTTAAATTGTACGCAGGCCATCCTTCGATTGCACGCACCACCGCTCTCAATTAAATTATACAAACATTTATTTCTATGACTAGTTTTAAGCCTTTAATTTTTTTTTTATGTCTATTTTAATTACAGACATATCATATTATAAGATAAGATTAGAATGTAAAATTAGATCATAAATTTATCATTATCTCTCGATAAATGACTCAAAGTAGACTTGTTAACTGAGTAGGTTGGTAACTAACTCTTGAGTCGTCCCTCCTGTGCGACTTTGCCTCGAAGACCATTGCACTCTCCCCTTCTCCTATTAATATTTTTCCCTCTTAAACTCAAATTTTATCTTTCAATTCTCATTTCAATTTTCCACATTCTCTCCAAATTTCTCGGTCTCTCATTCTAATTTACTCATGTTCTCCGAGACTGAGTAATCAATAAAGTATTTTTAAAAATTTAGTTTTTTTTGTAGATAATTTTTTTCACAATATTATATAATGACTCTATTTATTTATTTTTTTAAGTTGTGTTCATGGAAATGAAATGAATTTTCGGCACTCTCCACTTGGAATGATAATGTTGTTTTTTATTACATTTATTCATTTTTTATGCAATGATAATATTGTTGTTTCAGTACTTTATGTTATAATTTATAAATTGAAAATATTAAATATGATATTGTAAAAATTTAACCACCACAATATCTACTCATCATTCATCTGCCTTCGTTGAGAAAAGGGAAAAATAAGACCATATGGAAACAGTAAATCGATTTGAAGTCGCGTATAATAGATGGAAAAGTATAAATTTATATTGAAGTTAGGTATTTATTTAAATTTTATGCATACGTATCTAGTAGTTCTACTAGAACAATTTCAAATATATAACTTTTGTTGGAAAAAAAATAATAATAGCGACGAAATTTGGCGGGAACGATGACAAAAATACCACCGCAAACGGTACGAGAAATGATAGCAGATGCGATCCGAAAAATATAAGGAATATTTTTCCACACCGTAAGATTATAACGGCCAAGAATTAAGAGAAATAATAGTCAAAATCAACACCGAAAATTTTACGTGGAAACCTAAATCGGGAAAAAACTACGGGGACCGAGTCCAGAAAGATCTCACTATGAAAAATAAGATTTACAATATTTTTCTAAATATTGAATAATATAAAAAATATTCACTAAGAGAAATCACCACTCTTAGAACTCTCAATGTGCACAAAAGTACCACACCTATTTTTCTCTCACTCTTTCTTTTCTATCCTTCCAAAATAATCACTATTTTTCATCTCCCTTTTACTCAGAAGAAATCTCTTCTTCTCTTCTTTCGGATGCTCAATTCTATTTGCTGAAGCCTCTATTTATAGAGGCTTCAGCGCACACCTTTCTTAAATGAAGGTGTGCTGCTGCTGCAATTGAAGATTCGAAAGTCTTCAATTGTTGGCAGCAATTAAATGCTGCAGCAGCAATTGAAGAGTCTTCAATTGCTGGCAGCAATTAATTGCTGCCACCAGCAAGGGTTCCCTCATTAAAGGAGGGACTCTACAAATCTCCCCCTCCCGACTTATAATGAGGTATCTCCAATCCTGCTGAGTTTCTACAGAATTCGTATTTATTCCTTTGCAGAGTTTTCGTCATCATGTCTGAGCTATTGTCATTCGTGTGAATCTTCTCAAGATATACTTGCTTGGTGTCCAACACTTCCCGTATCCAATGATACTTGATATCTATGTGCTTTGACTTAGAATGAAAACTTGAGTTCTTGCTCAAATGAATAGCGCTTTGACTGTCACAATACAAGATATACTTATCTTGTTTATGACCCAATTCTGTCAGAAATTTTTGCATCCACAAAATTTCTTTACAGGCTTCTGTAGCCGCCATAAACTCAGCTTCTGTTGTAGACAATGCCACTGATTTTTGCCGCTTAAATTGCCATGAAACTGCTCCCCCTCCAAATGTAACCAAATACCCTGATGTTGATCTTCTAGAGTCAATATCTCCAGCTATGTCTGCATCAGTATAGCCTATCAAAGAAGGCTTCTCACTTATGATACACTAAGGAAGCCAATCACACGATCACAAGGTATGTCACACACTCTCACTAATTTTTTACTAATTATTGCTCTCTTTTTACAGATGAAGGACTAATGGATCGCTTGGAATGGAAGCCAACCCCGCAAGACATTAATAAACCCACCAACATGTTGACATGGAGCATAGGAGAAGAAGCTTCCCAAACTTCATTGAGCATAGGAGTAGCAGAAGAGGGAATTTGTTTTCCCTTTAACAACTCTATGTAATTTATTACCTCCATTGAGTTTAGGCAAAATTTGGGCCTATTTAATTTGTATTTTATTATTTTATTATGCATTAGAAAGTGCTAAGGAGTTGTTGGCCTCAAAGGTTAAGCAACCTTAATTGTTGGTCTTTCCAAAAACGGCCATCAATTTAACCTTTGAAGCGTAAGTGGCAAAAACAATAGCCTTGCCAGCCTTATTACTAAAAGTGACCTTCATGAAGATTGTAGCCAACACTTGGAGCTTTTCCGAATGGGCTGGATCATAAAATTTGGATGTCATTTGCTTGGTTAACCAAACATGGTACCAAATACCATTACGGGCTTACTTAAGCGCGCAAAGCCACTTAAGCGTGCGCCACAAATTTGGCCCGATCCATTAAAGAGTTTGGCGCCTCATCCAATTCAAACTCACATGTGATGAACCAGCTCACTCTCTCCTACATGGTGCAAGACAAACTTACCTTACATGAAGGAAAATCTCACGGTTGAAGATAGTAGGCACACAAATGGAGCGGTTTGGATCAAACCGGGTCATCATTTCCATTTTTATGTTGCCACCCTAGCCCTTAGCTACCCTAGCATATTTAAACTTATTTTTCATAATTTGTACTCAGTTTTTGAATCACAATTGAAGTATTTTTCAGAAGCTCTCGTGCCTTGGAGTTTATCTTAAAGGTAATTGCCTCGGTCGCTTGCTTCCGAGAGGAGTTGCGCCTTCTATTGTCTTCTAAGCCCGAGGTTGCTTAGGGGCTCTTATACTCACATTTTCTACATCTTGTCTAAGACCGTAAACAAGGGAGAAAGTGAGCCAAACCGATCTTGTACCGTTGTAATCTTCCTTGGAAGGTTACATCACCTGGAGGTGCACCAAGTTGCCTCTCAGACCCGTTACGGATCATCTTTGCATAACTTTTGTGTTTCTTATCCTTTCTCACGAAATTTTAGAGATTAATTTTAACTCATCATATTGAGTCTCATCAAAATTTCATTTCAATTGGACACCATTTACTAATTTTGCACCTTTACTATTTTGGATGTTATCAGATTTAGCCGAGAACACCACTATCTTATCATATTTCGCGCTAACCGCCTCTTTGCAGGGTCCAATTTGCATCATCTGGTATCAGAGCCATTGGTGGCTTCCCTTGTGAATTTTTATTTATTTATTTAGTTTGAATTTTATTTTCATATCATGTAACTAATCTAAAGTGAAAATTTAATCAGATCCTGTTTTAAGCCGAGGAAGGTTGTGTACACCTTAGGCTATTTGTTTGATATCCGATTATATTATTATCTAGCACGAAATTGGTAAATCATTTTTTGATATTTGGCACGATTATGATTTGAATTGGATGCTTAAAATTTGATTTAATCATATTAACATGTTAGTGCTAATTGAGTTGATTAACAAGAAGCCGAAGAAGATGCAAAATTAAGGCTAGTAGAATCTTGTTTCAATTGCGATTATGGTGTTTAAACTTTGAGTTTGAATTTTATATCTTACCATATTTGCATGAACGATTGACAAGGTAATAAACCATGATTAGTGAATCATAATTGGTAACTAGCATATTTTGAAAATTGAATTTGTCTTCAATGGTCTGATCTTCAAAGAAGACAACATCTCGGCTTCTGACAATTTTTTTGTCCACCGGATCCCAAAGCCTATATGCGAATGCATCACTTCTGTATTCGAGGAATATGCATTCCTTAGCTTTGCTGTCTAGCTTGGACCTCTCATATTTGGGAATATGGACGAACGCTCTGCATCCAAATACTTTTAAATGTTTATAGGAGACGTCTTCTTCAGTCCATAGTCTGTTTGGCACTTCTCCACTCAAAGGTGTTGATGGAAACAAGTTGATGATATTTACTGCAATATTCATTGCTTTTCCCCAGAATGTTTTTGGGAGTTTTGAATGTGATAGCATGCACCTATCTTCTCCACGATCGTTCTGTTCATTCTTTCTGCAACGCCATTTTGTTGCGGAGTCTTTGGAACAGATCTTTCATGTTTGATCCCGTGCATCTTGCAGTATTCATGGAATGATCCCATATATTCGCTACCATTATCTGTGCGAATGCATTTTAACTTCTTTCCAGTTTCTCATTCTGTTAAAGCATGAAAGTGTTTGAAAACGTTGAACACTTCATCTTTGGTCTTGAGTGCATAAGCCCAAACTTTCCTTGAGTGATTATCAATTAATGTGACCATGTATTGGGCACCTCCTAACGTTTTCATTGACATGAGGCCACAAACATCTGAGTAAACAACTTCCAACACGTCTGGTTTCCTTGATGTAAAATTCTTCTAAAAGGAAACTCTGTATTGTTTTCCAGCCAAACAGTGAATACAACTTGGCAAAGGTTCATGTCTGAGATTTGACAGACATTCTTTCTTTCTAAGCAATTGAAGTCCTTTCTCGCTCATGTGACCAAGCCGTTTGTGCCATAACTCAATAGACGAGTCATCTTGTGCAGCATTTACTGATGCTTCCTTCACGGTCACTTGAGTCATACATAAACTAGACTCTTTGATTCCTCTCGCCACAACTAGCGAGCCTTTGCTGAGCTCCCATTTTCTGCCAACAAATTTGCTCTTGTACCCGGTATCATCACGCCAACTGATATTAGATTTAGCCTAATATCCGGAACATGTCTGACATCTTTAAGCACCAACTCACATCCTGTGTTGGTCTGGATACAGATGTCCCCTTTTCCAATTATTTTGGAAACATGACAATTCCCCATTTTGACCATGCCAAAATCACCGCTAGTGTAAGATGAAAAATACTCCACTTTTGAAGTAACATGGAAAGATGCTCCAGAATCACACACCCAACATGATTCATTCATCGTGAGGTTTACAGCATCTTCACATACAATCACATCTTCACCCTCAGAGACAGTTGCCGTTGTACTCTTCATTTCTCCTTTAGCACCTCCTGTGCCTTGTTCTTTCTTCAGCTTTCAGCAATCTTTTTTCATGTGGCCCATTTTGCCACAATGATAGCACTTAACGCCTTTTTTATTTCTCGATTTGGATCTTCCTGACGTGCTAGCTTCAGAGACCCCACGTTCTATTGATCTCCCTCTCGTTACTGATAAAGCCTCCACAGAAGACTGCTCCTTGTTTTTTCGCCTACTTTCTCGTCAAGAATGGCGGCTGCAATATCATTGAACATCAATGTTTTTTTGCAGTACCATTGAACAAATTTACGATGAGGTGATCGTATGAATATGACAAACTTTGAAGTAAAAGTTTAGTTTCATTTTTGTCGATTTTGTGCTCCATTGCTGTTAGTTGAGAAAACAATGTATTGAGAGTATTGACGTGGTCTGTCACTGTTGTAAATTCTAACATCCGAAGGGTATATAATTTTCTTTTCAAGAAAATTTTATTATACCACGATTTCTTTTCGTACAATTTTGTAAGAGTATCCCAGATTTGTTTTGCCGTTGTCATTTCTGAGATACTTGACAAAATTCCATATGCTAGAGTAAGATGCAAAATAGCCATTGCATCCTCATCAGCTTTGTTCCATTTCTCGTCTTCAACGTTTGTAGTCCTGTCGCCGATGGCCATAGCACAACCATCTCTCCGCAATAGCGGCTTCATTTTTAATTTCCATAGAGAAAAATTATTTCTGTTGAATTTTTTGATTTCAATCTTTTCCGCCATAATAATCTCTAAAACTTTTTCTGATGTGAAAGATCAATTAAAACCGCAACTATAGAGCATACTAGATTTAAAGAGATTAACCTGCGCTCTGATACCACTTGTTGAAAAAATAATAATAATAACAACGAAATCTGGCGGGAACGATGACAACAATACCACCGCAAGTAGTACGAAAAACGATAGCAGATGCGATCTGAAAAATACCATGAATATTTTCCCACACCGTAAGATTATAACGGTCAAGAAGTAAGAGAAATAATAGCCAAAATCAACACCGAGAATTTTACGTGGAAACCCAAATCGGGAGAAAACCACGAGGACCGAGTCCAGAAAGATCTCACTCTGAAAAATAAGATTTACAATATTTTTCTAGATATTGAATAATCTAGAAAATATTCACTAAGAGAAATCACCACTCTTAAAACTCTCAATGTGCACAAAAGCACCACACCTATTTTTCTCTTACTCTTTCTTTTCTCTCTGTCCAAAATAATCACTATTTTTCATCTCCCTCTTACATAGTGAACACACAAAATAAAATAGTACAAACTTCAATTAATGCAGTAAAATATTGTGCACAAATAAATACTAAGCACTAAATAATTTATACAAATAAAAAATAAGAAATAACAAAAAAGGAATTCATCACTAAAAAAAGAGATGAACACTTGAAGGATAGACGAGAGAATAAAAGAGAAACCACTCCTAAGCGAACAACTTCACCGTCAGTCTACACAATCTTAACCTAAAGAAAATGAGGGATCTTTTGGGGTGAACTACTAACTCAAGGAACCACCATATACCATCTTAAGTGCATATGAAAAATTGGTTTATTATTTTTTTTTAAAAGCATAAGACAATTATAAAATATAATGCATAGATTTTCTTTGAATCTTATTTCAAAAACAGGCTTCACAAGCCAAGAATTTACAAATTATCAAAATCTTAATACCATTTTATAATATGCTCAACAAATCATGGGTGAGGTAGGTTCGAAAACATTACTACATACGTAGATAGCTATAAATAAACTAAGACTTCACTATTTCATTAGAAAAAAAAAGTCTCACATGGACCCCTTAGACACACTATCAGAGAAATACAGAGATTCGAAGACCAGATAACACCTCAGAAAGCAATGAAAAGCCACTGTGATATGTAGATCCAATAGCGTCACCTGGGTGGCCAGTGAACCAATTAATGATGACACCACCTGTGAATCAAAAAGAGTGGTCGCGATCCGAAGACCAGACAATGCCACCACTGCAAAATCATAATAACAAATACTATCTTATGAGGTCTAGCGATTTGAAACTCAATGACTGCATCATCACCACCCTATTATTCATTTTCGTAATATACAAACAAACAACTTTTATGCTGCAGAAGTTGTATATAATCTAACTCTAGTTGCTTGGCTAGATGCAACTCAAAATAATTAGAAACCGATATTAGAAAAGGCTCAACAAACTGAAAATAATCATTAGCCCATCGAGCATGTGTATAACAAATTAAATGAAATATCATGCACTCGTAAAGTAAATCGGGTGAAATGTACGTACATATACATAAAAATTGACATGTTGGCGACCAGATCCCATCCCGTTAAGGTGTTTTATAGATGTCAATCCATCAAAATAGAATTTTGAAAACTATGCAATGCAAATGCAAAAACAGTATAGAAACCCCTACCTAAATGATGACCACAACCTTACCAACTAATCGACACGCGCTATTGGAAACACGCACGGGACAAAGACATCAAAAATAGGAACATTGTTGCAACTTATAAAAAATTTGACATCAAAATCTCATATCAACATACCTGGATTGTTATAGGTGGATCCTAAATCGACACTAACAACTCTACCTAGAGATAATAACAAACGATTGTGAACTTCGCCGAATGCTACTATCAGGGGGTCGATCGATCGCTACCATCAAATTTTCCTTGAATAATATCTATGTGGAGTGCAAAAATGCACTACACGGGTTGATCGCTACTAGCAATGGCTGACCCTTGTCTCACACAACATAAAATAGGGGCCAACCGCCTCTACCAAGTGTTGTTCCTTGCTTCTCTAGGGTCCATCAGGGATCGATACCTTGATCAAAAGTTTGGCCCTTCACCATTGGCACTAGGCAAAGTTTGACATCTTTAACAAAAGGTCAACCTTTGACACTTTTTGGTATGGCACACTAGGCCGATCAACCCTCGAACACTCGAGTATAGTAGTGGTCGACACTTATTGAGTTTGACCTCACTCAGCCCTGCCTATATCATCGATTGACACTTGTTCAGTAAGTGTCGATCACTGCGTCGATTTCCAACAAACGAAGAATGCGAAATTTATCCTTTTCCACTGATTTCGACCACCAATCAACTCAACAACTTGCATAAACTCTATATCAACAAATATAACATAACATGAACCAATGATTTTGAGTTTCCAACCTCAAAATCACTGTCTGACAAAAATGGAAATCCTAACGAGAAAACTAATATATAAGGGGTTAGAAAATTACGTATTGTTAGGGATCAAAGCTAAGAGTTCAAGATCAACACGTCGGCGACACACATCAGATGATGAAACATGGGAACTACTCATCTTTTTCTCTCTCCCTCCCTCCCTTGTCCATGTGCACACAACAAGAAGGAAAGAAACCATTCCTTATAAAAAATAAAATTAAAATAGGATAATTATCAAATTTACTCTCAAAGTATGAGGTGATTAATAAATTAGACCTTAAAATATTTTTGTTAACAAAGTCACCCTTAAAGTATAGCTATGTTAACAAATTAGCCTAGGCGATAACCTAATCTCCAAGATCAATCCCTTGATCTCTATGTCTTTGATATTGAGAGGCCATTGCGTCGAGAGTGAAGGGTCATTCTAGAAGAACGACCCCCCATTCTCGATCCAGTGCTTGATCGCTTTGGGCCAAGGGCCTGTTCTTTGAATAACGGTCCCCCGTTTTCAGTCTATTACTTCATAAAGCACTAGATTGGTTTGGACCTGGGTGACTAGAATAAGTAAATTGGAATTTGTCCTTGGTTTGATTGAGGATTTTTCTTGTTGCGTTTGATTTTCTATAAATTGTGGGGTTCTGTGTAATCGAGTCCCAGTATTTTGTTAAGTAAATCATTTTTTGAGAGTGAAGTTTTCTTGGTTAGGTTTGGAAAATTTTTGGTTGACGTTGCATTTTCATCGTGTCTGTATCTTTTATTGAGGATATCTTTCATATATATATATATATAATATAATATAATATTTGTATTATATTTATATATTAAATATTTTATTTTATTTTATTTTAATGAGTAATTATCAAATTTACCTTCAAATTATGAGCTGATTAACATGACCTTAAAGTATTTTCGTTAACAAAGTTATCTTTAAATTATGGTTGTGTTAACAAATTAGCTCTGGTGGCCCCTCGGTATCCCACCCCCTTATTTCTGTGTCGTTGAGATAGAGGGTTGTTCGGTCATCTATTTTACAAAGCACTCGATCGCTCTTTCTCGGGGGCCTACTCTTCGTCCAATGCTTCATAAAACATTGGATTGCTTTGAATTGGCCAATCGTTCTTCCATAATGGGCGCATGTTCCCCTCCCTCCCCCCTCCTCATGTCGTCGTCCCTCTCTTGCACCAAGTCTCTCTTTCCCTCCTTATATTTCGTGCCCTAGGTTTTTCAGTGGCTATTTTTCTCCTTCGGCGACATTAATTAATTTTGATTCGAGTAGATCGCTTGATTTAGATGTGGCGATAAATTGTGATCCCAACATGGACTAAGATTCCCACTCCACATCAATGTATGATGAGATTCGTGCATTTGATCACAATGATGGTAATCTAGAAATAGATGTCAATTCGATTTCGAAAACTCTAGACGAGAAACTTCAATCATTATGCGACTCGGAGAATGATGAGTACAAAAGTAGACTGGCAAGCAAAGCTTATTGATGGTTTTTATCTGGGAAAAAATATAATTATTTAAAAGTAATTAGAGAAGAAATAGTAGATTATAAATTAAAGAATTGGTATGGGTCAAATTTGTTAAAAGTAATTGTCTGCGACTAACAATAGTAAGTTAAGACAGATGGAACTTACAATTGCATGTTTCAAAGATACAATTGAACTTACAATTCAGATAGAGTTTCAATAATACACACAACTTTTTACAAAAAATTAAAGGTTGATAATCTTTTACAAATTATGTGGCAAATCAATATTTGGACAAATTCAAAAGTCAACCTACATAAGACGTTAACTCTATTATCGAGACAGTGATTAAGAATTATAGAAAATCAAACGCTACAAAAAAAATTCTCAGTCAAACCCAAGGATAATTCCAATTTACCCATCGCAAAAACTTTGTAATTCCACACGAATCTTCAAAGATATCAGTTTGATCAATTGACCAAAAGATTATATGTGGTCAAATGATAACAAATCCAGACAATTCCGATTAACATAAAACAAGTTCACTTGGAATCATGCAAAAAAATTAACTCAAAAAAAATAATAGATTAAAATTTACGGATATTACATCTTGACAACCAAATTGAAAACTATTAGAATTTAGATATGGTAAAATACTTTAACGACTACATTACTATTTTAAATGATATAATGACTATATTGAGTAATATCCTATTATAAATAGAATTGCAATTATGGTTTATGTTTAAAATTTATTTCTCTCAAATTTTAAATTTTCAAAATGTTACCTCAATTTAATTTTCAAATTACATTTGATTAGTTCGTTCTAAACTCTAATTTTACTATATCCACAGATCCTCAATTGATATTTGCATGGAAGCTTTAAATGTATATAATAAATAAATTATATTTATTTTAATTGAACCAGTATACTAAAATAAATAAATCTTCAATCATTTATTTAGATATAAGAATAACATTTAATTATAGTTACTATGATTCAAGTTCTCTAATTCTACATCATTAGTCAAAATAATTAACTCCAAATTAAATATTGTGTCAAACTAAATATAAAATTTAATGCTAATTAATTCACAAGTTTCTAATTTTAATTAAATCTTCAAGACATGAAAGATAAATGAACTGTTGAGTTGTGGAGCATAATTTAGGTTTGAGGGTATTTTAGTAATATTTACCCTATTACTCTGTAACCCTAAATTGTCTATTATATAAAGACTTATTTAGGTTATTGGAGATAGAGAGAGTGTGAGGCAAAACTATTGTAACTCGTTCCTTTGTTTTTAGTTAAATCTGTCAGCGGCCAGTGGACGTAGCTCTCACAACGAGAGTGAACCACTATAAATCTCTCCGTGTTATTTTTCTTTTCGCTTTTCGATCGTTCGTTACAGGTGGATTAGGGCGTTTAATCCTAACAACTGGTATCAGAGCTTTAGGTTGAAGCTGTTTCGAAAATCAGGGTTTGATTTTCTCGAAGGTTTCGAACGAATCAGGTTTGTAATTTTTGGTGTGAGAAATTACAATTTTTTGAAAAGAAAAGGAATTCTATTCTTTTTGGTTGCTTGCCGTGGAAATTCAAAAAAAGAAAATTTTGCTTTTGGTTACTGTTATTGATAGCAAGAACAGAGATGTTCTCTTATTCATTACGAAAAGGAACAAAAAGGTGGATTTTTTTGTCTTCTTCGCTGCGAAGAACAGAGAGAAGAAACAGATATAGGTGTTCTGCCGCCGACACGCAAAAAAAAAAAGAGACCACCGTTCTATCTCAGTCATCATTCTCAGCGATTGCCGAACTATCTTGCCGTTCAGTCATCGCCGATCTGATTGTGTTTCTTTGTTTTTCAGGGACAAACAGAGACAAAAATATCTGTTTTTGTTTTGGATTATTCAGATTTGAGAAGTTGTTTGTGTGGAATTTTGTGAGGTTCAAATTTTGATATTGGGTGATCGAAAATATTTGGGCAAAGTTATTGATTCAGAAAATTTTGCAAGATTTACTCTGATTTTAAAAGGGTACGATTTGGATATTCTATTCTGAAAATAATTTTGGGATACAAATTTGATTTTCAAATTTTTATTAAATATTTTGGATATCTATATTGTTGGGCAGATTTATTCAGAATATTTTTTAGTAAAATTATGTTCATTGATAAAGATGACAGGCGACGATAGTACATGACATGGTATTGGAAAATTCGATGAGATAGATTTTGCGTTCTGGAGAATGCAAATTGAGGACTACTTGTACGGGAAAAAACTTCATCTTCCCCTGAGTGCGAAATCAGAGAAGATGGAAGACGGTGAATGGAATCTCCTTGATAGACAAGTTTTGGGAGTCGTCCGATTGACGCTAGCCAAAAGTGTTGCTCACAACGTAGCGAAGGAGAAAACCACCGCGAGCCTGATGAAGGCTCTGTCTGATATGTACGAGAAACCCTCTACGAATAATAAGGTATTTCTTATGAAGAAGTTATTTAATCTGAAGATGATTGATGGTACTTCTATTGCAACGCATCTGAATGAATTTAATACTATTGTGAATCAATTGCTATCTGTGGATATTGATTTTGGGGATGAGGTTCGTGCCATAAATTTGTTGGCGTCTCTACCGAATAGTTGGGAGCCTATGAGGGCAGCAGTTAGTAACTCAGTCGGAAGCGCAAAATTGGTATTCACCGATGTGAGAGATCGTATTCTTGCCGATGAGGTCCGTAAAATTGATTCTGATGAAACATCAAAGGGTTCAGCCCTGAATGTTGAAAACAGAGGCAGAGTCAATGATAGAAACTCCAACCGGGGTAGAGGCAGATCTAAGTCAAAGAATGTAAGAGGTCAGTCTAAGTCCCAGAGAACACTTGAGTGCTGGAATTTTGGTAAGCATCACATGAAAAAGGATTGTAGAGTACCGAAGAAGAACAGAAATGACAAAGGTGATGGAGCAAATGCGGTAACAGAAAACATCACTGGTGCATTACTTCTTTTGGTTGACAGCCCGATAGACTCGTGGGTCTTGGATTCGGGAGCATCTTTTCACACCACCGCACATAAGGAATTAATGGAGGATTATGTAGCCGGAAATTATGGGAAGGTCTACCTTGCAGACGGTGAGCCATTGGATATTATGGGTATCGGGGACATCAAATTGAGGATGACAAATGAATCTGTTTGGAAGATCTGTAAAGTGAGACACGTGCCAGGGTTGTTGCGAAATCTGATTTCAGTTGGACAGCTTGATAGTGAAGGTCATCATGTCAGTTTCGGAAACAGTGATTGAAAGGTTATTAAAGGAGTGATGGTCGTCGCTTGAGGTCACAAAATAGGTACCTTATATATGACATCTACATGCAGAGACACAGTTGCTATAGTTGATAGCTCGAAGAACACAGAATTGTGGCATTGCAGATTAGGCCACATGAGCGAGAAAGGAATGAAGCTTTTTGTCAAGAATGGTCAAATTCCAGAGCTGAAGTCTGTCGAACATCAGTTATGTGAAAGCTGTATTTTTGGGAAACAGAAACGTGTGAGTTTTCTAAAGGTTGAGAAGGAGCTAAAGAAGGAAAGACTGGAATTGGTACACACCGACGTGTAGGGACCCGCACCCGTTTCTTCTCTTGGTGGATCATACTACTACGTGACGTTCATAGATGATTCAACAAAAAAGGTATGAGTTTACTTCATGAAAAATAAATCTGATGTGTTTAGTGTTTTCAGGAAGTGGAAGGCCTTGGTTGAGAATGAAACGAATCTGAAAGTAAAATGTTTGAGATCTGACAATGGAGGCGAGTACATCGATGCAGATTTCAAAGAGTATTGTGCTGTGAATAAGATCAAGATGGAAAAAACTATTCCTCGAACACCTCAGGAGAATGAGGTAGCTGAAATAATGAACAGAACACTGAATGAACGTGCAAGGAGCATGAGATTGCACGCTGGACTGCCTAAATATTTTTGGGCAGATGCAGTCAACACAGCAGCCTACCTGATCAACAGAGGACCCTCCGTACCTCTGGATTTCAAACTTCCAGAAGAAGTCTGGAGTGGTATAAAGGTAAACTTTTCTTTTATGAAAGTGTTTGGTTGCTTATCATATATACACATTGATGATTCTGATAGAAGCAAGCTTGATCCAAAATCTAAGAAATGTTTTCTTATTGGCTATGGTGATGCCGAGTTTGGTTATCGTTTATGGGATAATCAAAATCGGAAGATCATTCGCAGCAGGAACGTCATCTTCAACGAACAAGTCCTTTACAAAGATGTTGTTGGCAAGACTTTCGACAGTGGGAGTTCTGCTTTGAAAGAGTCTACTGTGGTCAACTTGAAAGATATTTCAGCTGATAATGCTCCGACTGTCAAAGAAGATCATAGTGTTGTTGAAGAAGAAGTTGATGAAAATGTAACTCCAGAGGTAAATCCGCAAACGCCAATTGCAGAACTAAGAAGATCATCCAGAGTCAGCAAACCAGTCCATAGATGGTCTCCGTCTCTTAATTACATCCTACTTACCGACAGAGGAGAACCAGAATGTTATCAAGAAGCAATACAGTCTGATGATTCGATTAAGTGGGAGGCAGCCATGAAAGATGAGATGGACTCGTTGAAGTTAAATAAAACTTGGCAATTGGCTGAGTTGCTGAAGGGTAAGAAAGCACTGCACAACAAGTGAGTTTACCGGATTAAAGAAGAACATGATGGGAGCAAGCGGTACAAGGCTAGATTGGTTGTCATAGGTTTCCAACAGAAGGAAGGTATTGACTATACCGAGATTTTCTCACCAGTGGTGAAGTTGACGACGATCAAAACTGTTCTGAGTTTAGTTGTGAAAGAAGACCTTCATCTTCAGCAGATGGACGTGAAAACTGCATTTCTCCACAGTGACTTAGACGAAGAGATCTATATGCAACAATCAGAAGGTTTCGAGGTGAAAAATAAAGAGGAGCTTGTGTGTAAGCTTCAAAAGAGCTTGTATGGCTTGAAACAGGCTCTAAGGCAATGGTACAGGTGGTTTGATAGCTTTATGAAGAGTAACAATTTTGTGAGATGTGAAGCCGATCACTGCTGCTACATCAAAAGGTTTGATAACTCTTATATTATTCTGCTCCTTTACGTTGATGATATGTTAATTGCTGGAGCAAGCTTGCATGAGATTGACAGGCTGAAGAGGAAGTTATCTGAGGAGTTTACGATGAAGGATTTGGGAGCTGCAAAATAAATCCTTGGGATGAGGATCTTCAGGAATAAGGAGGTTCTCAAACTCTCACAAGAAGAGTACGTAAAGAAGGTTCTTAGCAGGTTCAAGATGCACGATGCTAAGCCAGTCACTACACCGTTGGCTAGTCATTTAAGGTTATCCAAAGATTAGTCGCCCTCGACCGATGAAGAGAAAGACTACATGACTACTGTTCCATATGTCTCTACTGTTGGTAGTCTTATGTACGTGATTATTTGCACACGACCAGACATTGCACATGCAGTGGGAGTTGTCAGCAGGTTTATGAGTAATCCAGGAAGAAAATATTGGGAAGCCGTAAAATGGATCTTGCGATATTTGAAGGGAAGTTCGGATTTCGATTTATGTTTTCGAAAATCTGATTTGGGCTTGGATGGATATGTTGATGCTGATAATGGTGGTGATATTGACAGTAGTAAAAGCAGAACTTGGTATGTCTACACCTTAGGTGGCACAGCAATCAGTTGGGTCTCAAGGCTTCAAGATGTAGTTGCTCTTTCTAGTTGTGAAGCAGAGTATACTGCAGTGACAGAAGCCGCGAAGGAGATGATATGGTTGCAACCTTTCTTACATGAGTTAGGTCAAAACTACGATGGGAGTGTATTGCATTGTAACAGCCAAAGTGCCATCCATTTGACAAAGAATCCGGTTTATCATGGCAGGACAAAGCATATACAGGTGCGTTATCACTTCATCAGATCCGCTTTAGAAGATGGAGTATTAACACTTGAAAAGATCCCAGGAAGTCGAAATCCAGCTGACATGTTGACGAAAGCTGTGACGAGTGAGAAGCTGAAGTTGTGCGTAACTTCAGTTGGACTTCTTGGATGAGATATGAGAATGAAGCCACTACAGATGGAGAGATGATGACATTAGTCTCCAAGTGAGAGATTGTTGAGTTGTGGAGCCTAATTTAGGTTTGAGGGTATTTTTGTAATATTTACCCTATTATTCTGTAACCCTAAATTATCTATTATATAAAGACGTATTTAGGTTATTGGAGATAGAGAGAGTGTGAGGCAAAACTATTGTAACTCGTTCATTTGTTCTTAGTGAAATCTGTTAGCGGCCAGTTGACGTAACTCTCACAACGAGAGTGAACCACTATAAATCTCTCCGTGTTATTTTTCTTTTCGCTTTTCGATCATTCGTTACAAGTGGATTAGGGCGTTTAATCCTAACATGAACTCATGTATCTAGTTATATTAAAATCATTAATATATCCTCGATTATACAATGAACAATAAATTTAATTATCTACTCATATTAAAATGGCAATATTCCTCGCATAAATATTTATTCTAATTATTTGTTTTCACACTATTTGATCATTAGTCACCTTGTTTGTTGATGAAGAGACTTCAAAACCCAAAAAATATTTTAGTCGTCCAAGCCTTTTAATCTAAAACAATTATGCAAAATTTGTTTAAAAGCAGATATAGCAACAGGGTCATTACTCGTTACGAGAATATCATCAACATGGATCAACAATGCTCTAAAAATATTTTCTTTCTTACTTGTGAACAATGGGTATTCCGCCTTGGACTGAACAAATCTAGCATTCTGAATAGTCGTGGAGATTTTGATCTACCACTGACCCGATGCTTGTTTAAATACTAGGAGGAAGTAGGCCAAAAACGTTGTTGATGCAGAGACCAAATTTGAGCTGCTACCAAAGCCATTAGGCAACATGCTGTAACCATCTTTGCAGTATGCAAAATGATAATCGACACCTTTAAGTTAAGTATATTCTTCGGCTACTAAATGAGCTTTGTAGTGCTCAAGGAAACCATCTGAATTGCTCTTGATTTTGTGCACCCAACGACAACCAGTAGCTTGTCTTTCAGGCAGAAGAAATGTAAGAGACCAAGTTTTGTTGGCTTCTAGTGCAGCCAATTCAGAATGCAGTGCTTCTTGCCAATAAGGTCTTGAGGCAACTTCTTCGTAACTTAGGCTCAGCATCAATAGTAATAGTAGAAATAAAAGTGTGATGTTTTGGTAAGTAATGATCATAAGAATAAAATTAGAGGATATATTGTACCTTTATGTAGTCATGTAAAGTAGCAGGAGGGACGTGGGGTAGTTGAGAATAACGTAAAGGTGTTGGTGGTGGTGAAGATGCAAAAGAAATAGGAGTAGATCCAAAGAAATTTGAGTCTCTAGGATTGCAATAGGTTCCTACTGCATCTTTATTGGGAGACGAGGGAGTAATTAATGAATATGGAAAAACACCCTCATGAAAAATGACATCACGACTAGTAAAAACTTGATCAATTTCAATATTACATAATTTGTAGGCTTTCTGATCAATGGGATATCCATGAAAACTACGTGTTGTTGCACGGGAAGTAATTCTACGAGGTATATGAACATTAGTGGCATATGCTAGACTTCCAAAAATTTTAAGATGACGAAAAATAAGTGTTTTACCATAAACTCTCTCAAAAGAAGTTTGGTGAGATAGAATGGAAGTGCGCAACATGTTGATTATATGCACTACAATAGATATACATTCTGCTTAGAAATGTGAAGGAAGGTGAGTTTGACAGCGGAGAGCTCTAGCTAATTCTAAAATATGTTTATGTTTGTGCTCAACAACTTTATTTTGTTGAGGAGTATAAACACAAAAATATTGGTAAATGGTACATTGCAGTGCAAAATAGTTTTTCTAAGGAAGAAATTATCTTTCATTGTTAGTCCGTGTGGGGTCCCTCCTTAATGATGAGAGACCCACATCATTTAATAAAGAAGAAAATTTCAATTTTACTTCTGCACATCATAAATGAAATGCAGAAGAAAAATTGAAACTTTCTTCTGAGTGATGTGTGATGTTTTGTCCTCTTATGAAGAATTTTCTCTATAAATAGAGAGTTCCTGAGGAAAGGAAAATCATCCGAACAAAAGTGAATTCTTCTATCCAAGAGAGAACAAGAAAATCACTTCTGAGAAGAGGGAGAGAAATAGTGAGGATTATTTTGGATGGAGAGAAAAGAAAGAGTGATAGAAAAATAGGTGTAGTGTTTTTGTGCACATTGAGAGTTCTAAGAGTGGTAATTTCTCTTAGTGAATATTTTCTAAATTATTCAATATCTAGAAAAATATTGTAAATCCTATTTTTCATAGTGAGATCTTTCTGGACTCAGTCCCCGTGGTTTTTTCCCGATTTGAATTTCCATGTAAAATTCTCGGTGTTGATTTTTCGCTATTATTTCTCTTACTTCTTGGCCGTTATAATCTTAAGGCGTGAGAAAATATTCCTAGTACTTTTCGGATCGCATCTACTATCGTTTCTTGTTCCCGCCGGATTTCGGAGTCGTTATTTTTCCCAACAAGTGGTATTAGAGCCAGGTTAATCTCTTTAAATCTAGTATGCTCTGTGGTTGCGGTTTTAACTGATCTTCCACATCAGAAAAATTTTAGAGGTTATTATGGCGGGAAATATTGAAATCAAAAAATTCAACGGAAATAATTTCTCTCTGTGGAAATTAAAAATGAAGGCGCTATTGTGGAGAGATGGTTGTGCTATGGCCGTCGGCGACAGGCCTACAAACGTTGAAGACGAGAAATGGAACAAAGCTGATGATGATGCAATGACTATTTTGCATCTTACTCTAGCAGATGGAATTTTGTCAAGTATCTCAGAAATGGCAATGGCAAAACAAATCTGGGATATTCTGACAAAATTGTACGAGAAGAAATCGTGGTATAATAAAATTTTCTTGAAAAGAAAATTACATACCCTTCAGATGTTAGAATCTACAACAGTGACATACCACGTCAATACTCTCAATACATTGTTTTCTTAACTAACAGCAATGGAGCATAAAATCGACGAAAATGAAAGAGCTGAACTTTTACTTCAAAGTTTGCCAGATTCATACGATCACCTCATTGTAAATTTGCTCAATGGTACTGCAAAGACAACATTGATGTTCAATGATATTGCAGCTGCCATTCTTGACGAAGAAAGTAGGCGGAAAAACAAGGAGCAGTCTTCTGTGGAGGCTTTATCAGTAACGAGAGGAAGATCAATGGAACGTGGGGCCTCTGAAGCTAGCACGTCAGGAAGATCCAAATCGAGAAGTAAAAAGGGCGTTAAGTGCTATCATTGTGGCAAAATGGGCCACATGAAAAAGGATTGCTGGAAGCTGAAGAAAGAACAAGGCACAGGAGATGCTAAAGGAGAAATGAAGAGTACGACGGCAACTGTCTCTGAAGGTGAAGATGTGATTGTATGTGAAGATGCTGTAAACCTCACGATGAATGAATCATGCTGGGTGTGTGATTCTGAAGCATCTTATCATGTTACTTCAAAAGTGGAGTATTTTTCATGTTACACCAGCGGTGATTTTGACATGGTCAAAATGGGGAACAGTCATGTTTTCAACATAATTAGAAAAGGGGACATCTGTATCCAGACCAACATAGGATGTGGGTTGGTGCTTAAAGATGTCAGATATGTTCCGGATATTAGGCTAAATCTAATATCAGTTGACGCTCTTGATGATGCCGGGTACAAGAGCAAATTTGCTGGCGGAAAATGAGAGCCAGCAAAGGTTCGCTAGTGGCGAGAGGAATCAAAGAGTCTAGGTTATATATGACTCAAGTGATCTTGAAGGAAGCATCAGTAAATGCTGCACAAGATGACTCTTCTATTGAGTTATGGCACAAGCGGCCTGGTCACATGAGCGAGAAAGGACTTCAATTGCTTGGAAAGAAAGAATGTCTGCCACATCTCAGACATGAATTTTTGCCAAGTTGTATTCACTGTTTGGCTGGAAAACAACACAGAGTCTCTTTTCAGAAGAATTTTGCATCAAGGAAGCCAGACGTGTTGAAAGTTGTTTATTCAGATGTCTGTGGTCCCATGTCAACGAAAACGTTAGGCGGTGCCCAATATATGGTGACATTCATTGATGATCACTCAAGAAAAGTTTGACCTTATGCACTCAAGACTAAAGATGAAGTGTTCAACGTTTTCAAACAGTTTCATGCTTCAACAGAGCGATAAACTGGAAAGAAGTTAAAATGCATTCGCACAGATAATGGTGGCGAATATATGGGATCATTCAATGAATACTGCAAGATGCACAGGATCAAACATGAAGGATCTATTCCAAAGACTCCGCAACAAAATGGCGTTGCAGAAAGAATGAACAGAACGATCGTGGAGAAGATAAGGTGCATGTTATCACATTCAAAACTCCCCAAAACATTCTGGGGAGAAGCAATGAATACTGCAGTAAATATCATCAACTTGTCTCCATCAACACCTTTGAGTGGAGAAGTGCCAAACAGACTATGGATTGGAAAGGATGTCTCCTATAAGCATTTAAAAGTGTTTGGATGCAGAACGTTCGTCCATATTCTCAAAGATGAGAGGTTCAAGCTAGACAGCAAAGCTAAGGAATGCATATTCCTCGGATACGGAAGTGATGCATTCGGACATAGGCTTTGGGATCCGGTGGACAAGAAAATTGTTAGAATTCGAGATGTTGTCTTTTTTGAAGATCAGACCATTGAAGACAAGAAGAAAGATGTGGAGATCACTGATGAGCATCCAGTAAGAGTTGGTCTGGAAAAATCAACTTTTGATGGGGGAAATACTGGAGAATCCAGTGATCAAACAGCTGATGATGTTGACCAAAGAGAAGTACAAGTTTCTCCTGAATCAGTTGCAGAACCAAGAAGGTTAACAAGAGATCGTCAACCATCGAGAAGATACTCTGTGCACGAGTATGTGATGATCACTGATGGCGATGAACCTGAGTGCTATAAGAAAGCTATGGAGCATCAACAAAAGAAGAACTGGTTAGATGCGATGCAAGATGAGATGACATCATTGCATGAAAACCATACTTATGAGTTGGTTCAGCTTCCAAAGGGGCGAAAGGCACTCAAGAACAAATGGGTATACAGACTTAAAGAAGAAAATTCACAACCAAAATATAAAGCACGACTGGTCGTGAAAGGCTTTGGTCAGAAGAAGGGCATTGACTTTGAGGAAAGTTTTTCACCTGTCGTGAAAATGTCATCCATACGAGTGGTACTTGGATTAGCCTCAACTCTTAATCTGGAGATCGAGCAACTCGATGTAAAGACAGCCTTCTTGCATGGTGAATTAGAAGAAGATATCTACATGGAACAACCAGACGAGTTCGTTGTCAAGGAAAAGGAACACTTGGTATGTAGATTGAAGAAGAGTCTGTATGGATTAAAGCAAGCTCCACGACAATGGTACAGGAAGTTTGACTCCTTTATGGTAAATCAAGGATACATGAAAACTTCCTCAGATCGTTGTATGTTCGTAAAAAGGTTCACGGACGGTACATTCATAATCCTCCTACTGTACATCGATGACATGCTGATTGTGGGCTCAAACAGAAAAAAGATTGTTAAGTTAAAGAATGAGCTTAACAGGTTTTTTGCCATGAAAGACTTAGGACCGGCTAAACAGATACTTGGGATGAGTATCACACGCGATAGAAAGAGCAGAAAGCTATGGCTATCGCAGGAGAAATATATCAAGAAAGTTCTCAGCCAATTCAATATGGATAAGGCGAAGCCGGTCAGTACTCCACTTGCTAGACATTTCAAACTTACTTCCGAACAAAGTTCTTCAACTGAAGAAAGAAAAGCAGAAATGCAGAGAATTCCATATGCCTCAGCAGTTGGCAGCTTGATGTATGTCATAGTTTGTACGAGACCTGATATTTCACATTCTGTTGGAGTAGTCAGTCAGTTTCTAACAAATCCGAGCAAAGAGCATTGGAATGCAGTAAAATGGATTCTTAGGTATCTTAAAGGCACTTCTGAATTCCGTTTGTGTTTTGGAAGTGAGAAGCCTTTATTGGTAGGCTATACTGATGCAGACATGGCTGGAGACATTGATTCCAGAAGATCAACATCAGGCTAATTGATTCCAGAAGATCAACATCAGGCTATTCGGTTACATTTGGAGGGGGAGCAGTTTCATGGCAATCTAAGCGGCAAAAATCAGTGGCATTATCGACGATAGAAGCTGAGTTTATGGCGGCTACAGAAGCCTGTAAAGAAATTTTGTGGATGCAAAAATTTCTGACAGAATTGGGTCATAAACAAGATAAATATATCTTGTATTGCGACAGTCAAAGCGCTATTCATTTGATAAAGAACCCGAGCTTTCATTCGAAGTCAAAGCACATAGATATCAAGTATCATTGGATACGGGATGTGTTGGACACCAAACAAGTGTATCTTGAGAAGATCCAGACAGACGATAATGGCTCTGACATGATGACAAAGATCTTGCAGAAGAATAAGCACAAATTCTATATAAGCTCAGCGAGATTGGAGATACCTCATCATAAGTCGGGAAGGGGAGTTTGTAGGGTCCCTCCTTAATGATGAGGGACCCACATCATTTAATAAAGAAGAAAATTTCAATTTTACTTCTGCACGTCATAAATGAAATGCAGAAAAAAAATTGAAACTTTATTCTTTGTCCTCTTATGAAGAATTTTCTCTATAAATAGAGAATTCCTGAGGAAAGGAAAATCATCCGAACAGAAGTGAATTCTTCTATGCAAGAGAGAACAAGAAAATCACTTCTGAGAAGAAGGAGAGAAATAGTGAGGATTATTTTGGAAGGAGAGAAAAGAAAGAGTGAGAGAAAAATAGGTGTGGTGCTTTTGTGCACATTGAGAGTTCTAAGAGTGGTAATTTCTCTTAGTGAATATTTTCTAGATTATTCAATATCTAGAAAAATATTATAAATACTATTTTTCATAGTGAGATCTTTCTGGACTCGGTCCCCGTGGTTTTTTCCCGATTTGGGTTTCCACGTAAAATTCTCGGTGTTGATTTTTCGCTATTATTTCTCTTACTTCTTGGCCGTTATAATTTTACGGCGTGGGAAAATATTCCTGGTACTTTTCGGATCGCAACTGTTATCGTTTCTTGTTCCCGTCAGATTTCGGAGTCGTTATTTTTCCCAACAGTCCGAATATTAGCTAAATTAGCAATGAATTGGTTCTTCACATAAGAGAACAAAATTAGCAAGAAGATATTGTGTTTCACTTTCATGTTGCATGAAAAAAACTCAAGTAAAATGAGAAAAATCATCCACAATCGTCAAAAAATATTTTGCACTATAAAGAGAAGAGACTTTGTATAGGCTCCAAATATCACAGTGAATTAATTCGAATGGTCTTACAGAGAAAATTGCACTAACGGAAAAAGGTAGTCTTGTCTATTTCGTAAAAAACATAAATATCACAAACATTATTTGATCTTAAAGAAATTTCAATAAAGATTTAGCCATGAATTATAATCTAGAAGTGGACAAATGACCTAATTGTCGATCCCTGTGTTGGGGAGAGGAATTTTCTATGTGAATTGCTATATTTTGAACATTAGTATGACTTACTCGCTGCAATTGTAACTAAGTAATAAAGTCGATTTTGTTGTTTAACCAAACCAATGTACATCTCCAAATCTGGCAAAATACACCAATAAGTATATGAAGTTACTAAGCATTTCAAATCTCTTGTGATGTGGCGCGCATATGACATTTCTACTTCGGAAAATGGTACTGATGCACATACGCAACCTCTCACTTAATCTTAATCAAAAAAGTTTTCTAACATGTTTGTTCATTTTGTAGAAACATTCTTTTTTGACAATCTTGAAAGAACTCTATCCATCATGGATAAAGAGAAGTCCACTCACCCAGTGAAAATAAAAGGCTTTGACATCCATGAAGAGTAGGCCTGCAAATGAAGAGGGGCACGCCAAGCTTGCTAGGCCATGCCTCTCGTTGGGCTCTTTAAGAAGTCCAATATGTCCTACCTCAAGTTTTAGTTTATCTACTTGTTTAAGGCCTTTATTATTTAAGCCTTGTTTTTATTTTATTAGCTTATGATCAGACTTGGACCAATTTGTGATCTTAGAGCTCAAGTTCAATAAAGCTTCACTTCATCGATCCAATTTAGTGGTCAAAGAAGTGTATCTTCTAGTTTTCTATTATGTTATCTTAGGGGGAGGTAACGTGAGTTGATGGCATGGAAAGACATAGAACTCACCTTGGAAAAGTTATTATGACCGAATTTAAGAAGAATGCCTTGAGAAAAAGGAAGGTTACTTTGACCAACTAGAAATGTGCCTTGAAATCCAATTTTGACTACTACATTAACTCTTTTTTCAAGGGCTTTTATTACATTTTGTTGACTAATTTTTGGATATAAATAAACCCTCAAACGATTAGTCGTAGGCATTGAACCTTTGTTAATCAAAATTGTTTTGTCTTGTTATTGTGAAGTACCATTCACGAACTTGTGACTCAAATCACAAGTGCCTCCACTTTATTTTGGTGAGTTATATCCAAGGAGTGTGAATGATCCATTTTAGCTAGTTTGTTTATTCAAGTTAGTCCATCATTTCGACATTCATTCAACCGTTAGCAAGTTGTGCTAAGCCCATCAACACAAGAGTATGACCAAGCACCCCCATAAGTCTTATCTTTTTCTTTCTATTTTTTTGCTCACTTTCATTCATTTACTTTGGAAGTGTGACATTTAGTTTCACAGCTAAATTTCTTTATAGTGATATTTGAAGTATTGATCATGATGTTAATGAGCAATACTCAAAATCATGAGTCCACAAGCCAATCAACCGTACCACCACCAAAGGAGAACATTTCAACCTTGCAAGAACAATTTGAGACCTTATCCGCTAGGTTTGAACTCTTGCAACAACAACTTCATCAACAAGTGAATCATCAATTCCAAGAGATGAGGAATCTTTTGGAGAGGCCTCCTCAAGCTCCTCAACTGAGATGAGAAGTCATTCATCATAGGGAGCAAGTGGACCAAGAAAGTGCCATCCTTGAATGCCATGAGAAGCATCTCGACCTTGAAAAATCCAAGGCCTAGACAAGGGCCTATTGAGGCGCTAAGGCACTTAAAGATGTCTATTCCTAGCTTCAAAGATCATGCAATGACCATAATTTTTTGGAGTGGCTTGAAAAAGTTGATCGAGCATTTGAGTACTACACATATTCGGGACAAACCAAGATGCAAATGGCATCCCTTGAACTAATGGGGTGTACTAACATGTGGTGGGAGAAACTCAAGGCTAGAAGAAGGATCCAACGAGAAGATGAGATCTTAACATGTAGGGTCATGAGGGTGCTCATGTGAAGAAAATTCGTGTCTCAACATTATAGATAAGAGCTTCTACTGCAACTCCAAAACTTGAAGCAAGGTTCACTTTCAGTTGAAGATTATTTAACTGAATTTGAGATTCTCAAAACTCGTAGTGAATGAATGGATCAAGAAGATCAAATGGTGGCAAGATTCATCAAACGCCTTAATCGAAACATTGGTGATGTCTTGAAGCTACAAAATTATGATACCTTGGATGATGTGATGCAAATAGCTCTCAAGGTAGAAAGACAAAAGAAGAGGAGAGGGAAGAAGGTCACTTCTCGGTTCACACTAAAAACACCTCTTGCTTACAAGCCTCCCAACGCTTATGATGAGAAACAACAAGTTTTTAAAGGAGCACCAAACAAACTTGGAGAAGAGAAGAAGACACTTGGTGATTTGTAAAAGCCAAGAACGCGGGAGATCAAATGCTTCAAATGCGTAAGACCTTGGGCACATTGTTTCTCAATGCCCAAATAGGCGAGTTATGATTGTTAAAGATGACTCCAACGAATTGGAAAGCGATGACGAATTCAAGGAGAAGTTTTCCATGCACAAAAAGACCCTATGCTCTTGGTCATTCGAAGAGCACTTTCCTTGCAAAACCGAGAGGAGCAACGCTAAATGGAGAATATTTTTCATAGTAGGTGCCTCATCAAAGACAAAGTATGTTATCTAATCATCGATGGTGGAAGTTGCACCAATGCGGCGTCCATGGAGATGGTGGAAAAGCTTGATTTGGAGACCACTTATCATCCTAGTCCTTACAAACTTTGATGGCTTAACGATCGAGAGGACATCAAGGTAACCAAGAGGGTAAGTTTGAGTTTTTCTATTGGTAGCTTTTCGGACGACATTCTTTGTGATGCTTTTCCTATTAGTGCAAACCATATATTATTGGGTAGACCATGACAATTCGATCGAAGAGTATCTCATAATGGCTATTTCAATTCTTACTCCTTCAAGTATAGCGACAAAGTCATCAAATTGGCTATCCTTCTCTTCGGAGCAAATTGCCAAAAATTATGAGTTAAAAAATGAAGAAAATATCAAATCAACCTTATTCATGGCTAAGAAGAAGTTGAAGAAGTCCGTTACAAAAGAGAATTATTGTAACTCCCACAATCGAGCTATTCTAATAATGGCAATTAGTCATTATTAGGACATCAATACTTACTCCATATATTGTGTGATAGTAGTTGAGTTTTTTAACCGAGAATAGAATTCCAAAGAGTTTTTCTCACTCTTATCACTCCGTTTTAATCTTTGCGGTGCTGGTAATCTTCTATGTTCTGGGTTGGAAGCAAAATACAGGGGAAGAGAGGAGATTGGGAAAGCATTTAAGAGTTGATTATTAAGTAACGATCCCAAACAGGCATGAATTCCATATTAGGCTTTGCTTTTACCATTTGTAAACCCTTTAAGTTTGCATCTGCCGAGCCTCCCTTCCAACCTCATTCTTTGCTATCTTGATCTCTAGCTCAGTTCCCAAGTACAGGAATCAAGTCGAGCTAGCCAGTAGCCTCTCCTCTCCCCTCTCGGTCTCAGTAGTGGGTGGCTCTCCTCACTCGTCTCCAAGGTCAAGCTAACAATTAGATTGAAGTGAAGCAGGTTTGAAGCTTTCCTCTCAAGCTTAAATTTCTATTGTTATTGAAGCACAGAGATTCGTTTGGCCAACAATGAAGAAGATTCTATTGGCTCTTCTTCTCTGTGCTTCAATGTAACCATCGCCTTGTGAGGTTGATTTTGTTCTGTGCTTTATTTCTTGAACTTTTTTTTTTTGTTTCATGTGAAATGGCTCTGAAACATTCTCTTTGTTTCATATGAAATGGCTCTGCAACATTCTCGCCTGGGGACATTCTTTGTTACTGTGCTGGTTAGGCATTTGGCAAAGATGAGAAAGCAAATAATTTGGAATCTGAGCTAAAATATCGTCCTCCTCACATTTCCATTTACTGATTTTTTTTTCCCTGTTATTTTAAGTGAATTGTGAGAGTCAAGAGAGTCGTCTTTATTGTTTGGTTCATGATCGTTTCTGTGTGGAGTATCCAGACCTGGGTTCCATAAAAAAAGATAGAATTGCAATGGCATTTTTAACTAGGTTAACCAGGAACCAAACCTGAATAGAATTGGTTTAGATTCTATTTCCTTGGAAACGAAAATAGTTGTTGCGATTCGACCAAACTGTGGCCCCCCTTAATTTTCATACAATATAAAGCCTTCTCTTTCAAGAAGAGCTTATTCAGAAGATTGTCAATTTGAAGTTAGACACTGTAGAAACTTGTCATTGAAAGACTTTTTTTAACGATTTATTTATAGAAAAGCAAACTTGACTTGTCAAAATTTCAGCCAGGGTTCTCCTAAAAAATTATTGCCACCATTTCTTTGCACTTCAGATGTCTCCGGTAGTTATAAATTCCCAGCTCTGGATCACCACTCCAAGTTCATTTGCTTACGTTAAACAATTTCCTGCCCGCTTTCAAAGATCCGTTAGAAGCTTGATTATTTGCTCGGCTGCGCCAGAGTCCCACATTGCGATTTCTGGAAGAAGCAACATTCGATTGGGTTTGCCAAGTAAAGGTCGTTTGGCAGCTGATACTCTTGACCTTCTTAAGGTATATTCTTCCCTCACTAGCTTTCCCACTACTTAGTTTCTTCCATTGGGCATGACATTGTTTTTTTTTTTTTTTTCTGAATCTTTAATTACAGGACTGCCAGTTATCTGTCAAACAAGTGAATCCTCGACAATATGTAGCGCAAATTCCACAGGTTTTACTTTTTGTTTTCTTTTTTAATTTTTTATTTTACTTGGATTTACTAAAACGAAGACCTTAGTCGTCAAAGATATGAAATGGGGAAGTTTATCTCCTATGATGAACTTTATCTTCCATTCAAAGCATTCGTACTCAAATTTGATTTCAAATAATAAATATAATTTATTGGTTCGTAACCATGACATGGTCAATTTATGACCTCAATTCTGTTTTTCTCTTTAACCACCACCGAACTCATCAATTATCAAATATAAATGTGATATATTTGTTTGTAACCATGACAATATCAATTTATGATATTAATTCTGATATTCACACCGCATCAATGATATAGATGAGTTTTTTGAAATAATCGTTCAAAAAACATGTGATCTTGATCTCTCTCCTCGTAATATTTCTTTTCAGAGCTCACATCCACCTCTCCCATTAAAATTTCTATTAGAACCTAAAAATATATCAAATTATTGATTTCTCATTTGAGCATGAATGTGTCAGTCCGTCATGTAAAGGCAAGAAACACCCTGTGCGAGGGCCCAACCTATACTAATGGAGGGTGCACAATGTCACATAGCTTGGGAGAATAGAAAATGAATTGTTTATCAATAGAGTTCTTCTTTCTACCTAGTATAACACATTTTGGGAGAACCTCAAAACAAAACTTTGCGGGCTTTGGCTCAAATCATACAATTTTGCACTAGGAGGACTGTGGATGTTACAAATGCTAACAAAGCTAACTCAAAATCAAAAGTGTGCCTGACGGGAATGAGGGGTCCAAGGAAGAGAGATTGTGGCATCGTGCTATGTAAAAGAAAAGATGATCTAGTGTGAGGGTCTAGCTCATAATAGTGAAGGTGTAAAATCTTACATCACTTAAGATAATGAAAAATGAATGGTTTATCAGTAGAGTTTTCTACTATATCTAGTACAACGTATTTTGATCTAAATCGAAGAAAAAAATTGTGTGGGCTATAGCTCAAAGTTGATAATTTTATACTAGGAGGACTTAGGATGTTACTAATGATATTAGAGTCAAAACCTCAACTAGAAGTGTGGCCGACAAGAACGTTAGAGCCGAAATCAAAGTCTATGCCCAAATGTGAAGGCAGGGCTCAGTCCATACACGTGGGAGTGCACAATCTCATATCGCTTGGGCGAGTAAAAAATGCATAATTTATTAGTAAAGTTCTTTTTTCAACGTAATATGATGCGTTTTGAGATTACTCAAAAAATAAAATTTTGTAGGCTTCAACTTGAAGTTTACATTTTTGTACTAGGAAAACTAAAAACGTTATAATAAACTTTGACTTCCTTTGGAAATCAAAGTAAAACTCATCCTATAGAAGAGTAGTCCAAAAGAGCACTTTTTAGAGCATTTAAAAACAATATATTAGTTTTTTGGCCATTCTAAACATTTGTTGTCAAATTTGAATTCAAATTCTAAAAATTAATTTATTCTTCTGTGGCTATGGCAAGGTCAATTTATGATCTTAATTCTAATATTCTCTTTCATTATCATTGAAATAGTTAGTTATCAAATATAAAAATATTTTATCATGTGACTTTAATTAGCTTATCAATGAGATAGATGAATAGTTGAAATAATAGTTCCTGAAACAAGTGATCTAAATTTTTTTTCTTAGAGCTCACATCCACTTCTCCCATCAAATTTGTTTTTTCGACCTTAAACAACGTCAAATTAGTGACTTCACTTTTGGGCATAGACTTTGATTTCCTTTGGAAATCAAAATAAAACTCACTCTAATAAATTGGGAAGACCATTTGAAAAGGGCACGTTTTAGAGCAGTTATTATGTTTTCGTCATTCTAAACATTTGTTGTCAAATTTGACTCAAGTATAAAAATAAATTATTCGTTAGTATCCATGACAAATTCATTTTATGAACTAAGTTCTGTTATTCCCCTTTGCCACCACTAAATCATTAATTATCTCATAAGTTATCATGGCGATGAATTTCTTGAAATAATTGTTGAAGAAACTAGTGATTTTGATCTTTCTTTTCAGAGCTCCCTTCCACCTCTTCCAACAATTTCCTTTTGATAACCTTAAATAATGTCAAATACATACTTCATCTCATCTTAATGCATATAATTATGCTATCAATCTTCTCTACTTCAGCCATGGCACCTTCATTCTTCTGGAGTTGTCGAGCAAAGATTTGAGTTGGTGAGCCTATTTCTCATCCAAAATGTTGTTTGTAATGCCACAATCATTTGGATAAATTTCCATGGCTTAATTTTGTAATCCCAAGTTACTTGCTATTTCAGCTCCTCAAACTGTTCTTGATATTCGACCATGGAGTCATTTTGTTTGATTTTAATGAGTATCTTGATCACTTCCTGAGCAGCTATTGTAGCAAAGCATCTACATGGCTCAGCTATAAGCAGTTCTGACATTGAACTGGGATGGCTAGCATTAACACTATGTAACCAAATGTCGGCTTTCCCTTAGAGATACATCTCAAAAATGGTTACCCAGCGATTATCACATAAAATAACCTGATAAGTATCGAAGAACTTCTATTCCTTCCGAACCTATTCCATCCATCCTTTCTTGCATTAGGATTAGTTGCTGCAATGAATGATCGAAAGATTCCATCTCCCTAGAGAAGCTTGCATATGCTGATGCGAGGTCTTTCAAGTTTTTCTTCACTCTTTCAAGATGCTCCCCATGAGATTTCGATCTTGTTTCTGTCGTAGGGAATAGTGCTGCTTTGATATCACTGTACTGGTGAAATTTAGCCCTGATGAAAGTTAAGCCGAACTCACATGTCAGGTTACACAGTGTTATTGCCTTTAGAGTCAATAACTACCTTGTATTTAATCCCGTCACTTTCTCACTCTTCTTCCTCCTTTCCCATGTCCCGCTAGCTGGTTTGTGAAATGATGATGCATTGTACTTACTTTGTCTTGGTGTCGAAACTCTTATGATCCTCGCTGGTGGGTTCTAATAAACGTAGACTGACTTAATTATTTTTAACACTATACATTATTATGATCTCTATAAGCATCTAGATTGATCAACTTGCTATATCATGATGTTTTTCATTTTTTTCTTCGCAGCTTGCCAACTTGGAAGTTTGGTTTCAACGGCCTAAAGACATCGTAAAGAAGTTGTTATCTGGAGATCTTGACCTTGGCATAGTAGGTTTAGATACAGTTAGTGAATATGGACAGGTAAGTGATAAAGTACAACATGATAATTATTGTAATTTGATTTCTAGTTTAATGAACTGCAGAGATAATATTGTCATTAGTATAACTATGGAGAAGTATTCTCTTTGCAAACAATTGAAATACTGTAAACCAGAGAACTATAATTCACCCTTTTATCAGGGGGATGAAGATCTTATTATCGTCCATGATGCACTAGGGTACGGGGAGTGTAGATTATCTTTTGCTGTGAGTTTTGCTTCCCTCTGTTAGTTATTATGTTTAGATTGTCTACGTATTTGTGTGTTCTTCAACGATGTGATACTTATCTTTCATATTTCAGATTCCCAAATATGGAATTTTTGAGAATATAAATTCACTGGAGGAGCTAGCAAAAATGCCTCAATGGACTGAGAAGAAGCCTTTGAGAGTTGCCTCTGGTTTTACTTATGTCTGCCACTTCTCTTATTGTTATTATTATATTTCTGTTTGCTATTTCTAAATACTAGTTGTTTCATCTAAAAGTTTGATTTATCAGTGAAATATTTTTTCCGTACTTCTATGCAGCTGGGACCCAAATACCTGAAAGAAAATGGGCTAAATGATGTTACTTTTTCAACTGCTGATGGAGCATTGGAAGCAGCTCCTGCAGTACGTAAATTGCACAAAATGTAGTTTTTTTGTTTTCTTAAGTTATTATGCTGAATCAAGGATTGACGTATTTTATGCTGAAATAAAGGATTGACGTATTTCATAAGACATTCTCGTTCTTAATGCCAACTCTTGTCAGGAAAATCTTAGATGGAAAAATAGGAACCAAAAGAAATATAATTGATGAGGGATACTTGATAAAGAAGCCAAAATATTAGATTAGTTGTTGTATATGAACCGTGAGAGTTTTAATTTTTGTTGCGTATTCAATGTTGTAGATAGTATGGTATGGTGCTCTTAACTTGGAAGACATGCTCTCAATGTTGTAATACTAGTGAAACCATAATTTGCTTTTGATCTGATTTTACCTGGTTAGTATGGATCCTTAATTTTCTCTCCGATTTTAACTATAGATGGGGATAGCTGATGCTATTTTGGACCTCGTGAGTAGTGGAACTACTTTGAAAGAAAATAACTTGAAAGAAATTAAAGGTGGAGTTGTTTTGGAAAGCCAGGTAAGCAAAGATGGTCTACGGCTTACTTGGTGAGCTCGTAAGTTTTTGACATTTGAAAGTCTTATATGAGAGGGACTCATTATTTATACCTGGACCTTTTACGGACATTCTCTTATCATTATTAAATGTGTTCTTTAGGCTGTTCTTGTTGCAACTAAAAGATCTTTGAGCCTAGGGAATGGTGTTTTAAATGCAACCCACGAGATGCTTGAAAGATTTGAGGCGCATTTGAGGGCATCGGCACAGTTAACGGTTTGCCTATTGTCTGATTTTGCATTGATTTTGACATTCATCATTTTATCATTGTTATTATTTTACTCGTCTGGCAGGTTACTGCAAACATGAGGGGAAGTAGTGCAGAAGGAGTGGCAGAGAAAATTCTAAGCCAGCCATTATTAGGCGGGTTGCAGGTAGAAACAATATCCTAAAATTTTTTTGCAGATGGATTTCTAATCATTATTGTTGGATTTAGGGATTCTTAGCCTAACTCATCTTGTTTTTTCTATTTATTTTGACATGACCAGGGACCTACTATTAGTCCGGTATTTTGCAAGCGTGATGGGGAGGTGGTAATAGATTATTACGCCATAGTTATTTGTGTCCCTAAAAGCGACCTCTACAAGGCAGTTCAGCAACTTAGAGCAGTAAGTCAATCCTACTCAGCTTCTTTCATAGTTTTCATCCATAAATTAGGACAAAAAATATGGTTAGTTGCAGGGAGCATAGTCCCAAAGAAATAGTTTTATTCTTGAAAAACCAACCCAAAAATACTTTGAAATCTAATGTTGCCATTGTTAACTTAAGGATAAGCAATCACCATCTTAAAGATAATCATTAGGGTTTAGTTCATCACTCAATAAGAATTTTCCAAAGAGATGAAAAACATTCAAAATAGAATAATAAATATAGTAAGAATTTTCACTTTTACATTCAAAAGAGAATCATAAATATAGTAAGAATTTTCACTTTTAAGGATAAAAAATCGGAAGATTAAAGAAAAGAATGAAGTATAGTTCTTCACTTAAAGGAATCCTTCAAAGACTGAATACTACTCTTCATGATCAGATAACAAAACTAGAAAATCATGTTTTGTTAACATGGAAAAACACTTGAAAAGACACAAATATCATTGCGTACAAGATTACAATGTTTGTAGTCAACAAAGCATCAATAAAAATAGTTATACTCTTAGAACGGGAGAATAGAGAATCATACTAGTTCTAACAAAATAAATGAAAGGTCTTGAGAATAACCCCAAGTATGGGTTCCGGATTAAATCCTTTATTTTGGACTCCTACTTCCTCCACCATACTCACCTCTTTAATGCCCCATGGTCTACGTCAACTCCCCCCATTTCCATAAGGACTTCTTCTAGAAAATATTCAACATAGTTCCATGCTCTAACCTACCATATGAATTTGGTCCACTTGAAAATAAATTTCCACCTTCCTTGCCCATTCTAAAGAACAATCATCAATCAATTTTCCTTCAACTTATGTCAAAGTTCCAAAACCTGTTTCCAAAATTTGTTCTCTCCTAGATGGGATAGTCAAAATCAACAATTCTGCTTCATTTATTATGGCTTTTACAATCAGATGTGATGCAGTCTTCGCCACTACATCAGCCCATTGAAGAATCTTCAATTCTCCAAAGGGAAATGACCCAACCATTGAATCTGCCAGCTCTTGAATTGGTGTTTTCCGATCCTGAGCTTCCTCAACTTAGTAACTGTCTCACTTTTTTGTTCTATAAAATACTGTAGATTGGATTTTCAACACTAGTTCAATAACTTTCCAATGCATGAAGGAACAATTTGAGTGGAGGAATAACGACCCCCTTCCTCCTTCATGCTCCTATCATCTTTGGTCGATCTTTCTGTGTCTTCAGCCTTTGTCGTTTTGGGGCCGTCTTTGCTAAGGTGGGTGATCGACATCTCGTCCCTCTCACGGAAACATTGATTCGTCTCGAGCCACTTTGTCAGTGTTTTCATTATGTGTTGAATTCTTGGATCCTTCTTCATCAGAAGGAACGTGGCTTGGAAGCTTGTGGCAAGGGTTGGTTTTCGTGGACTACACAAAATGTTTCCCATTTGGATGTTGCTTGGGCCTTGAATTTATTTTCATACCCTAAGCCCAACCTAAGGATGTCATTCATATTTATGGGTTGTTTTCCACTTCCAGCATCTGCAAGATCCAATTAAAGTTTCGGGGTTGACTTAAATTGCTCAAACCTAAATCCTTGACCCACAACATCTTTTATTGTGTTTTTAGGCTCCTCCAAGTTATCAGTCCAGCTCAAAAACTTAGAGATAGGTGTGAGATATGAACCATAACAGAAATGGAGCATTCAACTGCCAATCTTTCCAGCACCAAAAGGATAAATATTAGAAAACTGATATCAAGAGGCCTCTTAACAATAGAGAAACTAAAATTGTCCTAAAGATTGACAATTGACTCTTTGTCCTCAAATAGAACAATATTGTGATGAAATTAGGTAAGTACAAAAAAAAAAGTCAAAGTACTTAATCTCATTATTAGTTTCCGTTTTTTATATTTATCTTCCCTCCTAAAAATATCGTAAAGGATTTGCATCCCCATAGAATGGTTAAAAAATAGATAGAAAAACTCACAGAATCCTCTAATAAACTTATAATTAATCATAATATCAATATTAGTTTCCTCATGCAACTTGTAAAAGAGGCACCAATTTGGGGAGAGAGCCAAAAAAGAATTTCTTTTCCGCATTTGATCATAAGTATAAATTTTTTCCTTAACAAGGATCAATGCAAATACTTGGACTTTGGTCGAGATTTCTTTCTTCTAAACAAAGTTCCAAAAAGAAACATCTTTAGAAGAAATAAACATGAGCGGAGAGAAAAGATTTTGATTGGAAATTTGAAGAAGGATCAAGTCATCTTTTGGTGTCAGCCATGCTTGTTTGTGGAGAGAAAGGAGATAATAATACGAAATTTAAAATGCTCAGTAATCCTGGGTTATTCATTGCTCTTCGAAATGTTAGATGCCAAGGATTGTAAGTTTCATCCATATTAAAGAGAGACAATAAAGTAATTTTTATTACGAGATAGACAATAGATGCTTGGAAAAATATCACAAAAAAGAGCTCCTCCAATACACCTATGTTCCTAGAGTTGAACCAAAGATCCGTTCCCCACCTAAAAAACAATTCAATCTTGAAAAATTGAAAAACAAAGAGAAATATGCTACTAATAATTGCTAAATGAGACGTGAAGAATGAGATTAGTTGACCACCCATAAGTCGTGAGACCATATCTACTTTTAATCGTTGCATGCCACAAGGAGTCCACTTCCAATGAGAATAGCCACAACTATTTTACCCAACAAACTTTGTTCCTAACCTGAAAATTACCAATCCTAAGACCCCCTTGGCCGTTGTGATTTGGGATTGACAACAATCTTCTAATGAATCAAATGAGGTTTGGATCCTCTCTCATTTTCTTCCAAAAACAAACCAAATTTCTAACCATTTCATTCAGCATCTTAACAAGTTTACTTTAGAGTTCGAAGAGAAAGAGATAATAAGTTAGGATGCTATCAAGCATTGCATGACTCAAACTTAGTCTTCCACCCCTAGAAAAATATTTTTATCCAACCATAAATTTCAGTAAAACTAGCTCTCGAAAACAGCAGGAAAAAGGATTCACCATTAGAAACAAATAAGAAAGGGGCCAAGAACCTTTTTTGCAATTAGTCATAGTAGCAAGTTTATCGATATTGTTATCATAAACACTGATTACCACAATATTACTTTAATTAAGATTTAGTTTGAGAGCAGGCAACAATTCAAAATGTTTTTACCACATCTGCCAAATTTTTGGATTTTAGTTTCATTCTTAACATAAAATAAGACAGTGTCATCAGCGAACTGAAGGTAAGAAACTTGAACATCATTTCACCCAACATTAAATCCTTCTATCAAAGTAAGGCTTTTCGTTTTATCTAGCATTTACCCAAGAATATCACCAATGAGAATGTCATGACCTGGAAGGGACCTAACAGAAACGCCAGGTTAAACAATCATTATCGGGGAAAGCTACCGTTTAACCTAAGGCTGAATGCGGAAGATTTTTTGTGAGCGATTCCAGAACTCCTCGAAATAACAAATGTGAGAATACAAGCAATAGTAGAAATACAGAAAATGAAAATAATATGTCTTGCCCAGTGCAACACCAAATTAAATCCTTACATAATACAAATATCAAGATAAAATATCTGAGAAATCCACGATATTGGGAGCCGATCAACCTCGATTCCTATTCTTTTTTTCTCTACCTATAGAGGGGGGAGTCGTTAGGGTGAGTGACAAATTCAGTATGAGATGTTATACCTACCACTTATCTCATTATGCATGCCCGCTTAAAATCAATGCTCGTGTTTTAAATTCAAAACCGGTTTCAATGTTATTAAATTCTCTTCTCATTTTTAAAACGATTGATGAGGTTAGTTTAAAAAATAATGTAGATGTAAAAATAAGCCCACATCAACCATACTATCACATAAAACTAGGTGAACAGTGAAAAAGAAGGTTACTCAAGGATCCTCCGAACCACACCACAAGGAAAGGCTGCGAAACACTAGAAAAGCCTCATAGGGAGAAGAGAAAATGTCAACCAACCAGGAGGGGCTCAACGACACACCATTTCCTGGGCTATTGCGGATACACGTGTTAGAGCACACCAGGGGGATACAACCACCCAACTCTAGGCTCAAGGGGACTGCACACTGAACTTATAAATTGGGGGTAACAACGAACAGACACTGGCCAGGTCGGGTAACAGAGCTAGCCAAGCTCAGAGCCCATCACTTCTCTACCGGGGAGTATTGCACAGAACTAGCCAAGCTTAGAGTCCTCCTATTCTCAGGGGGAGTACACTATCCAAACAAGTGTGAGGAGTACCACGGCAACCCTCAAACACGAGTACGTTTGGGCAAAATCTCCTGATACTCTCAGCGTATGAGCCCAGCTGAGAGTGTCAGACGATTATCTCCAGATTCAATTCCAATGGCACAACAGAAAACAATGGCGTGCGTGAGAAAACCAATGCATGAATAAAACTCATATGCATGTCAATATAACAAATCTCACGATAAATATTAAGTCGAGCCCATCGACAAGGGCGAGTAAAACATGGCATCTAAACTCAACTAGGTAGTATAAATCCAGCAAAACGTGTACATGCCTAAATAATGTAAAATGCACATGCTCGTAAAAATGCCGACGTCAATACTGGTGGTATCCCACAAAAAATAATATACGTACATGCTAGGATAGATATAACGTAATAAGTATAATAATTCATACTCCTATGGCGAGTCCTCCTAATCTCAACGGTCGGTGGCTTTTCGAAAATCGTCTCGAACTCAGTAAATTTCTCGGAATATGAAAATTAACACAAAGAAGGAACCCTGTTAAGAACTAATAGGGGTCATAAACGATATAAACAGAGAGCCGGAGCGAAAACGGATCCAAACTGCTCGGGTTGACTTTTGGTCAAAAGTCAACGGTCAGCGTTTCGACCCAGAAGGGGGCCTAACAGAGAATGAATAAAAATGGAAAAAGAGGGTCACCTTGTTTATACCTTCTCGTATCTAGAAATTTATTTCTAGATCTTTCATTTATAAGGATAAATAAGTTTGAAGTGCACAAGCAACCTGACACCCACTTCAACGCCAACCAAAACCATTCATCCTTGGAACAAAGTCAAGAAAACCTCAATGAACATGATCATAAGCCTTTTCAAAGTCAATTTTAAGGACCACCACTTTTTTCTTCTTATGTTTGTAGTCCTCAACACTTTCATTAGCAATAAGAAGAAAATCAGGATATTACGACTTGCAATAAAGGCCCCTTGTTCTTTAGAGACTGACTCTGCAATAACGTCTTTTAGGCAGGAAGACAAAACCTTAGCTACAATTTTGTAGAGGCTTGACAACCAACTAAGAGTTCTATAGTCTTTCAAGTTTTTAGAATTTCCTTTTCTAGAGGTGAGACACTAGTAAATCTCATTAGTTTTTGAATTAATCACACATCTTGCATTCCTAAAAAACTTTAAGAAGATCTGTTTTAATGACATCCGAAGAATTTGGAAAAAGCCATGGTAAAGCTCTCAGGCCCTAGAGTTTTATCTTTATAACTATCAAACACTGCTTTACAAATTTCATTGTCTTTGGAGTACAGTTTCTCAAATTAGTTTGTGATTTCACAAATGATTACTTGCTCCTCAACAATAATCTCATCTTCATGATATAATTTATTCATAATCTTGATAATCTTCTTGACTCTAGCAATTCTATGAAAGACCTCCTTTCATTAACACCTTTAAGTCTAACCTTTTTGCCTCCAAGAATGAACTTCAAGCATAAAAATTTCTTCAAAACGAGCCTTAAGCATATCCCTTTCTTGCCTCTAAGTGTCATTTATACCCTGTTGAGCATCTGGCCAGTCAAGAGATTGGATTCCACATTCGCTTTGTCAATTCAATGTCGCCAAAAGTATACAAGTTTTATTTTTTATTTCTTTTTTAACATCCTGAAGTTTTTTCATAAATTTGAAACCCTCTCACCCACTCGTGTTGCAATTCGCCCACCAAGAACTGATGTTTCTTTGGCAGCAAGGGCCATAGATGCAGTGAGCCACCAAGCGTTCACCATTATCAATTTTTATAGAGACTGGAGCCACCAATAACCACTTCAACTGCATTTATACTTCTAACATCTCAAAACACGCGAGTACCGCTAGACTGACCTTGAGCTGGCAAAACTGCCCCATCCTCGAACCAAGATTGCTGCACTTTCAATTGTAACCAAAAGTATACAAGTTCCATTTTTGATTTCGTTTTTAACACCCTAAAGTTTTTTCATAAATTTGAAACCCTCCCACCCACTTGAGGTGCAATTAGCCCACTAAGAACTGGTGTTTCTTTGAGAGCAAGGGCCATAGATGCCAATGGCCACCAAGCATTCACCACTATCAATTTTTATAGAGACTGAGAAGCAACCAATAACCACTTCAAGCACATTTATACTCTTAACATCCCAAAACACTTGAGTACCTCTAATCGACCTTGAGCTGGAAAAACTGCCAAATCCTTGAACCGAGATCCCTTCATTTTGGAAGACAAAGTGCTGTTAATAGACTCAAACTTCATTTCTGGTAAGATAAAATATTTGGATTCTCTTTTGTAGTAAAGTCTTTAATAACTCTCATTTTATCACTTGATCTCAGATCTCACTCATTGCCAGTGATGATCTTCATAATTAGATTTAAATTTCCAATCAAGCAAAACAATACTCAAGACCATTGTAATCTTGGGAGGAAAAAGGTCCCAAGGCCGCTGATAAATTTAATTTCAGCAAAATACCTTTCCATTGATGTCATTCTTTCATATTCAGGTCAGGATAAACTTGGCAAGCCTTCTCCATTTGATCATCCCATTCACTAATAATTGAGAATTGTACTAACACCTCATTGTTAATCTCTTCTTGCCCAACACATTGCTCATTGTCTTGTGCTTCTTCAATAAACGGTCTCATTTCGCAATCTTGAGAATCTCTCTGGAGAACCATTCAAATGAGAATGCAATGTAAAAGGAGAGTCAGGGTTACCTGGAACCGATTTGGAAGAAAGGCACTCCTCACATGTTGTGTCCATGCATTTGCAAGCTTTAGTCTTTGTGGAGTGATGACACAAAGGAAGTTCCTTCCATTGCTTTCTGACCCGAACTCGAGTGCTCGTTCATCCTTTAAATCTAAGACTTTTGTCCAAAGGAAACAACTTGTGTTGATTTGAAGGGGGAAAAGATACTAGAAATGGTATTTCATTCTTGTTTACACTTCTTGTTGTCGATGCATTTGGAGAGGTACCTCCTAGTCGCTCTAAAGAGTTATGCTTTGGTTTTTTGTCTAAGGTATGCGCTTTCTGCCTCACTCATTGAAGAGGTGAGATGGCACCTTGTGAGTCTGTCTCTCGTTAGGATATAATTGCAGTTGTTGTAAATCTAATCTTGAGTAGATACTCTTTACTTTAGAGTGTAATAATCACTTTGGGTGGGATGGATCCGCAATCCAATCCCTGCACCTTGATTCTTGCCTCAGTAATTCTTCTGATAGATTTTGTAAGATTTCCAGCCTGCAAGATCATAAGCCAGCAAAACCTCATGAATAATCCATCCAAGATCAGCTCAATTGGGGTTTTATCAGTGGGTATTCGTCATGGCAGTGACAAAGGAGTTATTGTCACTCCCCAAGCTGTTGTATAGGTAAGTTAGCTGACCCTTTCTAGATACTGGTTTGCCGTACACGCAAGTTATTACGTATCAATATGAGCTTAAGAATATATGCAGAAGCTGAAATACCATATTTGGATAATGGATGAATTTGCCTCTGAATCTCTGTAATACGTGCAAGGGAGGAAGAGTAGATTCTTTCAATTGCTGTCTGAATTTGAGAATCAGAGAGTGATGCATAAATCCAACTGATTAACAACCTATAATAGGGCTTTCAAATGGAGAAATCAAGGTTGAGTTGGCTCGAGAGACTGGAAATTTTGGAGGGAAAGGGTGCATGTCATTGATGGAGCAATCCTGATGACGATGATGATGTTGATAAGTTTGTTTTACAGATTAAGAAAATTTTCGGACATTAGCTTGACTGAGGTTTTGAGTCTGAGAGCCGAGAGGGGGAGAGAAGCTGTGAGGTTTGTTGAGCAGGATGTTACTACTTGAGGATGCTATGGCTTCGATACCAAGTCAGAGTTTGCAAAGAAAAAGAAGTGTATGGATTGAGTCGAATCTCGATGCAGAGAATTTTTTCTTCTATATTCCAGACGCAAAGAAAAGAAACCTAACTAACTAGCCACCTATCACCATACAAATGGTGAACAGAGAAGAATAATTCTCCAATCATTACAAATAGAATATTGATGAGGGATAATGAGATAGGTGAGCCGAGAGAGAGGTTAGCTGTGAAAAGCGAATGGAAACAAAGGATTTAAGACAATTATTGACAAGTTAGAAATGAAAGACATTTTTGGTCAAGACAAGTACTGAATTCTTGCTAGAATTAGTAAAAATAGAGGAAGATCTTTCCTGTAACAATGATACTTAACTACAATAGAAAAGGCTTACTACTGTCTTCCAAAGAAAATCTTACGGTGTATTATTGATAGAGTAAGTTATGCATTCTTTCGTGATATCAATTTTTCCTGAAAAATAGTTTGTCCTCTAAGTAACTGTAAATTCTTGTAGAAAATATTTTTTTTTTCCATACTTTCTACATTATATGAATCGGCTATGTCAAAAAGTTACAATTTTTGGTTATTGTGCTGGTGCAGGTTGGTGGGAGTGGAGTTCTAATTTCCCCATTGACGTACATTTTTGACGAAGAAACTCCAAAATGGCGTCAGCTACTCAACAAACTCAATAAAATGTGAAGTTTTAGAACCACAGTGAAGGAGGTTCGACAGCAATGTTGTTGTGATTTATGTTTTCTTTGAAACAGTTTTTCTCATCCCCCACTCAACAATGTGCTTCTACTATCACTTGTAGAAGACCATTTTTCTGGTGCAATAATATCTATTTTTATTTTACTTTGCAACAATGTTTGATGGTTGTGCTAGGACCTTGGAGCTGATAAGAGACATCGCAGACGTTAGCCAACAGTCCACCTTCGCAAATGCCATCGTCAATAATGAGGTGTATAACTTGATGCGCTTCCAGTAATGATTCATGTATTATTTAAAGTCCAGTCCTTTTAACCAGAAATATTGAATCTTGTACTCATTTTCATGTGTTTTTCCATGTCAATGAAACATGATTTTCTGGTTGTCTTCATGTCTATGCAAGTGTTTTTTTAGGTCATTTGAGTTATTCAAAAACTTAATCTGTGATTATCTCTTGCTAAGTTTCTCATGTCTTTGAAGGATTCTTTCGAGTGGTTGAATATACTTCGTTTTTATCTTTGATATGGCAATTTCTTATCCTTGAAAAGTGATGAAAAATTTACTATCTTTATGATTATCTTTTGCCGGCTTTTAATCTCTTTGGAAAGTCTTATATGAGTGATGAACTAACCCTAATGATTTATCTTTAAGATGGAGATTGCTTATCCTTGAGGTTAACAATGGGGCAACATTAGATTAAAAAGCGTTTTTTTTTGGGTTGGTTTTTCAAAAATATAACTATTTCTTGGGGACAATACTACCTGTGCTAACTGCAAGCACCCATAATTTTGGTCCTGATTTGTACATTGATACTGTTATGAGAATTTAGGTGTTGTAAGAATTTATATGGCTCATTTACTCTTTCTAACTTGTCAAAAGAAGAAAAAAGTTAGGATGCATGTTGATGCATATCAATGAAGCAAAGACAATAATGCTTCGAAAGATCTGTTTACCATTCAAGGAACAATGATACAGACAGTTTGGATCTCTTGGGTAATTGATTTCTTGGTGGGTTCGGGTTTCATTGATCTCTAGTTTGAGGTTTGTGTTACATGTGGAACAAAGGATTTTGGTCGAAGGTTATGATGGTGTATAATCTCAGCAAATCTACGAGAACCCAATAATTGTGTGTGCTTAATTTGAATGAGAATATATAAATTTTGAAGAAGTTACCTCCATTTGGCATCTCTTTTCAGCAAGTCTTGAAGTGAGAAAGCAATACTCCACGATGGAAAAACTAGCAGAAAGAGAGACATTGAGGGGAGAGATACGAGTCAATGCAGATGACATCCAATTAACTAAGATGATGGAAGGAGGCTGTGGATTGGCATTGAAATGGGAGAAAGAATCTAGTGCACTGAAACCGAAAACAAATTGAATTGACTCGACCAAACAAACAATTTCGTGGCAAACCTGAATCAAACCCACAATTGAAATAGTTGTCTGAATCCAGTTTTTAACAAAAAATCAAACTAAAAGTCTAGTTGATTGATGCTCTCTCTCTTCAATATTGAGCAACGCCAAAGTTTTGCCTTTTATGGAATCAAAGTTTATTTATATTTGGTCATGACTAAGACTTAGAGGCATGACTCATTTAAAAAAGAAAAAAAGTAGAGTATAACGTTAAGAACAATAAGAATCATACCAAAACGATATAAACAAAGCATGTAGATGATTCTCCTCTATGAGATTCTATCAAACTCATTTTCAATGGCTTTGATCGAGTGAAATGCGATCATAAACCTTACTCAGATTCACTCAATTTCTCTCATTTGGTCTAGTACTAATCTTCTAAAAAGTAGAAACTTCAAAATTCAAGAGATAAAATATTGTTGAGGATGTTGGTTAATGAACATCTTCGTCAATCAGCTCCAAACCAGTTTCTATTAAACTTAATTCTTTAAACCGAATTTCATAAAACACAGAAACTTATGCATCATGTTAGAATTGTCAAGATGAGATAGTTTCAAATCGTACATGAGTCCAAAAAATTACTTTTATTGCTAGTTTTTGTAACCTGTTGTCTAGTTAGGGACGGATGATTATGATCATCTTAATTAGGACAGTTTCTAAATCTCTTACCTTAGTCTTTGTATTCTCTCGGTGGATAGAGGGTTGAGAGAACGGAAAATAATAATTTGTCGTTTGACACAAGGACCATAACCCTGAACTTACAACTTGTGGGTTAGGTTAAATTCGACTCAAATCAACTTAATCCTAACTAGTAATATCTACACATTAGGCCTCACACTTTAATTAAAAGGCTAAATCCATAAGTTAATTTATGATAATTATTGATATATAATTTTAATAAAATATATAAATCCACTGAGTAATTGTCAAATAAGTTCACTGAGTTATTCATCTGCTATTGGTTCTACTGCTATGGCTCTAAATTTCCATTTTCATTGTCACGACTGAGCTTGGACAATAGTCATAGGCTCTTTGTAGTTTCAAACATTGCCACATTCCTCCATTCATGAAATGCCACAAGTACGCCAGAATATTTGAGGCAGCAGACTGCATCTCCTCTCCGATGTACCTTAAATTGAGAAAACAAAATCAACTACGCTTAATTTGTAGCTCAAAAATATGGGTCTGGTCAAGAAAATAGTACTCCTATTCTTTGGAAATTATGGCTCAAAATTTATATCCAGCATTAGAGCAAATCAATACCAATCTAAAGACCAATTATGGGTTAAATTTTCAAATAAATGAAACGACTCTAAACTCTCTTCTTTCATATTTTTTGTTTCTTTGACCTCCATGGAAGCCTCCTCTCAACTTCAACAGTTTTCAGTTTCATACCTTCTGCTAGAGTCGAGATGTGGTCTATTGTCGAGTGTTTGCCTGTAACTGTAGGAAGACACGTAGAGATAGATGAGGGTGACGCATATAACATTCAACAATCACTTGAATTACAAAGTTCTCACAAAGTTTAACATCCAACAGATCTGCTACTGGCGAAACTGAGTATCATCGAAATCTCTGGGGCATTGCATTATTCTTTTATGGCACATCATATTCAAGAGATGAAATCCTCTATTCCCATTTCTAACTGGAATTTCTACCCCAAATTTGAGCTGAATCTGAATATATTGTTGGTTTTGAAGCATCCGCACCTGGAAACTCCAATATCTTTTTAATTAAAGAATGCTCTCTATCTTCTGAGCAGTGCAGCAGGCAAGGAATTTTTGAATTTCTTCTTCAAAAACAACACAACCGCTGGTCCAACCAACGGCCAAGTAGTCACAATGGCAATGTATGCAAGAAGCCAGATTGATTTCCGACTGTGTCGCGACAGCTGCTTTAAGTAGCCTCTTACGGGAGAGGCCTCTATTCCACCATTCTGCTCTGAAAACTGAGGCAATTCGACTTTGGAATGCGCTCTTTCTGTTAAATTGTCTGTCTTTGATGGATCTGAAACAACTTGGATACCCGTTTGAATGTCAGCCGCCACCTCTTCCATACTTTCTGCCTTAGTTGTTTGTTCGTTACCCATTGCAGTCACCATTCCATCTTCCAAAATGTTCACGTAAGGGGCTTGGTCAATTGCAGATTTCAAAGGAAGGGGTGATGCCGATTTTTGCACCTACAACAAGAAATAAACCATTCATTGAGACCAACTGAGACTAATAGAAATGAAAACTCTCTCACGTATATTCAACCATACCGATGAAATTTTTTATATGAGGATATCTAGAAAATATTTTTCAGGCTCTATTTTTTCCTAGCTCCAAAAAGTTGCCTTTAAATATGGTAGCAGAGTACTAAAATCACCTGTTTGGTAAGGTTTACGAGTGGACAAGAATGTAGCACACCCAAGAATTCATCAACAGCTCTCACCCACCTGCATGAGTATTACCTTGAACAATTATTTGCCGAACAAATTAATGAGGATCACAATCTGCTAGTCATACATCCTAGGTTACACATGAATAACAGAACTTTAAAACCAAAGCAAAAGGTGTCTTTGGACATATTCCTGCCACAAAAGTAGCGGATTCAGCATGTGAATTCTTATATATCTCAAAAACTTCCTAATTTTAGACCAATAAACCAATGAAATCCATTGTTAGTATCGTCTCTGGAATCTGTCAAAAGTCGCTTTTTCTCTGGATTGAAGTCATCTCTAGTTGGAAAGATGACTAGCTTTATGCAGTAATGGCCATATACACAATAAATTTCTCACAAAGGGGAAAAACCAAGGTAGAACTTGTGATACTAACGGTGATTATTTTGAAAACAATTCGAAAAAAGAGACAGTGCATTTGAAAAGGCTTAATAATTCTAAGGGTGTTAATCAAACAGAAATAAAGGCAGACTCATCCATTTTACACTAGCAGTTAATAGACATTCACAATGGAATGCATTAAAATACCAAAGACTGCTGGCGGTAAGGCCCTCGTAGAAAGCCAAGTGTCCTCCATGCGTTGTTGTCACAAGAATAATGTTTTTATTTTCCCTGAAAGTTTTACTATCAATGGGTTAGTTCATTTTAGATTATTGAAATGCAATGCATGTATTGTCCCTATCTATCAATAATAAAAAACTTCTTGCTTTCCCTATTGCAACATATTCAAATTTTTAAGTAATTAGCAATAATGAACATTATATTTTAACAGACAACAACGATAGGTAAACTGGTGAAAGTTTATCCCCAGCGAATACTAAATATATTGATTTTGGGTAGAAGATTGAAACATCCAAGAATATGAAAAGTATGATGATTATGAAATGATTAGAACATGGAATCTTAAAGAAATATAAAAAATGGCATGTTATAAAATTTAAAGGATGTCTTACCTGCACTCATCCCATGGAATAGCTTCCTTACTGCACAGTGGATCATCTAAAGCGCTGATGCAGAGAAGCGGCACTGCTACATTTCCTACAAAGCCAGCACTACTACATCGTCTGTAATATGTATCCACGGTCTAGAACAGAGAGAGAGTTTTAGGCGTTTTGTTCAACTAACTAAAGATAAATAAGTGAGCGTATTATTTTTTTTTACCTCAAAGTTTCCTAGAACTCGTGTAGCGTGATGGTCAAAATCGCGAACTGACTGGGACTACAAGAACTCAAAGAAATATTATGATTTTTATTACATATATATAAACAAATTTCATTGAATAGAAAATATTTCATCCTGAAAAAATTTCAACATACAAAGGAAAGATTACAAAATATCAACACAACATCTCAAAGATGAATCTCAATAGTCAACATCTTAATAACGCTAGTTTCTTGTTAAGAAGAATAGCAAACTAGTTTAGTTGATTGTTAGTTCTTTTTAGTGTTGTATCTATTTCTACTAATCATACAAACTACCCACCTTCTCAATTCCTTCCCAATTCGCAAGTCGAATGAGTATAGATTGATGCCTGAATGAAAATATAAATCTGATTATATGAAAGAAAACCCTCTCACGATTTTGCAACATCAAATCAGATTGTTGAGGTCAGCGGTTTTGTTTTAGAGTTGAATTCACTGGAAGAAGTGAGCAGACATACAGTGTCGCATATCCTTGAAGGCCTACTGTTAGAGCTCTATCATATAATTTCTGCACAAATCTACGGTTTATGAACCTGTCACAAACCTACCAGAAAAAAAAGATGTTCATCATAAAATATAACTTTAAACCATGATTAGATGTGCGCAAGAGCTAAATACCCTGACAAATACCACTTAGCCAACAAATAATAAAATTCTAGTGGTTATCAGACTCAATTACCGTTCAACTTCCGCCAGTTCTAACAATTTAGATCATAAATATATAAAAAAAAAAAAAAAAATCAATTGAAAAAAATGAATGAAAAATTAACTTGTTTTTTTTTTTTTTTTATCTTGGTAAGATCATTATTAATAAGAAGCACTCCACTAAAGATGAAAAGAGAACAAAAGTAAGCAGTAGAAAAACTGTTAGAAACATAAATCTCATATTATCACAGAATAGTGGTATTAGATTACATGATGATGATCAATATTTTGTATAATATGTGCACTGCGTGACAAATTATTGGATTTGAGACGACTTGAGCCATTTTACTGACGACTCAAAATACAGGAGCCGAATTGTTCGAAAAAATTGTTCGGGCTATTAGCTGCTCCTGAACTTGTACAGTGACTAAATTCATTATAACCAAATTGCACTTTGTCCTAATGTATAGGTAAAAACACTAACCAGAAGGTCCCAAGGAGAGCAAATAGCTGCAGCCCCAATAATAGGAATGTCACTCCCATCCTCTCCTAGATACTTTACCTGTAAAATGGAAATTTATTGCTATAAAGACAAAAAACATTCACTTTAGCTGATCAAGTAGTACTATCTCATTGCTCAAATGATTTCTTATTTTTTGCAACCTTCCTGGACTATTATTTAAATTTTCAATCTCCAAGCATTCAAACTGAAACTCTTATATTCCAGCTCTATGTAAATTTACCTGGCGTGGACTATATAACATGCACAAAGAGCATCTACTGTACATAAAGAGTTAAGCCCACTCAGAGGTGGGGTAAAATCCACGGGATAGTGCATACCAAAATATTGGCGCCAATGCTCGTTCCAACCAGAAACAAAGGAGCTTCTGGATATTGAGAATGAAGATGACCTACAACTCTCCGAATATCCTCTGTCCAGCCACCATTATAGAAGCAATCAGACTGGCCACAACAAATTGCAATAAAATGTTTTTAACTAAACAAAGCATTCATAACATCTAAAACTTACCAAGTTTCACTAATAATTCCTTCAAATACATCAAGAAGTGCATATTAATTCCAAATTTCCTGTTAAGATTTCGTATTAAGAAAATTTCTGGACAAAAATGCCTCATGCAAGTGCAAAACCTGTCTCTAAGCACAGACCACGTGGGGGAGCCAAACTGTTAAACAACAATATCAATGAATTGATATAATTAAAGTTATCGGCCAAAGGGTGTTATATGGTAAAATTGCCACCAAGCATTCTTTTTTACATTCTTATATTTCTATGTAAAATTGTATTTTTATGTGCCGTAAATCTACATTTAACTGTGTTCATCAATTAATAGAATTACCACAATGCACTTTCTCAGTTTGAAAAATTCTGGACATGATGTGAGTGATGTTTGTGAGACCGTGTATTTTGAAGTCACCATTGCAATTTAGCTGGAGTCTTCAAACTAGTTACTGTTATAGGAGGCATAATACCCAAAATTAAATTTAAATCCACGCTCACATCAAACTGTTTGATAAGATCTTACAGTAAGAGAAATGCCACCCAGCCCACGGTGATTGCTGACAACAACATTCCATTCACGTTGAACCATTTTGAAAGCAAGATGTTTTATGTACTGTCACGATGGTACACATCCATGAGAAACTTCACTACAAACTATAGCAAAGAAATTTAAAATTTATATCAACAAAAATTAAGCCAAAATAGAATATCAAACTCCGGAATCGAGAAAGAAAAATAGGGGAGAAAATCTTCTTATTTCTCATAATCATATCGCTGTACATTTCCTATCTACTATATTTATAGATTACATAATTAGTAGGAAGGAATCTATCTTAGCTACAGATAAAAAGTCAAACTACAAAATTATTCAAGGATTTAAAAGAAGACGACAATTTATATTTAAAATAGATAATTTCAAACCATCCTTTTTCATTTGAATCAAATATATCTGCAACTGATTTGTCAGGACACTATTACATCCAAGAGGTTTTAAAATTCATCATCTTCTAACAGCTTTTATAAATTCTGACATCAACTTTGTAATTAATTTCTATCAACAAAAAAAAAAAAAGAGTAAAAAATGCTAATCATTAGCAGAAGACACCTTATTGCATAAATTGAACTAGACATGACATAAATAGGTGAAATCTGTAAAGTAAAAGATTGAAATACTTGAATTTATATCGAAAATGTCAGTATCTTTTCAGGATATATAGAGAGCTGATATTATTCACCACATTTGGAATTGATAGTTCGTTGTAAAATAAGTAACAGTGGAGATCAATTATCAAGGAACTGGAACGAAAATATGACGATGGCAGGCATGCCATGGGTAATGCTTCATGATTGAGGTCACTGTCTTATCAAAGATAGTTATCGTGCTCAATCAACAACAAGGAGATTCTATTGCATTTTGAAGTAAAGAAGGGGTCGAGGTACAGACAGGAAGTAGCCCAAGCTCAGTTAAACGTTTGACAGTTACATGTAGAAGTCAGAAAAGATGCCACTTCAATTCACAGGTTTCAGATAATGATGTGACAGTGGCAACAGTATAGATGCCAATGCTGTAACAACATTCCCATGAGGAATTAAAATCTTCACTTGTATCGATGATACTACTAAGTGTGCTGAACAATAGAAACCAAGGAAAAACACATATTGCACATAACTTCAAGATATAAATAACAGATTAGATTTCTATTCATGACACTTACAGAAGAATCTGAATCACTAGTTAATCCAGGAATTACTATAACAATTGGTGTTTTATCATCTTCTGTAGAGGAATGGCCCGGTTGGAAGACGTCCCTTTTAACTGAGAAGCATAGGAGAAAAATTAGCTGAACATTACTTCTCTTTTCTCCATATTCAAGAAGAAAATTTGTAAGATCTCACTTTATACATGCTGACAGATCCAGTTTTTTTTTTTATTCACTTTCATGGACCGATAACCATATGCACCTTAACAATAAGAGTCATCGTGTAACAAATTATAACAACAATTAAAACATAAAGCTGTGTAAAAGAAAACTAAGAAAAAGAAATCATGATTTAAGAAATTCATTATGCACCCCGATGATTCAGCACACTATAGATTTTCTTTTCTTGCATGGACATAACGTATGAAAGGAGCATTAAATCAAGTTAAAAATCATGAGCTTAAACAATTTTTTATTCAGACAAACCGATCACTGTTCACTCACCTCTGACATTTACCACGCAGAATTTTTGTTTTAGTACATTTAGATACCGCAATTTCTTAGACAAACAGCAGTACCCCAATATGTAAGGTGAATTTTTTTTTTTTAAGTCATACACCATTGATGAGATAAAGCAATCAGAGGAACAACCGTAGGATGAGCCTTTTCGGCTACTCCTTTTACTGGTTCATGAAATATTCAATTTGAAATTCGCAGGAACAGATTTGATACCCACCGTCGGAATTCCTTAGCCAGTCCAAAGCAATTGTTCCTCCATCGCTCGTGCGGAATAACTGTCTGGGCACAGATGACATAAGATTGACCAAATCTATGAGATTGAAATATAACTACCTTTTATTCCACCAATGTCAGACGAATCACACAATCCCAGGACAGAATGGTAAGATTACGACACATGAAACCGTCTTACCAGCAGCCGAAGGTAAAACAAAAACATGCATGAAACTTTCGACAACATCCGTCACAATATACAGAGAAGAAACCACAGGCTCTAAAGAAACAAGTTACCTTTTATATCTAAAAGAAGGAGATTTCCCGAAAAAACTTAGAAAAACTGTTTGAAGATGAGGACTCGAAAGCCATGGGGTCGCCAAATATCTGCCCTCAAGTAAAAACACAAACTAATTTGCAGTAACCAATACAAGGTACAAGTGTTCCAACAAGGTAAATCATTAGGCATTGGATTGCATCCAAGAAACGAACCTTCCGTGGAGAATCCTGCACTTGGAAGCGACGGATTGGTAGAGCTCCGAGCTTGAATTGTAGATAAGCGACACCCGGTCGCCTCTGAAGGCGCTGAGAAGATCGTGCAGAAAATGAATTTCAAGGAAATTATAGAAGAATACTAGAGCCGTAAAGAGGAGGCCAGAAAGGTAGAGAGAAGCAGGGATGAGAGCGAGAGCTTGAAAAAGAAGCTCGTACGATGAAGATGTCGGTGAAGTTTCCGAGGAAATTGGGGAATCCATTGAAGACGAATGAATTATTGGAGATGACGAAGATGGAAGAGTATTTATAGACAACCAACCACCGCGATACGCAGAACTCTCACTTCAACGGTGAATCAGCACGTGTCAGTAGGTTGGCTACTACAACGACCATGTTCCTGTCAAGCGTGAGATAGGGACTTAGTAGACTACGTGTCGTCCTTAGTGTCCTGTCTTTGAAAATTTAATGTTTTATTTACTTTTTATTTTATATTTCATTTTTTACCACCAGAGATCTTTTACCCTAGATCGCCCCATCATTGTTTAATATAATTAATAATTTATTAATTAATAATCAAATTAAAAAATAAAATTAAAATAATTAACACAATTTTTACTATTTAACTTAAAATTTAATATTTATGCATGTTCACTTCCCACTATGCTAAAATGTCTTAATTTTTAGAGTATTTTTCAATTTTATCATTTACATACTCATCAATTTTATATATATTACTTGAAGTATCATACTCAAGCAAATTGTTAAAATCCGTAGAGAAGAAAAAAAAAGTAGTCTTCAATGGATTTGCAACAATGTTTGAACTTAGAAACTCATCACATTAATACTCCAAATATACTCTTTCTATTAAAATCTCTATTTGTTTCATAAAATCTCTGTCTCGTTTATTACCTAGTTAAATGCTCCTATAATGTTTTAAGAATTTCGATTTGTCTCTTGGATCAAGTAGAGCGACTATAAAGACAAAAGAATTGATATTATTGAAATTTTTTCAATATTTGTCAAATTTGTTTAACATTCCAAAAGTCATTTTTTTCAAAAACACATCATCACCCTCGAGATATTTTCGGATGATAATCTTCATCTCACATATTTCACCAAAATACAAATCTGAGTTAATATGCAATGAAACAGAAACTTTGACAGTTGTGTCATAAAACACCTTAAAGACTTGCAAAATTCTCAAATATTAGTTCAATCTTCAGTTGTAGGAGGTCTTTCCTTTCTCATGTCCAATACAAAATTCCTTTCACATTCTCTTAATTTTTCAGAAATTTATACATATTTTTCAACATTCTCTAACATCAGGTACATCGAGTAGGCATATCAAGGTTTACATTACCCTTAAATGTAGTTTTTAGACTGTCAATACAACTCTGAAATTGTTGTAACCATCCTGGTGAATATTTAACATATTTTACGGTCTTCGCACTCTACTAATTGAATCTTAATGTTCTTTCAACCTATCATTGAAACAATGTATATATAAATGCAGTCTCCATCTAAAACCTAGTCTTTTCAATGTCACAAACTTTTAACCAAATATGAAATGACAACATCATTCAAAGAGGTGTTATTAACAATAATAGTATACACATTCTCAATTCCTCAATCAAACAAACACTTGTCGTAAATGTTTTCATTAGTTTCACCCTTACGGTTATCAATCTGACAAAAATTCAAAATCTTCTTGTGCAACTTCCAATCTCCATTAACAAAGTGTCCATCAATATTATATAATTGATATTTTAATTAGAAATCCAAGTATACGTAGTTAAACATATTCTTTGACTACTTTTCTTGATGTATTCTTTCAATTGATTCTTTTTTTAATATATATCATCTCAATATCTCTTTCAATCGTTCTTCGCGATGGCATAACAAACGAGTCATGAAAATATTCAAGCAATCCTCTGAAAGCTTCTCATTCAATCATTTTCATAGGCAATTCATCTTTAATAAACATTCTAGCAATATAGTTGCATCTACCTGACTGCGTACACGATGACATTTTAGAACATTCTCCTTATTCCTTAACAGAAGGTAATGTTTTTTGTTTGGTGTATAGTCCTGTCAAATACTTTTTACATGCACGTAAATGCATTTTCATATTCAATGTACCATTCTTTTGCGTATGATATGCATAAAGTTGCCAACAACAGTTTCATTTAGATTTAAAATTTTCAAGATCACTATCTTCAATCCATGTAAAGTACTCCCAAGCACCAAATTTTTCCTTCTATTAATATTACCATCACTCATTTGACTTTCCATCATAAACAAAAAAGACACGAACCACATATGATTCATAATTCAAACATCAACCTAACCATTACGATAATCATTATTCAAAAACCAAACATACCAATATTCATAATTCAACAAACATTAACCATAACAATATTCACACTATATAAACCCAACATGACAATATTAATAACTCGAACAACAACAATATTAACAATATTCATTATTAAAACACCTATTGTCAAACTGTTAATTGCACACTGCAGTGCACACCATGAATACTATCAAAGAGTGCACACTTTTGCCATTGCAAAAAAAAAAATAATAATAAACAAATTGTTAGTAAAAAAATTATTTGCAATTCTACTATTGGCAAAAAAAAACTGTGCAAGTGAATGTGATATGCAGTGCAAGTGAAACACACTTACTCATAGTGTTATGCACACTCACTCACGATGACGGGGTGAGTGTGAGGGTGTGAACACTCACTGTGATGTGCGCAGATTCACAGTGAGTGACTGAGTGAGAGTGTGTGCGGTGTGCACACTGGGAGTAGTGAGTGTGCACAATTCATGGAGTGGTGTGTTACCAATAATAACAACAATAGCAACGAGCAATTAACAGTAACACTTAGAGTGAGTGTGCAAACACTCACCTTGGCGATATGGACGAAGACAACGAAGGGAAACACGATTACACGACTGGTAAGGGTGAACTACGAAGGCATGTGACCGTCGACTGCGAAGGGCGAATTGAAGCGTGAAGGGCGACGACATGGGACGTATGATTCTGGTATTACAAAAGGTGACAAACGATTTTGCTTTGCAAAAGGTGACAGAAGATTCTGCGACTGCGTAGGCGACGAAGGGCGACTGCGTGAAGCGCCCTAATTCACTCTATTCAGGTTTTCGTTCGTTGTTTGGGTTAGGGGTGGGCACGATCCGAGTTGATCTGGTTTAGAGCCGGAACTGGAATCGGAACCGGGCCGAAGCTATCGAGAATTTTATCCTAATCTCATAATCGGTTTTGGTAGGGACCGGTACCGGACCGAAAAATTTGATCCAGTCCCGATTCCTCACACAAATATTCTGCTTCGTTTTTGTTAGAATTTGGCGTGACCCGAATTTTAGTTGGATAACGTCAAACCCGTATACGAATATTAAGGTTTTACGTTTTCTTTATATATTGTTTCTTCAATCACAAAATTTATTGTACCATTTTTTATTAGTACTTGTTCTTATATATCCGTAGTTTTTTTTTTGTTTAGGATTTCTACGTAAATTTTAATATCAATTATTTTCTCATTTATTTTTTCAGTTCTCCTTCAATTTTTTAACAATTGATACCATAGTAACGTTGAAGATTTTTTGAAAATCAAATTTTTAATTTGTCAAAGGTATCAGAACGAATTTTCATGTTTGCAGCAATTTCGGTGAGTGAAATTTGTAATTTTTGGGCAGAAGGAAATAAGGAAATTTAAAAAAAATTAATAGAATCGTCTCCGTCGTCTGCGAAGAAGAGACGAGAACTGCCATTACCGTCCGAGTGAGAAGAACTGGCCGCTGTTTGACAGAAGCCCTAGTGCCGACCGATTCGCCCAAGAACTTTGCTCCGATCAATTTTCTGCCCACCTCCATCCGCTGTCCACCGCCGTTCTGCCATCGCCGCGCCACGTTCAATCTTGACAACCCCTGTCGCCGCCAATCGCAAAGAGCAAACTGACCTCAGAAACCGCCGACGAGCAAGAGGAAGCTGCCGTTTTTTTTCCCACTGTCTTTCTGAGTAAGCAATTGACACCGTCGCTGGGAGTAAGCATAAGTTTTTCTATTTTTCACCGCGAAGAAGAGTGCCGCCCATCTCTGTTCAGAGCAGTTACTCTAACGCTTGGCGATTGTTTTGGTTTCCAAGGGAATCTCATATTTTGAGAAATTTTGGGGATAAAGTTGCAAATATTACTGTTTGTTTGTTTGGAGCCTTTGGAAAATTTTCCGAATTGGGTCGATTTAATTCTGGATAGTATATTTTTAGGAGAGTAATTTTGGTGATTAATTGTTTAGAAATTATCTAAATTGTGGGCGGGTTTATTTAAAATATTTTTGGGAAGAAATTCTAAAATTTTGGGAGCTATTTTAGATCATGAAGAGTACCCAAGTCGAATGATCACGTTGAATGGCTCCAATTATCATGTGTGGAAAGAGAAGATGAAGAATGTTCTATATGTGAAAGGCTATTACTTGTCCGTGTTTGCTCGTGCGAAGTCAACAGCTAACTTTGACGTTGAATAGAAGTTATTTCATCATCAAGTGTACAGTTACATTCGGTAGTGGATAGATGATAACGTCCTCAACCATGTCAGTGGAGAAAAAATGTTCAAAACTTGTGGAAAAAACTTGAGGAGTTGTACGCCTGGAAGACCGGTAACAACAAATTATTTTTGATCAAGCAACTTCTAAGATTAAAGTACCAGAATAAAAAAGTAATGACAGACCATTTGAATACATTTCAGAGAATTACAAATCAGCTGGCTAGAATGAAAATCAAGTTTAATAAAGATATTCATGGGTTGATGATTTTTGGTACTTTACCGAACTTGTGAGAGACATTTAGAATGTCATTGTCCAACTCTGTTCTAAATAGTATTTTGGCAATAGATGTAAACAAAAGTAGTGTTCTAAACGAGGAGATGAGAAGAAAGTCAACAAGTTTTTCTTCGGAGTCAGACATTTTGTTCACCGAAAACTGAAGGTGGAATTAAAGCAAAAGTCTGAACAACAGAAACTGAAGTCAGAGCAAATCCGAAAAATACGCAAAATTTGAGTGTTATCATTGTGGCAAAAAGGGACACATAAAGAGATTTTATCAAAAACTTATTCGGGAGTAATATTTTCTAGGATTCTCTCGAATTGCCTAGTTAAATTCGCTTTAGGATTTCTTTCGATTTTTGAAAAGACAAAACTTAATTCGAATTTCTTTAAAATCTTATTCTCAATGTCAAACAAATTAATGTCAACTATTTTGCAACAATTTAATTTATTTAATCAATCATGCATCTCAAAATTTCTATCTACCTCTCGATATAACAGAAACATGTAATATTAAATTTGTCCGTCGATACAATTTGAATTAAACAACAAACATCATAATAGATTATTCAATAAAAATAACAACTTTCATAGATCTCAATAAAGCATGTAACGAGTACTTTCTCTCATAACCAAAATTAAAAACATACCCCATAATCATAATAATAAAATTCATTCAATTAAAATTGATCAAAAGTATATTAAAAAGTAGAAGAAGAAGAAGAATCCTCCTCCAAGAGCCTGCTGGTAAGCCACACTCCCGCCCCTCAAAGGTGCTTCATGACTCCTTTTATCTTCCAGAAAAAATTCTTTTTTTGTTCCTATTTTTCCACCACCTCAAAGGTGTTTCATTTATTTTTGGCTTGAGCAACCCCTCTTTCTTCTCATCTTTCCAAAATTGTCAGCCACCTATTTTTTTCTCTCTTTGATTTTATGATCCAGCCACTTCTCTCTTTTCATCATTCTAAGATTTTAGCTCACCTTTTCCTCCATTCCTTAATTCTAGGTATTCCTTCAGCAATTGCTCTTTTTCTCTTGGTTATTTAAATGGAAATCTGATCTGCTAGTAAATCTGTGACCAATTGTGATAATAAGAAAATTCAAATTAGTGTTAATACTCCAATTTTCTGAAAATATACATAAAGATCATTAAATTCTTAAGATCTTTTAATGCCACAATGATTTACAGCAATTTCTATTATTTTGACACAATTCCTTTTATATTCACTCAAATCACATGAGTTTTATTAAATAAAAATAGTATAACCCCTAAATTTGAACTATTACTCGTCCTCGAGTGATGCAAAATAAAATCAATCTTAAAGAATTCCTGAGATAACATTAATGAATTTCATTCAATTGTTTAGAATACTTCAAAACTTGTAATTTTGTGAAAAATTCCAATAACACAATTAAAGTCACTTAACATAAAGTTATTTTTTGATAAAATAATTTTTCAAAATGTGTATGCGCTCAGACTCCTCTTCAACTTGCTAAGTTCAATCATCAAAACTAAACTTCACAGTTAATATTATAAATTACTAATTATTCAATGTTTTTATGAAGTTAATTAGATTTCAAAGGTTTTTTTTTTTTTTATTGTATTGACTTTCTCTTATAAGTCACAGTACTTTTTTACGCAAGTGTCAACATTGGTCATGAAGTTCTTCGGTTACTCAGTAGTGTCACTAATAATATAGAGGAGTATAGTCAATAATATTGCAACGGAGTTCCTTCAAAAGTTCCTCTATTTAAATTCTACTCATCGAGTATGCAAAGGGCTCACTTGAGATTGAAAGTAGATTAGGAACTTACAATTATTCTGTTTTTCAAATTTATTTATTTATTTATTTTGCAAAGAAGTCTTTTATCTTTAATTTTCTTTGATAAACATTAATTTGTCTTCATCTAATATAACTTTGAAATCTAATTAGGATAATATTCTTAGACAAACTAAAAAGAAGTTTGTGTGTTTTGAAGGAAAATTAGATTAAAGGGAATACTTCTTAGTTAAATGTTATTAATGTATGATAATGAAATTCTTCAACAAAATTACGAAGTTAGGAAAATTCTACAATTTTTTATTTTTTTATTTTTAAGAAATCTTACATAATTCCTAGATACCTCACTTTCTTCCTACCCCATGATAATACCTAATACCTTACCCCCAAACTGAAAATTGGTAGTGTTCCCACTGCCAAATAAAACAGAATGCAAAATAAAATTAGGAGGCAAGTATTTATCTGGAGTTTTATTCTTCTTTTTCTGACTCAGATTCCGAGTCATTAAGCAGAACTGTTAGGAAGTAGGGAAAGACTGGGTGTGGCTTGATGTAATCTCTATGAAGGCTTTTCGCTACTGCCTTGTCTCTGAGCTTGGTGTAGTGCCAAACTAACTTATCTTTTCATTTCATGCTGAGGAGTTTTGCATTGATGTTGTATTGTTGGATCTCTTGTTAGCTCATTCGTTGTTCCATCATGAGCAGAGTTTCATGTTGCTTTGTTAGTTTATCGTCTAGAAGCAACAAGTCTTCTATAATTTGTTGTTGAAAGATGTTGCCCTCTGCCGATGCTGCTGCTCTGCTTGCAGCATTTGGATAGTGTGATTTCTTCTTTCTTGGTTCCTCATTTTCATAAGTTTTTTCTTTCCCTGGTTTGCTCATTGTTATTCTCTTTACTGCCAAAGGAGTAATACCAGATGCTAGGGTAAGTTTCTCTTTATGATATTCATAAATTACTCCAGCATATTCACTTAAGTCTGTTATTAGAGAGGGAAAGAGAAATTGCTCATTTGGCCGCAACACATTAGCACATAAATTTCTATAGATAATCATCCCAATATTAATGCGTTTCCCCGTCAGAATACAGTAAAGTAAAATAGATCTATCCTTAGTCACATATTGTCCGTGAGAAGAAGGTAATAAATGACTTTTAATAAAATGATACCATACTCTTGCCTTTGGTAGGAGTGCAATCCGAGGGAATGAGAAGGATCTCGTTTTAGAGATAACTCATACAATGTCAGATTTAACAATCTCTTTCAGCACAGCCTTCAGGTACGGTGGTGTATGATTATCCGCATGAGCATAAAATCCATCCTCTACTTCCTCTAAATTGTAAAAAGAATTTATAGCCGCTAGTTAAATCTTCACCTTTCGTTTCCTAACCCTTACTCTGTGGGGTAGCTCACCTTCGAAGTTGGGGTAAAATTCGCGAATCAGAATCATTATTACCTCTTTTGGAATAGCACAGAACCTAGGTCATTTGTGCTCTTGAATGATCGGAGAGACATAGTTTGAATAACCTGTATAATTGTCGTCGGTAATTACAAAGACTTTTTCCACTACGAAAGTCCTCTGTTTCATCTCTTGCTCATATCGAAGTTTTGCGACTTCAGAGATGAATTCCAGCTAAAGAGACTGAGCAGTTTTCTTTCCAAAGCTCTTAGATCTCATCTTTGTATCTGATAAACTTCAAAGGAGAAACAATCTTTGGGTGAGAGTTTTTCTAGAGTTGTTGCAGCGTTTATAGAATGAAGAAGAGAGAATTTTGAATTTGAAAGAAAAATTTTAAATTTTTAATGAAATTTTGGCTAAAAAAATTCTAGAATAAGCAGTCAAGTAAAATAAAATAAAATACTTAATAAATAAACCTAATTATTTATTCCACTCTATTTTTATATATTTTTTTTTTGTTATGCTAGCATCAACATTATTTTTAGCAAAACTAACTAAAAAACAAAAGAATATCATAAATTGGGTTGCCTCCCAATAAGCACTTGATTTTTAAGTCATCAACCTAACTTTCCCATGCTTCATGTTGGTTTTCTGTCTTTTAGAGAAATTGACGAAATTTCTGTCGATTTTTCTCCAAGATACAGCTTCACTCTCTGGCCATTGACCTTAAAACTTTGTCAGGTTTTTTCATCTCGTAGTTCCAATGTACCATATGGATAAACTTTTATCATTTCAAAGGGGTCAGACTACCGAGATTTTAACTTTCTTCGAAAATGCTTCAATCTCGAATTAAAAAGTAAAATTGTTTGACCTTTTTCAAAAACTTGATGTTGTATCTTTCTGGCATGCTATTTCTTTATTTTTTCTTTGTAAATTCTAGTATTCTCATATGCATCCATCCTCAGTTCTTCCAATTCTTATAACTGTAAAAGCCGATTTCTTTCTGCCCACTGTAAATCCAAATATAATATCTTAATTGCCCAGTAATCTTTATGTTCAAGTTCCACAGGTAAGTGGTAGGCTTTTTCGTAAATCAAATTGTATGGAGTAGTGCCAAGGGGGGATTTTATAAGCTGTTCTATACGCCCACAATGTATTATCTAGTTTTTGAGACCAATCTTTCCTGTTGAGATTCACCACTTTTTCTAAAATTCTTTTTATCTCTTTGTTAGAAACCTCCGCTTGACCATTACTTTGTGGGTAATATGTCGTGGTCACCTTGTGTCTGACTCTATACTTGCTTAATAATATATTGGGAGATAGATTGCAGAAGTGAGATCTTCCATTGCTAATAATTGATCTGTGTGTTCCAAATCTAGTGAAGATAATTTTTTGTAAAAATTTAAAAATATCATTTTCTTCATTGTTTGGTAATGTTACTGCTTCTACCCATTTCGAAACATAATCTATAGCTAAGAGGATGTACTGATTACTAAAAGATGTTGGGAATGGTCCCATGAAATCAATTCCTCATACGTCATATATTCCGATCTCCATAATATTGGTAAGTGGTAGCTCATGTTTCTGAGGAATATTTCCTACTCTTTGGCACCTGTCACAGCTATTTACAAAAACATTAGCATCCTTAAAAAGACTGGGCCAATACAAACTTGATTGCAGAATTTTTGCAGCTGTGCTCGTTCCTCCATAATGACCTCCATATGGTGCTGCATGGCATTGCTGTAGCACTACATCCATTTCTTCCTCCGGAACGTCTCCTCAATAGTTGGTCAGCGTATTGTTTAAAGAGGAAATACTCATCCCAAAAATATTGTTTCAGATCTTTCAAAAACTTTTTTATTTGCTGAAAATGCATGTTAAAGGGAATGATATCACTTACAATGTAGTTGACAAAATTTGCATACCATGACTCTAAAGATACCTCCATTTTTAACATCTGTTCATCTAGAAATGTTTCTTTTATATTTTCTCCATATTGTTGTTCGCTTATATTTTTCAGGCGAGATAAATGATCTGCAACTTGGTTCTCGTAGTATTTCTTGTCGCAGATTTCCAAATCAAATTTTTAAAGAAGTAGTACCCAATGGATTATTCTTGGTTTAGCGTCATTTTTCGTAACCAGATACTTGATGGCTGCATGATCAGTGTACACGATCACCTTTGTTCCTATTAAATATATTATGAATTTATCAAAAGCAAATACTACTGCAAGTAATTCTTTCTCTGTAGTTGTGTAGTTTTTCTGAGTATCATTGAGCGTTTTGCTAACATAGTAAATTGAATGAAATAGTTTTATCTCTCTTCTATTCCAATACTACTCCCACTGCATAGTCGATGACATTGCACATCAGAATAAATGACATGGACTAGTCGGGTGCTGCTATTACAGGCTCGATTATTAGTTTCTGCTTTAACACGTTAAAAGCTTCCAAACAGTTTTTGTCAAAGTTGAATGAAATATTCTATTCTAGTGACATGCATAAGGGTTTAGAGATTTTTTAGAAGTCTTTGATGAAACGTCGATAAAATCTTGTATGGCCTAAGAAACTTCGAATCTATTTTACTGACTTTGGTGGAGGTAAATTTTCAATGATTGCTACTTTTGCTTTATCCACTTCTAAACCCTTTTCTGAGACTCGATACCCCAACACTAACCCCTCGAGAACCATAAAATGACATTTTTCCCAATTGAGCACCAAGTTCGTATCCTGACATCTTTTCAAAACTCGCTCTAAATTTTTCAAACATGTTTCGAAAGACTCTCCAACAATAGAGAAATCATCCATAAAAATCTCCAGGCATTCTTCGACAATGTCTGAAAATATTGGCATCATATAACATTGGAAAGTTGCTAGAGCATTGCACAATCTAAAAGGCATTCTCTGAAATGCGAAAGTTACATATGGACATGTAAACGTAGTTTTTTCTTGATATTCTGGAGCAATCGTGATTTGATTATATCTTGAATACTCATCAAGGAAACAATAAAATTGTTTGGCCGCCAACCTGTCTAGCATTTGATCAAGAAATTGTAGCGGGAAATGATCTTTACGTGTGGTCTTGTTTAATTTCCGGTAATCCATGCTAATTCTTCATCTTGTTACTGTCTTTGTTGGAATTAACTCATTCTTTTCATTGGATATAATTGTGATCCAACCCTTCTTTGGAATACATTGAACTGGGGTAATCCAAAAGCTATCTGAAATTGGGTAGATAATTCCAACATCCAATCATTTGAAAATTTCCTTCTTCACAACTTCATTCATTACTGGATTCAATCTTCTCTGTTGCTCTATAGATGCACTATATCCATCTTCTCTAAGACTAATCCCTTTAATGTCTCTAACTATCCATGCCAAAGCCTCTTTGTAAGTTGTCAGTACTTAAAGTCATTTTTCCTCTTGCATGGTTGTCAAAGTAGACGAGATAATAACAGAAAAAGTTTCCTTGAGTCTTAAAAATGCATATTTGAGGTTAGAAGGTAGCTGTTTAAGCTTCAGTGTTGGCGTGTCTTCAATGGATGACATAAGAGATTCTTGCTTATCTTCCGTTCTCATTAATGCTTCAAATTGTTTTCTATAGCCCTGGGAAATCTGCTTTGTTTCTTCTGTTTTCATTTTCTCAGATATAATAAAACAATCTTCTTCGTCATAAGGATACTTCATGGCTTTTAAAACGTTGAAGGTAACCTGTTGATCATTCATTCTCATGGTGAGTTCTCCTTTTTGAACATTAATTAACGTTCTTCTCGTGGCTAAGAAGGGTCTTCCCAATATGATCAGCACTTCACGGTCTGTTTCGTAATCCAAAATAATGATGTCTACTGAGAATATAAGTTTAACTACCTTTACAAGTACGTCTTCTATCTTTCATTGAGGATAAGTTAATTAGTGATCAACAAGTTGTAAAGTTACTGTAGTAGGTCGAGTTTCTCCTATTCCCAGTTTTTTGAAGATGGACATAGACATTAGATTAATGTTTGCTCCTAAATCACACAAAGTTTTCCCAAAATAGTTGTTGTCGATTGTGCATGGATCTTTCAATTTAGGTGGGATCTTATTCTATAAGATGTAACTTGTTTCTTCAGTCACGACTATCGTTTCAAATTCTTCCAGCCTTTTTTTCTTGGACAAAATATCCTTCATAAATTTTGCGTAGTTGGGCATTTGTTCCAATGTTTCCACCAAATGTACATTAATGTGAAGTTGCTTAAGAACGTCTAGGAATCTTTTGAATTGCTTGTCCTCTTTGTGTTTCTGCAATCATTGGGGAAATGGTGGTGGTGATCTCTGAATTTTCAATTCACCTTGTTGATGTTGTGGTGTAGCTACAACATCAGTCACTGGATTATACTTTTTCGATTCATTTAAATACTCTTGTTCAACTAACTCATTTTGTTTCTTTAAATTTTTTGCCCTCTGTTATTTTTCTGGAATCTTAAGCTCCTTTCCATTCCTCGATACAATGGCCTTGCAATGCTCATTTCCGGGTCTTTGCGACACTTCCAAATCACTTGGTAATTGCCAGCATTCCTTGTGTTCATAGATTGAGCTAGCTGTCCCATTTGAGTTTCGATATTTTTGATAGACGTAGTCAAATTCTGTAGAATTACGTCTGTTTTGGAGGCATATTCTCTGGCAAAACCTTTTGATTTCTCTTGAAGCATCATACTATGAGTTGTTTGCGAGAATCCTTGAGAGTAATTTTCTGTAGGTCTGCTTGGTGCTGTAGCATTCTGTTGCTGAGAATTCCATTGAAAGTTTGGATGTTGTTTCCAACTAAGATTATATGTCTGAGAATAGAGATTGTTGTTCCTGTTGTATCCCACATAATTTGTAGATTCTGGGTTAGTGAGACATAAATTATTATCTCCCTGTAGAAAATACACGATATTTCTCTCGTTGTTGGCTTTAACGAATTGTTCATCAATTTGATAGTGTTTTACAACATGGTAATTTTTGCATTCAAGGCAAAAATTTCATTCAAATCATAAACTCAAGATGCGCGCTTTGTAGAGTAAACTCTTTCTGAAGGTCATTGGTAACTATTCACTATTATTCTTTCCAACAAATCATAAAGTTCATTGAAAGATTTTGATAGAAGAGTTTTGTTTGCTGCAGCATCGATGATTGATATGGTCTGACCATTAAGTCCATGATAAAATATCTTCAGTTGAATCCAATGTAGTATTACATGATTAAGATACAGACTTAATAATTCCTTGAATCTATCTAAGGCCTCATAAAGTGATTCATCATCCCGCTGTTGAAAACTTGTGATTTCATTCCTTATTTAAGCGTTCTTCACAGGTGGATGATATTTCATGATAAATTTTTTGGCTAAATCTCTCCATGTGGTTATAGTATTTGTTGGAATGCTGTTTAACCAATCTCGTGCTCTGTCTCTTAAAGAATATGAGAAAAGTTTGAACCTTAATGTTTCAGCCGAAACTCTAGGAAAATTGAATGAATAGCTCACTTTTCCAAAAATCTTGAGATGACGATGAAGGTTGTACGATACCAATCCACTAAACTGCCCAACTGTTTGAAGCATCTGAAACATGACTAGTTTTAACTCAAACTGGATAGCATGTAAATCTGGTCTCACAATACAGTGATTCAAATCATCAAGCGTTGGAATAGCAAAATCCTGAATAGATCAATCTTGGTCATCAATGATACGATCATGATATTTCTTATTTCTTCTTGGTTGGCCATATTCTCTTCAATTAATGGTTGTTGTTGTTGTCTTCTTCTTGCTCGAAATGTCCGTTCAATTTTTGGATCGTATTGAACAAGATCCTGGTTGTCATCGTTAGACATCAAGTAAATGGTACCTGAAGAACAATGAATAAAACATAAATAAAATAAAATTATAGCAAAATAAAATAATTAAGAAATATCTCCAGCAACGGCGCCAAAAAATTGTTAGTAATTTTCTATACCTAACGCAAGTGCATGTGTCGCTAATAAAGTAATAAAAATAAGTAAAAGTCAATCACATGAGGATAATCTTAACTAAATTTAATAGCTATAAAATTATATAAAATAAAGATGAAATAACAAGAAAAATGACATGAGCAATAGAATAAGATAAAATTAGAGTTTACTAAGATATGATAAAGAAATAAATTAAAATACTTTAAGAAAATTATGATGATAAAAGCCTTAGTTATGATCGATTTTCTCGTTACATGCAAATTATTACTTATACTATAGAAAGCTACAACATTTTTCACTGAGCAGCAAAAATTAATATTTTCTAGGGTTCTCTCGAATTACCTAGTTAAATTTGTTTTAGAATTTCTTTCGATTTTTGAAAAGACAAAACTTAATCTGAATTTCTTTAGAATCCTATTATCAATGTTAAACAAATTAATATCAACTATTTTACAATAATTTAATTTATTTAATCAATCATGCATCTCAAAATTTTTATCTATCTCTCGATATAACAGGAACATGTAACATTAAATTTGTCCATCAACACAATTTGAATTAAATAACTAACATCATGATAGATTATTCAATGCAAAATAGTAACTTTTATAAATCTCAATAAAACATGTAACAAATACTTTCTCTGCTAACCAAGATTAAAAACCTAGTCCATAATCATAATAATAAAATTCATTGAATTAAAATTCATAAAAAGGAAATTAAAAAGTAAAAGAAGAAGAAGAAGAATCTTTCTCTAAGAGCCTCTGGTAAGCCACGCTCTTGCCCCTCAAAGGTGCTTCCTGGCTCCTTTTATCTTCCAGCGAAAAATTCTTCTTTTGTTCCTATTTTTCCGGCATTTCAAAGGTGTTTTCTTTATTTTTGGATTCAGCAAACCCTCTCTCTTCTCATCCTTCTAAAATTATCAGCCACCTATTTTTTTTTCTCATTGATTTTAAGATCCAGCCACTTCTCTCTCTTTTTCTTTCTAAGATTTCTATCTATCTCTCGATATAACAGGAACATGTAACATCAAATTTGTCCATCAACACAATTTGAATTAAATAACTAACATCATGGTAGATTATTCAATGAAAAATAGGAACTTTTATAGATCTCAATAAAGCATGTAACAAGTATTTTCTCTCCTAACCAAGATTAAAAACCTAGTCCATAATCATAATAATAAAATTCATTCAATTAAAATTCATCAAAAGGAAATTAAAAAGTAGAAGAATAAGAAGAAGAATATTTCTCTAAGAGCCTGCTGGTAAGCCATGCTCTCGCCCCTCAAAGGTGCTTCCTGGCTCCTTTTATCTTCCGACGAAAAATTCTTCTTTTGTTCATTCTCTTCCGGCACTTCAAAAGTGTTTCCTTTATTTTTGGATTCAGCAAATTCTCTCTCTTCTCATCCTTCTTAAATTATCAGCCACCTATTTTTTTTTTTCATTGATTTTAAGATCTAGCCACTTTTCTCTCTTTTTCTTTCTAAGGTTTTAGCCAACATTTTCTTCTCTCTTCTTTAATTCTAGGAATTCCTCCAGCAATTTCTCCATCTTTTTTAATCATTCAAATAGAAATTCGATCTACTAGTAAATCTGTGAAAAATTGTGATAATAATCTGATTTTTTTTAAAAATATACATAAAAATCATTATATTTTTAAAGTTTTTAATGCCACAACGATTTACACTAATTTTTATTATTTTAATTTAATTTTTTTTATATTCACTTAAATCACACGAATTTTATTAAATAAAAAAAATATAAAATAATTTTATTTTAAGACTTATCAGATACTCATCAAACCAGAGGAAGAAGGAAAGGAACGACACTGACCAATCTAAGTGGAGCCAAGAGCACCAAAAAAACAAAAGAAAAGGAATGCAATGAAGCGTCTTTCAATGTTGCAGAGAGAAAAGGGTGAAAACGGGTTAGCATAGATTAGGACAAAAATAAGGGAGAAAAGAGAGAAACGTATTGGGTAAAGTGAGCAAATGTTGCAAAAACCAGTGGGTATTGGGTTAAATTGAAAAAGAATGTCCAATACCTAGAAAAGTATTGATTACTTTTTTGGAGTTTTGCCAACAAATTTCGAGTTTTCCACTGTTTTTGGAATTTTTGATACCAAACCATGGACCAGACCTGAATCGATGGAAAATATAATACCAGGACTCGTCCTGGACCGATCTCGTGGAGCACCAACCAAAATTGGAACAAATAGTTCAGTTTGGTCCGATTCTCAATTCTTGATTCGGCCCAGTCCACCAGTAGCTCGGATTGCTCTCATAGCTCGACATCGAACCGAAACCTGAACATAACTTCAAAACCCGACCTAACTTTCAGTTTTTAGCAAGAAAAAAAAAACGAACTGAATAGTCGATTTAGGACCAGCAATTAAGTTCGGTTCTGCCCACCCCTAATTAGTATCGAACAATAACTGGGGTTCAAATAGGAACCCAAGCTTGGTCTGATCCTCAACCTTATGCAAATCTTTGAAAAAGTATATTTCATAATTTAATTCCTAATTTTAAGTACAAAAACAATTAAAATTAAACTGAACAATGGATAACAAAATCTTGTACATTTCAATTCAAACTCAGCCCAAACCCAACATTAACTCATGATTTGGTCTAATCATGACACTAACCCAACAAGCCTACTCAAAATGGATTTTGACTTTATATTTATTAAATTAATATACATTTTTATTTTGTAACTAAAAATAGACTGAACTGAATCTCACGATTTGATTTGATACCTAGCATTTAGATGTGTCAAGCGAGCGGGTTAGTAGTTAGCTCGACAGACTCGATGAGTCAGACCTTTTTCATACTCAATTCGTTTGTCACTTCTACTGATATCCAATAGGGGTGGTTTTACTATCGGTTCCAAGCCCTAAGAATCTACAAAACCCACTTCTACTTATGTGTAATACTTGGTCCGTCCAGGGATAGCTTGGTTAGAAAAAACATCAAAATTTGTTGTCGTTCTTAGTAATAAATCGAGGCGCTTAACGGCCCATCAAGTGGGGTTGAGAAAGATCCACTTCTGTCGGCTGTCGTAAAAGCGCCAACCCTCACAGGAAAGGATGATTGGAATTTGGAACGAACCCAAAACGTTGTCGCTCAATGCTCGTCACGCCATCACCTTCCTTTGCCTTCAGTAATATTCAAACTTTCTCCTTTTCGCCGAGATTTGTCTGGTAAGAGTTTTAAGACGTCCCCCATTTACCAATAGCTTCTTTGATTCTGCTTTTATGGTTCTGTTGCGCGGGCTTTACCGCTTCGTTGTGTTTTTTTTTTTTTTTTTTTCAAATTTTGGTGGGGGATTGATTGAGAGACTCCATGATTTGGTGCTTTGCATAGACTCTTTTATTTTCTTGTAAATCTCTTCTACTGTTTCATCTTTCCCAATTGCGTTTTCGTTATGCGCCCTTTGTTTTTCCAGTCAGTAGAAGGTTTACAGAAGTCTTTATAATTAGGGATCGGGTTATTTGGTCTATTCTTCTCTTGATTTCAGCTAAAGATCGTGTATTTAGCTTGAAATTTTCATGGTTTTTAATTTCCTGTTAAAAATTTATTCAGGGAGAGGTGCCGTGCGAGAAAAATAGTTTGGATTTCTTTTTTAGTTCAGCTTACATAGTAGCTATTATAGCATCAGAAAAAAGAAAGTACACTCAATTTAGGTGGAGAGATGAAGCGTAAGCGAGGGAATAAGAAAGGCAAGTCTAAAGGGATAACAGCAGGGGCTGCAAAGGAATCAATTTCAAATAAGGGGAGCCAGATAGTGGAGGACCTTTCGGGTTTGGATGATCAGGAACATGGCAATGACAATGACTCTATGATGGAAGTTGAGGTTGAATCCACTCCTTCTTCAACCGCAACTGATCAGCGTCAGAATGTTGCTAATATTAAATCCGATGGCTCAATTGATAAGGCCATGAGAAAATCAGTTGGCTGTGTTAAAGTTAAACTAAAAACATCAAAGACTATGGATCCTCAGACTACTACTTCAGAGGTACCTGTACAAAGTGATACAGATAGGAGTAGCCAGCAAATGGGTTTGGAAAAAAAGAGTTTAACGGTGGAAAAAATGGAAGACAGTGCCAACTCGGTGCAGGAGATTAAAATGCTTGTTTCACGACCTACTGCAAAGAAATCTGGGAGCATAAAAATCAAGTCATCCAAGTCTGTGGGAGATGGTGAAAACCAGGCGACGAAGGATGGTATGCCCCTGAGAGAGAGTGGTAAACTTCGGCAGGATTCTCGATATAGCAAGCAAGAACTGGGTTCTGCTCTCACGGTATGTTAATTGATAAATTTGTATGTTAAACGTTATTTTACTAGATTTTGTTTAATACATTTAATTTTTTTACGAGAATGTTTTCTATTCTTTCATAGGTGATAAAGAAAGTAATGAAAATGGACGCAGCCGAACCATTTAATGTTCCTGTGAATCCAGTAGCTTTGGGAATACCTGTAAGTATAAAGTAAATATTTCACTATAGAGTTTGGCTGATTGTGTCTTAGATAGAATAAGCATGAATAACAGCAAATGCTTCATTTTGATCTGTCTTATAATCAGGTTAATCCCTTGATATCTTGTGCTGTTAAAATGAAAAATATGCAATCATGTCTAGTTTTTTGACAGTCTTGTGCTTGTCGATTTCGTTCATCTTCCAATTCATTCTTAAGGGCTTCTCTTATTTGGTTCTAGGACTACTTTGAAGTGATAGATACGCCAATGGATTTCGGAACAATATGCAGTAATCTAGAAAGTGGTGTGAAATACATGAACTCTGAAGATGTTTTCAAGGATGTACAATACATCTGGGGAAACTGTTATAAGTATAACAATAAAGGTGACTACATCTTGGACCTTATGAGAAGGGTAAAGAAAAACTTTTCTAAGTATTGGACTGCAGCAGGGTTATACACTGGGCCACCAAAGGGTAGTTATGGTTAGTGTTTTATAGTTGTTTTTTAGCTTTTTTCCTTCAGAATTGAATGATCACATTAAGCAGAAAAATCATATTAGTTTTATAGAAGCAGACGCAAGAAGCTTACTCTGATATTAGTGGTTTCATCAATAATGTCTTTATTACGGAGGAAAAATAAAAGAAAAAAATGAAGTTAATGTAGACATTAATAGTTCTAGTTATCTTTTGAGTTATTTGGCTAAATAGAAATGCAATTATTTTTGGAGATAAGTCTATGAATAATGGCTAATCGGTTAAAGTTAATATTTTTATTGTTGAGTGGATTTATAGTTATAAGAACTTTAAAAGATACCATAAGGAAGTTATCTTATATTGTTTTATTTCTTGGTTGGGTGGGGTGCTCTCCTCCCCGATATCTTGTAATTTTTTTAATACAAAGTTTCGTATAAAAAAGTATTAAGCAGTAAGGAGATGCCTACACTTTTCCAATTTTTCTCTACTATTTTTCCTCCCCCGCTTTCCATCTGTTCCGCTTTTAAATCCTAGGCCCATACAAAATCTTAACTAACTTTATGTACCTCCTATGCCTCCAAAATAACAAACAACAATATCAATTGTAAATTCCCAAATTAGCCCTGCATAGGTCCTCCTGTTTGATGGCATTTCTATCACTTTGTACTCGTTCCTCCTCGTAATCCTAATCAGGGGCTTTCCAGAGTAATTATTTTTCGGAGCTATGAATTAGCATGGTTACTTAATAATTGGGCTTATTTACTCTGGCTCAAAGACATCAGCTTCACTTTGAAAGGGTTTGCTCCATTTTGTTGACATTGTATTTCCATGGCAGGTGCTGACAATATCAAAGAGAATGTTGGACCATCCAGTCCTGGAAAAGTACTTGCGAAAGGTGGTCAATCAAAACACAAGTCATGGAAGCGCAATGGGTATGTATCTATCCATATGGAAAATACTGTTTCATTACCTTTCGAAGTTTGGGTCAACCTCCACAATTGAATTGGGTTCAATTATTGAGTGTAATAATACCAGTTTAGGGCTTGTCCTCCTTTGTGCCGAACTTTCATTGTATTTCTTTATAAACCCCCAGCTAGCCCCCTCCCAGAAATTCTTTGCTGCATTTAGATTTTGAAGACTTGTGATGTAAAAAGTTGTCAGTGAAGATAATGCTGCATCAAGTCTATTACTATCTTTCTTTGTTAGTACTGATTTTTGGTGGTGGAATCTTATATTTGTAGTTTGGCTGGTTTAAACCTTTACTTATTTGCAGAAGGCGTCATAAACATGATTGCTTATGTGCTGTATGTATTCTAAAGCGCCGAAGAAGGGAGCGCGAAGCAAATGCTCGAATTGCGAAAGGCCTTAGTGGAGCTAGCAATAATGATGCCCAAGAGTTTAAGCAAGAGGTAAAGAATTTTGTTTTGGCTTCGAACTACTAAAGAAATGTATATTCTTTTGACAATAGTGTTATCAGAGTTAGGAAAAGGTAGTATAGAAAAATATATATAGGTATCTTATACAAATTAATAATGATTTTTTTCTCGTCAATTTTGATCAATTTCAATTATTAGAAAAACGAACATATTTTCTACCCTAAAAAAATGACATTTACTTTTCTGGGGGATGTGGTTTTAGAGATCTTCACCAACAGAAAGTCCTTGTGCGGAGGATTCATCATCAAATCTTGAGGATATGATGGACCAGGAAGTTGATGATGCTGTGGAAGAAACTGGAGACAAGTTAAAAAGGGATGTCTCAAAATCACAATATATTACACCAGAGAAGCAAGAAGGGGAAGAGGAGGAGGAGGAGGAGGAGGAGCAAGAAGAAGAAGAGGAGGATGGAGAAGAGGCAGAGGAAGACGAAGAAGAAGAAGAAGAAAAAGGGACGGCTGCAAAAAAGGAGGGCAGGGCTAAAGTGCCTGAGGAGTCTGAAAAGAAACTGATGATGCTGCACACTGGACAATCCTTGGATGATGGTCAAATAGACACTGCATCACCACGGATGCGAGAACATGTGTCTGCTGATCATCAGAAGCACAAGGTAATAATCTTAAATTCTCCGAAAACTGTGGTAAGAAATGTCCGACTATCTTGGTATCATTTGTAGGCTATAAATAACTGTTCATTTCCTGGTGCTTGCTGAATGTTTTGGCGTGGTTTTTTCAGGATTCACAAGTGAATAAGAAAGCCAAAGTCTTGAGTAGTTTTAGAGTTGAAAATCCGATGCTCGTGGATTTGTGCCGAATTCTTTTTCCGGACGATCCCAAGTCTGTGTGGACTGGACCCCATTCGCTTGGTCGGGCTAAGCATGATCAGCAGCACACTCCTCCCACCAGTTCAATACGAGCGGCCATAAATACATTTTTCAAGTAAATGTTTATATGACTGTACAGAGACTGATTCCGTGATGTTCATCTTAACCCACGATATCAATCTATTAGTGATTGTTAGTAGATGTAGGAACTTTGCTTCTGTCATGGTTTCAAGCCTGTGAAGCTGGATTGCTATGCGTATAATTTTCAATCCCTCACCAGTCTAAGCATCTTCATCCAGATCTTGGATGAATCTGGCTATAGAAGAAGGGCGTTTCTTAAAGACATGTCTTTTATGATCCCATCTGGTTCAGAGAGTGAATGAGGGAGTAAAACGCTAGTGAATCTATTCGTTGGTACTTTAAAATAGGGTGGGCATAGTCCGGTTCTAACATGGAATCACATCAAACCGTGACTCAATTATTTTTGGGATTTGGAATCAGAACCAGAACGTTGAATATTAAGAAACAGTACTGAATCAACATATTGATTTGATTAAATTTATATTTTGATGGGTTTTGTTGGGTTTTGAGTCAAATAAATAACATTATTTTGAGAGGTTGATTAGGTGGTTGCCGTGAATTAAAACAGGATGAGAACTTGTGGTCAGTTGGATTGTGACACTGTTGGACATGATATCGATATCTCGGTGGTGAGAGAGTTTCCATTTATTTTTCCTGATAAGTTGCCAGGGTTATCTCTAGACCGAGAGATCAAGTTTCGCATTAATCTAATTCCAGACGTTACTCTAGTTTTGATCTCTTTTTACTAGATGGCGTCAACAGAGTTGCGTGAGTTGAGGATTCAGTTGGATTTGTTGTTGGAGCGTGGCTTCATTCGTGAGAGTACATCTCTATGGGGTGTTCCGATTATTCGCTAAGGAGGTAGACGGTTCTTTGCGACTTAGCATAGACTACCGTAAATTAATTTAACCGTTAAGAACAAATATCTTTTTTCGAAGATCGATGATTTGTTTGACCAGCTTGGCGGATTCAGATATTTCTCTAAGATAGATATGAGGTCAAGGTATCATGAAATGAAGATTTGTGAAGAAGGTATCCCGAAGACAACCTTTAGATCGAGGTCTGGGCATTTCGAGTTCATGGTCTTACCCTTTGGTTTGTTCAATGTCTTCGCAGTTTTCATGGACTTGATGAACAAAGTTTTTAGATTGTACTTGGATCAATTTTTCATGGTCTTCATTGATAACATTATGATATTTTCGAAGTCTCAGAGTTTGCGTAAGGAACATATTCGAATTGTATTGCTTTATTATAAAGAGCATAGGTTGTATGCCAAAATGAGCAAATGTGACTTCTGGAAGATCGAGGTCAAATTTATTGGCCACGTGGTATCTCAATTAGGAATTTTAGTTGATCTCCCCAAGATCGAGAGTGTTATGAAGTTGTAGCCTCCCAAGAACGTGTTGGAGATTTGCAGCTTTCTAAGGTTGGCAGGCTACTATCGGCTTTTTGTAAAGGATTTCTCCATAGTAGCCTCACCGATGGCCAAGTTAACCACAAAAGGGGTAAAGTTCATGTGGGAGTTTTCTCTTTATGTAGTACAACGTGTTTTGTCCTAACCTTAAGAACAAATTCGTGGGAGTTCTAGCCCAAAACAGATAATATTGTACTAGAAGCATCGATGACGCTACAAATGGTATTAGAGTCACTACCCAACTGGAAGTGTGACCGACAAGGACGTCAGACCCCAAAGGAGAGGAGACGGATTGTGACAGTCCGTCATGTGAAGGTAAAGTGGCATCAGTTGGTATGGTCACACTAGTGGGGGTGCAAAATCCCACATTGTTTGGAAGAGCGAAAAATTCATGGTATCATAGCCATGTTGACAAAAATTTTGAAATTTGATTTTCCTTAAAGCACGATAGCATACTATTTTGAACAAAGGTACCACGTATGGAAAAATTCTGAGTAAATGTGTTGTTTTCTTTTCAAACAATCATGCATTCGAGAAGAAACCTTCTTAACCCTACCCAGAATAGCACAATTGATGTTATCGCAACCATGATGGAAGTGCTGCGGAACTTGTTTAGTGGGAGTATGTCTCAGAATCTTGGCATGACTCGGAAGACCTACTTCAAAGAGTTATCTTGGCTAAACTCGACCATGTTTGAAGGGGGTGCAAATCCGATTGATGCAAAAAACTAGCTTCAGGAGATGACAAGAACTTCGAGACCTTACATGTTCCAGGTAGGGATTGCCACCCCTATTGACGAAGTTGGCTCTTAACTGGTGGAACAAGGTGAAGATGCACCTTGCTGTCCAGGGGTGTTTAGAGCTTAGTACAGCAGTCAGAGCCACCATGACTCCATGACAAGAACATTTACAAGGGTGTTTAGAGCTTAGTACAGCAATCAGAGCCACCATGACTCCATGACAAGAACGTTCAATAATTTGACCTAGGGGACGATGATGATGGTTGAGTATTATGCTCGGTTCTATGAGCTTCTACTCTATTTTGAGGGGCTTACCAAGCGAGGCTAGATTACAAGATTTTAACCGAGCCTAAGGCTGGGGATACAATATATTGCCATATGACATTTTCTTGAAGTTTTTTAGGCTACTCAAAGGAGGGAGAGAGAAATAGAAAGAGAAAGTGAGAGAAGGTGGCCAGCCGAACTCTGTTTGGCGAACTTTTGGTATCAAAACGTATGTCTCAAAGAGTTCTACAACGTTACTGAAGGTTTTTTGCTGAGAAACGCTTAAGGTTACATGGTCCTTTTCGCCCATTTTCACCTGTTTTCCTAATTTTTCCTAATTTTCTCCTTCATTTCTTTTGGTTTTTAACGTGAGTCTTCCCCATTGTTTTCGCAGACAATTTCGTTGATTGAGCCAATTCCTGAGTTGCAGCTTCAATGGGAAAGAGAAGGAACTGTCGTAGAGGTAAGGAAATTATGCTTTTTGCATTATCATTGCACGGTTTTCTTAAAAACTATATTTTGGTAGATTGCCACTTATAAAATTGTGACGGGGCCTGATTACCAACATTTCAATTTTTATACATATATGTACATAAGTTTTCGTATATGTTTTGATTCAGTATATATTATATGATTTTGCTATGGATATTGAGAGGATAAATTTTCTTGATGCTTTTGGTTGTTTGGCGCCAAAGCATCACGAGGCTATCATAGTACCCCTTCTACTACATGAATGTGATTTTGTTTGTACGGATTTCACTGGTTGATTGAGAGGTGAAGAAGCATCCCTTGGGGGCCCGATAACTCCTTAACTTGATCAGGGTGAATATTTGTGATAATGTGTGTCGTGTTGGTTTAGGCTACTGATTGCACGAGTGATGAGCTAGATCTCTGGATCGACATTGCAATTACCTTTTGACTCATGAGACGTTGTTAGTACTCGAATCATTGTCTTTCTTTGAAGTATGCCAGAGTAATCCTTGTATGACTCCTTTTTCACTAGGATATTTTTTGACGAAAAATTGCGAGGGTATTTCGATTATATAGTCACCTATGAATGTAATACGTTTTGTAAATACCTACAAAGAGCTTGAGCAACCTGGTTTTAAATATATATATATATATATATATAAAAGAAGAGATGTTTTTATTTATTATTTTATTTAATCTATGCATAGTTTTGAAAGGTAAATCACTTTTTTAAAAGAAAAATAAAAACTTGATTTTATTAGAATGCATTAGGTATAACTTCAGGATTTGACCGCGTTATGAATTGGAATTGGGTTGGATTTTAGACTTTGGTTTTGCACTTAAAATTGTGAACTTAATCATGAAAAACATTTGGGAAAAATACAATAGAAACACTCTTTTGGGTACTATTCTTGTTAACGTGTGTCCGAAATTCCGTGAGACTCTCAAGACGTTGGCTACAGGTGTTTGCATGCATCTCCAGGCTTTCGCCATTTAAATTTCAAAAAATAGTGGCTCGAGATTGGGCTTCCGCAAGTTCTTCTAGGAGTCTGCTTTTCAGGTATGAGCGTCCACAAGTTAAGTTTGAAGAATATTTACTCAGGTCTCAACTTTCACATAATCCACCGAGTTTTGTTGCGGATGTCTACAGACAAAACAGTTCTCAGAACTATGAGCGTGCGAGTTCTTTCCTTTTACATATGGCTCAAGACTAAACGTCCTCACTTGATCTCATGGCGCTTGCGTATAGTAATTTTTGACAATTTAATCTTTTTTCGATTGTGCCTTCAATTCAAAATTGTACTTGCTATATATGTATGCTATCAAATGTTAATTTGGCATTCCCTTTTATAAGAATGATTACATATTAGTAACATTCCTATAGGGATTATATTATTTGTACTTAGAAATATCTTTGTGGTAGTTATAATAAGATCAAAACTTGATCATAATACCAAATTAACCATCACAGCACTCATCATGTCAAATGTTAGAAAATCTATTACAAAAGCAAATAATAGAACATCACATGAAGTTGTATATCTATAGAGTTATTAACAATTATGAATCGTCCACCATGAATATATTTAATAGCTTTACTTGTGTAACGCCCCGAAAATCTTCCATGATTCCCGGTTCGCTATCAACTATTACGCGTCACCATCCCTCATATCCTCTACTAGATATTTCTTAGAAATTAGAAAGCTTTGTCTTTCGACTCAAAACGACTCTTTTTTTTTTTTTTTACTCAAAACGACTTCCAAAAGAAATACATATAAATACTGCAGCGGAAACTCGTTTAAAATCGGTTTAAGTAACTTCACTCTTAAAACATAAAAATTAAAGAGCAAGTCGACACCTGCAAGAGCCGGTCGACACTTAAGTTGTCTCGGGTTTTCATCGGTCGACACTACATTTCTCTCAGGTCTTTTCATCGGTTGACACCGAGGACACTAGTCAACACTTCTACACTCGTTTCAGAGAGGAGTCGACACCTTGATCATCTCTGCCCGCGCAGGTCGACCATTGCGGTCGACACCCCTACCAATTTTACACGGACCGGTCGACACCTGTAACCAGGGGTTGACACCTACTTCGACTCTGCCCTGCGCAGGTCGAGCCTCGCGATCGACACTCACTCTCCACTTTTCACTGACCGGTCGACACCTATGGACTTCGGTCGACACCTTGCACCCCAGAAACTTCAGCAGAATTTGACAAAACAACACGGTTTTGACTAAACATTTAAAAATCATGAATCCACTTCTCGACTCAATTTTACAAACCTGTTACGCATACCAAAATATTCAACTCAATTTCAAATCTCTCTTTTACATCAAAATAATTAAGTACGACTCAAAATATCTCACCACCCATACTTACACCCACCATAGTCAAAACGCGTCAACAGCTGGCTCAGGCGTCCTACGAGCATCCTCCTCCAACTGCCTTCTAGTCCTAGGCATGCTCGGAATACTCACTAGTTGCTGCGTCATCACCTACATCACAGAACTCAACTATTAGCCTAATGCTAAGTAAGTAATGCATAAAAATTTAATCACGAAAAAACATTCACATCCTAACATATGCAGTTTCTACAGTTTCGTCTATACTTTCGTTTTCGTCTCTTTCTTACATCTTCTTTATCTTTTTACTACTGCGTTCTTCTTTACGTGCTAGATCAAGATGACACACCTCATGGTCCACCTCACTGGACAAGGTTAAACTCGATCTATTAAAGTGACACACTTCACGGTACACTTCACCTGACAAGGTCACCATGTAAAGCGGAGAAAGAGTGATATACCTCACGGTCCACCTCACTGGACAAGACCACTCAACCTCACTTTTATTATCTTCTTATGTATCTTCTCATTTCATTCATCTCGTCACATCCTACTGTTTTACTTCATAAAAACATGAAAATTCATTTTCGTTTCGTTTCGTAATTTAAAACCATGATGCATATCACAAAGCATAACATAAAGTAAACGTGCAATGCATCTTACTGAAATGTGATGTAGGCCCGAAGGCAAAACTTCTACTACATTACTTACCTAGCATCCTTAGCACTCGTAATCCAAATCTCGTACGTTAACTGGAAAACCTATAAAATTATACATTTGTCAATTCTAACTCATTAAATTCATAACTCCATATTTTGAAAGTCTTAACTCATACCAAAACCGAAACTTTCCACTAAACCCGAAATCCCGCACCATTTTCGTCCAACTTCGGGAATTCACAACTTCACCAATACTCGTCCAAATTGGACGATACAAAGTACTACGGGTTCCTGAGGACGTCTAGTTTCCTATGGTCTCATCCATTTTCCATTCGGATGTCCACGACCTGACCGAACGTGGCCAAACGGACCCCGTTCCAAAAATTCACCTACTCGGCCAATCAACCACCCAATCTTTCCCACCAATTCTCGTAATCTACTCCTATTTCTATCCTAAGCACCAATATGCGGATGAAATTCAACTCTACACTCAACTTCTCACATTACCCTCCTAGGTTTTCACCAAATCACCCTATACTCTTGTCAAACCTGCTTTCGTCACTAATAACACTAACACATCAACTAGCTACACAAAACTAACTAGAACTTACCGTGATTCGGAAGAACGGAGGAGGAATCGATCGTCGATCACCCGCAGGAGAGGAGAAGAACTCAGTTTTTTTTTTAAATATATTTTTCCTAATTACCAAACTGCCTTCCACCTTTAACCGTTTCATAATTCTGTGATTCCGTCCAGTTCTGGTTGGATTCTTAAATTTCTCTCTCCACCATTAGCCTCAAAATAATCTTTTAATTAAGGGCAGAAATTTTTCGTTATCCATTCGGAGCAAAACTCCATTGACTATAACTACAAAAATCCATAATTAATTCGAACTAAATTTCCGGGTATTACAACTTGTGTGTAATTATTCAATTTTGTGTGCAAAAGTACCCTCGCAAAATTCTTTCTCATGTGTTGCCGACCGAGAACTAATATAATCAACATCTCAAATTTACCAATATGAAAAAACAAGTATATAAACATTGAGAAGAATCTCAGGCCGGACTAGCACACCTAGCAGTGCCTAGCTAACAACTTCCAAAAAATGGGTGATGTTTAATCTCACAAAGAGCATACGAGAGTTCAATGCAGGGAGCTAATGTGAACTTGTCGATTCGCAGAGAGAGATGTTGCGCCAAAGAAGGAACTTGCTTATTTGACTATAGATGTTAGGGCTTAACGAGATGTGTTCTCCTTCCATATTATCGTTGGGGTTAGGGCTTGCCAGACTAGGGTTAGGGCTCGATTGAAGAATGATTAAAGTATTGAATATCAATCTGCATTGGCGTCTTATGATCACGTGTGAACGCTTGGTCCCAACACACTATTTTTCAAAGTTAAAATTGTGGAAGTTCGCAGACATACAAACACTTGCAGTGAACATTTGGAGAGTCTCGCAAACGTTAAGACACCTATTAACGGAAAAAGTAATAGTAAAGTTTAAATCGCAAATGATTGATACATTAATGTTTGTTTTGTCGAATAAAATAGGGTAAAATCTAAATTATCCCTATTATCAAAAGATAAGATTTATGTTGTACTTTTTTCAAAAGAATTCTTCTCTATCAAAACTCAACCATCATTCACATAAGGGTAGGCATCGGATCGAACTAAGGGATCTGGTTGGAACCAATGTTTCTGCTTGATGTTTATATCCTGTTTTGCTCATCTCTAACAAATTCTTATAATTCTAACAATCCCTACTTCAAAACGGTATAAAATTGTAGCTGCGATAACATAAACTTGAAAATGGAGAAAACTAACTTTGAATTTTCAGTCAATCTCAAAAGGCAAAATAGAGACTAAAAAATACATATTCTAAGCCTAGTAGAAGTACAAATAGTGGAAGAAGAAAAAAGAAAGAGAAGAGTTTATTTGCACAATTCAAGAAAGAATATTTGCAACGTCAGATTCAGACATTCAAAAAGAAGAAAAATCTCTCGAAGAAACTAAGAAAAACACTGTATTTTTCACTTGTCTTGAACTTTGTGGGAAGAAGAAGGAGAATAGTTGCAGAGGTTTCTGGAGTAGCCAGGGGAGTGGCGAGGGAACTCGGAGAGCATTTGAACGACATCTCGCATAGTCGGGCGCTCGACACTGTTGTCGTGCAGGCAGAGCATTGCGACGAAGAATAAATGGTTTGCTTCTTCTTTCCCAACGCTTACTAGTCTTTGATCGAGAATGGCGGCGACGTCTTTGCTGCAGCTGCTCTGTCTCTTGCACCATTGTACTATGTCCACGTCTTCCCCAAAATCACCCACCGGCCGCCGCCCCGTCAAAAGCTCCAGCATAACCACTCCCAGACTGTATACGTCGCTCTTCTCGTCCACTTTCAATGTGTATGCATACTCTGCAATTGACAAAATTATAAACTTTGTCATGCCCTGCAATCTAGAACAGTGAAAGCTGATTCGATTGAGATGAACAGAATCTATTAAACTAATCTCAGTGGGCAACCGAAGGGTTGGCTTTCACGACGTTCAATGCGTTGGTCAGAGAGACAAAAACTCTGCTGTCAGAATCCTAGTCAGATATTAGCTGGGATTTTGATCTGTAACAGAGACTGAGATTGTGGGTCCCCACTTCGAATTTTCCTTGTTCGTGTTTTTGTCACAAACCACGGATGTCTCTTTCTCACCCTGAAAATCTAGTTATAAATTGTATCGTCTACCCGTAGCAGCGAGGGAACTGAATTTTTATAATAACGAAAAGGAACCCAGATGTTAGATTGATTGAGAATGTCTGATCTTTTCAAGATTGAAAAATCCAGCCATGATTTTGTGAATTGACAATCATCTGATCCGACCCATTAGTTTTTTCAACGTTGATTATGTTCAGAACTGTGGTAAAGGAAATGAGAGCAAAGAAGTGTTGTTAATGGCACAAACCTGGAGCAATATAGCCGTAAGAACCTGCAATGGCAGACATGCACTCAGACGCCCCTCCTCCCTGAAACAAGAACTTCGCGAGACCGAAATCGGCAACATGGGCTTCGAAGCTTGAATTCAGCAATATGTTGTTGGATTTCACATCGCGATGGACAATCAATGGGGAGCAGTCGTGATGAAGATAGCACAGACCTCTGGCCGCTTCCATGGCGATTTTGTACCTCAAGTTCCAGTTCAAAAATGCGCCTTTTTTCCCGTGCAGTGCCTCGCCCAAGCTTCCGTTTCTCATGTACTCGTATACGAGCAGTTTCGTCTCCTTATTCGAACAAAACGCTAGCAATCTCACTATGTTCCGATGCCGAATGTTGCCTAGGGTTTGAATTTCGGCTCTGAATCCATGGTCGTGGCTATGTTTTCCGAACCCTAGAAGTTTTTTCACCGCGATTTCAACCCCGCTTGGCATTTTTCCGTGGTAGACAATCCCAGCTCCTCCTCGTCCGATCACGTTGCCATCGTTCACGCATTCCAGAATGTCAGAGACCGTGAATTCCAACTTTTGAAATGAAGTCATTCGCCATGAATCTGAACTTTTCTTTTTGAACGATCTGGCCTTGACTATGGCAGCGGCGGCAAAAACGAGAGAGCATACTAGAAGGCCAAGGGCCAAAATTAGCTTCATATTTGCCCTTTGTTTGCCTGATCTGCAAGTTATGGAAGTGAAATTGCAAGGATTGTTCACGAGAGAACCACATAGCCGAGAATTGCCTGCGAAGGACGAAGCATTGAAGAAGGCGAATTGCCCGGATTCCGGCAGCTTCCCTGAAAAATCATTGAAGGAGAAATCGGCAATTGTAAGGCTCTTCATTGTTCCTATAGACCTAGGAATGGTTTGGTTTAGGTGATTTCTCGACAAGTTTAAGTAATTCAGAATGTGGTTGTCGGAGATTTCAGAAGGGATTGGGCCGGAGAGGTTGTTCTGGCTCATATCAAGGTATTCGAGATGGAAACAGTTGCCAATCTCTTTAGGAATCTCATCAGACAGAGAGTTCTTACTGAGATCAAGCTTCAAAACTTGGCGGAGCTCTCCAATGGAAGATGGGATTGGGCCTGAAAATTGGTTCCCGCTAAGTAAAAGGATTTGCAGGGAAGCGAAGCTGGAGAGAGAGAAGGGTAGAGAACCAGAAAGGAGATTGTTTGATAGATTGAGCTGCCCCAATTTGAGTTGCTTTGACGAGTTATCGCCATTTTCAGACAAATTTCCAGAGAGGTAATTGTTCTGCAACTCGATCAAGTTCAGCTCCGGCAAGTAAATCAGGCCCCTCGGAATGCTTCCGTTCAAGTAATTCTGCCCTAGTCTCAATTTCGTGAGACTGAAGCAGGACTCCAAGCGATCAGGAATGGCTCCGAAGAGGAAATTGTTCATTAGGATTAGTATTCTGAGTTGATTTGATGAACAGAGGCCGGTCGGTATCGTACCTGTGAGCTTATTCGACGACAAATCGAGCAGCTGAAGCTTCCCCTTCTGGCCAAGATTCTGCGGGATTACACCGGTGAAGTTGTTCATCCACAGCCCTAAAGTTTCCAAATTAGGCAACTCCGCTACGAAGTCTGGAACAGAACCATGCAGTCTGTTCATGAATAGATTGAACAGCTTGAGCTCTTGAAGATGGACGAACTCGAAGGGGATTTCTCCGGTCAGCGCGTTGTTAGAGAGATCGAGATTCACCAAGCTCGTCAAATTTCCAAGCTGCTTCGGAATGGCGCCGGAAAGGAGATTAGTATGCAAATAGAGTGTGTCGAGCGACTTCAGATTTCCGAGTTGGTGCGGAATCGGGCCATGCAATTCACAATTAGAAACATCCATATGGACTAGATTCACCAACTTCCCGAGCTCCACCGGAATTCCGCCGTCGAAAGCATTGAAATAGCCCAAGTAAAGCTCTCTCAAGGATATGAGGTCTCCCAGTTTCTCCGGAATTCTTCCATGTAGGTCATTTCCGGCGAGTGAAAGATACTCAAGCTCTACAAAGCTTCCATAGATCTCAGGGATTGTGCCGTGAAAATAATTTCCTCCGAAATCCAAGTATCTGAGCTTCTTCAAGTTCGATATCCCTACAGGAAGCGAGGCTGTGAAGTTGTTGTTGTACGCGTTGAATACCTCCAAGGTTCCCATGGTGGAGTAGTCCCAATCCAAGCCGCCATTGAACTGATTGTTTGAGATGTTAAGATAACGAAGATCACCCAGATTCGCGAGCTCAATACTTCCAGAGAAATTATTTCCGGCGAGAGAAAGGTCGGTGAGGCCGTCGAGTCTGGAAATCAGAGGAGAAATTTGACCGATCAAATTCAAATCCGTCAAATCAACTGACGAGACTCGACCTCGAGAGCATCGAATCCCCTCCCAAGAACAAAGCGCATCTAGATTGGAATCGTTCCAAGAGCTCAGAGCAAGGTCGGGGAACTCGAATCCTCGCTTGAGCGCGAGTAAAACATGAAAATCAGACACCAAATTGTAGGAGAGAGAGGGAGGAAGAAGACAAAAAAGAGCGAAGAGGATGAAAAGGGCCATATCTTGCTCAGGAGAAAATCACAGAAAATGGAGTTTGGAAGGACTCGAAGCAAAGACAAAGAAACGGGAGTGGAGCAATAATGGAGTTTCTGGTAAAGGATGGAAAAGGAGGGGCAAAATGATGAAGTTGGAGTGTGTATGGGATCAAGGAGTCAATCATCTTCACTGAAAGAGCCTTGAAATACAAGGAAGAAGAAGAAGAAGCCACACCCTTCCCTTTTCGTCGTCGTCTTTATCTTTCTAGCTTTAGCTTCTCTCTCTCTCTCTCTCTCTGAGATCAGACACAGAGTCAAGAGGAAGAAGATGAAAGCAGCTCCATTTGAAAAGGGTCAGCAGAAATCCATATTTCTCGACGTGAAGCTTCTTTTGGCAAAGCAATCAGCAACGGGGGTAGAGAGAGAAAAAGGAAAAAGCAGAGGGCTTTAATATCAAAAGCAAATGAATAAACCTCAAATGACTTCTTCCACTGTTCATCAATTACCTCCATTAATACAGGTTTTCACAGCTCAAAACAGAGATGGCTGCTTGGATAATAATAATAATATTTTCGAAGAGCAGAGTAGATGGAGGAAAAGAAAAGTGAAGTGGATTCTTTTCTTCTTTATCGTGACAAAAATGCCCTTTAGCTTTAATCAAAGGAGCCCCAATCAACCCCCTTCTCCTTTATTGCTTTAGTTTCAATGAGCAAAGAGGGTGTCTACTGTCTAGCTGCAGTCTGCCTCGGCAAACAAGCTTGAATTCGGAGTTAATTCGCTGGTTTAGACCATGTTTAAACTCATAATTCAACCCGAGACGAATTACGAAAGAAAATTTGTTGTTGGGAGACGATTATTAGTCCATGATTAGAGTGTTTGAGAATGCATCTTTTTTTTTTGCAGTGAGGAAGAAGAGTGGAATCTCAGAGAGATGAGGATAAAGATGAGCAAACTCCCCATGGAAAATGGCTTTTGCTGAGATCTTGAAAGAGGTAATGTAATATTGTATTGTATTAGGAGAAAATGGAACAGTCTAAAAGGAGGATTGAGGCTGAAAAAGCAAAAGCAGAAAAACACAGATGACTCACTCTCGCTCACACTCCATCATATTAATCATCCTCTTTTTTGAGCTTTCATTTGAATATTTAAAGCAACAAAACAAGAATATCAGCTTCCACTTTAGCTCACATGGAAAAGAGTGCGCTTGTAACTTAACTTGCCGCTCATCCATGGCTACATGAATCTGATACGCATCTTCCACCCCCCCTCCATGCATAGGAAACAGAGCTCTTCCATTGTTAAGTTCTTGGATAGCTCATGGGTTTCATTTACGAGATTATTTATCATAATATTTCGTTTGTTTATGAATTCAGTGTTTGTGAGGGAATGGGCGGTGGGGGGAGCTCCTCTCTTTTGAGTGGTCTTTGTCTGGTTTTATTGATATGCATGCAGGCCTTTCCTTTTGAAGGGTCACTGTCTCCTGTTTAATTGGCTCCGTAGTGGGCAAGAAGAGGCACCAATTTAGTTGGATCGTTGCCCAAGTATAGCCAAGTGATTAGAATGATTTGTGACAGCCTACTACGTAAAAACAATAAAAATTTAATAAGATGGCTATGTCAATTGAAATGTACAATCTGACGTTGTTTAAAATAGTAAAAAAATACATAATTTATATAAATAGAATTATCATATTTACTTAATACAACGTAGTTTAGGCTAACTTAAAGAACAAAACCGTATAGATTTTATGATATATATAGTACCAGGTAGCGGAGAACATTGGAAATACCTATATAATTGTGAGAAAGATTGGTAAGCAGCTTTGAATACTTTTGGTAAGGTTTCCTCAAAAGATGGTCTATTGGGAATGGATGGCCTTATTTAAAGGATAAAAGGAAGCACCTTTAGAAGATGGTCATGGCCCTCCTCCTGCCAGTTTGAACTACTGATATTGAGGAACTTAGAAGCTTAATCACACCCGCTTTAATGGATCAATGGGAGGTCATTGGAGTTGTGTGAATTAAAGCAAAAAAGAAAAGCTGACAATATTAGGGCAAAAAAGAAGACATTAAAGGCTACTGCCAAACGCATGCAGACAACTGTTGAATCTAATAATCTGCAGAATGTTTCTGTTTGAGGCTAATGTAAGAAACATTTAAAAAACAAAAACATCCTTAGTTTTGTCATTATGCTGACAAAACTCCAAACTAAGCATCAGTTAAAGAGATTCACGCAGGATGAAGCTTCAGCTTTTTGTCTCTAATGGCGGACTACCCATCCAATCCATTAACTGTAGACGAAGAAGCAGAAAGAGGCAATCTTCATTGCCTTGAAGACACACAGTTTGAATGCGCTGTGCTGTGGTTTGCAGGTGGAAACAGGCTCAGATTCTACTGCTCAAATTCGCAGTAGAGAATATTTTATATTAAGAAAAGAGAGGGAAGATCTTGAGAAATCTGTCTTCTTTTTGGATGGTGGAAGATAAAGAGTCAGCCAAGAGCATGATTAGTGGATTCTGCACATCCAATTTCTTCACTAAACAATTCTCCATCTCCCTTTCTTCCCACTCAGTTTAACAATGATTCTATCACTTGGTGTTGCAATTTTTAGCTTAAATCAATATTTTTGTGTAGTTAATTATTTCCCGTTTGCTTTGTAAATTTCTTGATGATTTATGCAATTTTAAGTGAATTATATAATGTGCGTGTATATATGCTCGGATAAAATTTAAAGAATAATAATCAAAATAAATGTATGACTAAAATCATAATTACATTTTAGTTTATTGAAAGTTTATACTGTGATTCCAATTATATACGTAGCGACAAACTATTTTATATAATATAATTATATAAAATTCGGTTCAATGAATAACATTTGATTTCATCACGACGGTAATCGTATATGTATGATCTGTATTCATTGTATTTAATACACTCGTACCAAATATTAATGTGTTATTCGATTTGTATTTTTTATTTAATTCGTGCTTTCTTCAGCACCCTGAATGAACGTGCACCACCAAAATCAATTGTGGGAGAAACATCATCCTTCTCAAAATGTATGATTTAGATACACTCGTAGCCAACATCGAACCCAAACCTTCGATGCGTCAACCGAATTGGCGGGTTGTTAATATGTCAACCGTGACCATTAAAGCCAAATAGCCACTTTGATTATCAAAGTTAAGAAATATAGAAAAAGTTAAGTTATAACATAACTGCGAATCTGAGAAGATGATTCTCCAATATGTAGGGGACCACTTTTACTATGGATAAAGTCTTCTTTGTCAACCAAAACGTCTACAAGACTATGGAGCTAGAACATAGATTGAGAATACCTATGTACATGGATTATGTGACCCATTACACATTTTATAATTGTAGGAAAGAGCTTCCCCAATTATAGTTGTGTAATTAAGAGTAGTTTGAAGTTTACAATTGTAGATGACTTATTCGATATAAAAGACTAAATCAGATAGACATTTATTTATTATCTCGTTAAATCATTAATATATATGATGCATGAACTCAATCATTGTTCACAATAACTATGCATGTTTACGGTGGAGCTCGAGCATATTACCATTGTAGTAGGGAAACCCCGGCAAGCGAGTTTCACTCCGTTTATGTGAGAGTTTTGTTTTGAATTTTCAGTGAAGATCTTGATCAACATAAAAATGGAAAAGCTGGCATGGATCTCAAAAGAAAGATACTCAGTTTTCAAAACTATGATCAAATATATTGGTTCCCAAAAGCCGTACAACATGATCGTGTTTAGGGACCTTAAATTAGGGACACGACATCAGAAGTTATCCCAAAAAACTTAGCTCGTAACATGCAGACTCATCTCGTCGTAAGCTGCACAAAAATCTTGACCCACTCTATCGGTTCAACAAAGTCATCTGATTCGCCATACTAGTTCACATTTATCAACTTTGCACTAGGAAAAGATAAACATGGGATAACTTGCATATGCATACATGATAAAAATTGATGTGTTTTAAGACATGACGTGACATGATATCATTTTTTTATGTTACACAGAAAAATACGTTTTGGAAACCATAATATATGCAAACATTAATTAAAATCCCAACTCGGTATTGACCCATTATCATCTACAACTATGCTCGGTAGTCGACTCACACCTCAATTCACCTTGAAAACCTCACGAAGTCCAAAACTAACGTATGTACACAACTAGAATATTTATAATAACCAATAATATTGATAATCTTATAATTCAGATATAAGATTCATCAATAAGAAAGAAAATTCTACAAATAAATTATTTATTATTCATTCTCGTTATCAAAGTAGAAATGTACATCTTTTTTATGAGCAAGTTAGTGTTGCAACGAGATTCTAATTTTAAACTTTAACGCGGTGTTAATGTATTACTACAGATGATTTATTATTTTTTATTATTTATAATTTATAATTATTGTTCTACTATTTCAAGCAAGTATATATTTGGAGTATAATGTATGACCCAACCATTATGATCATATTTGTCTTCCACAGTGAAAACAACGTAAGATGATGATCTTCTAGTCAATTTCTAACCCTTGGTTATGGACTGGCTCTCTAATCAATCAATCAATCAATCAAGCTGTTTTTACGTGGTACTAAATGCTTTATTTTCAATCATTTTCTTACATGGTTTTAGTCTTGAGCTAAACCTGCTCTTTAAATCCATAATTATCTCAAACTAAGATGGGAGGATAAACTAACAGGATCTTTACTTTTTCAAGAACTTGTTTATGTGCCACGGTTCACTAGATCACAAATAAATCATTTTATCTCTGTTTATTTTGTGGAAAACAAGCTCCATGAAAACTTGGAGGAAGCATAGACTCCCATTGATAAAGAAGTACAAAAACATGCAGTGATATGAGAGCCAAACTTGAAAGAAACTGAAGTTTGTGACAACTCGGTTACATGAAACTCTTGTGCGACGAACTACTTTTTAACAAGGTGAAGAAAGAGTTCCAATAACCTTTTCAAGATGTTCAATTAAGTCTCAAGTTTGTTTGAATTTCATTGTTGGTTAATGTTTTTTCAATATTGAGATTGAACTATATGTACTAGTTCTTGTGTCGCGGCTTACTTAGAATAGCTTGTTGTGATTAGTGATAGAATTTGTAACCCTAAGGACTATTTAAACTCCTCTTAGATTTGGTTTTTGGGAGCCAAGTTGAATAAAAAAGAAGTTATATTTCGTGTTTGGAAAACTTTCTTTATGACAAAACCTCTTCTTCTCGTTGTTATCAACTGATTGTGTTGTGTGCAAAGTTGAACTTGATCTTTGTGAGTGTGATCAAGTTTTCTTAAAATGCAGCTTTCTCACCTTCTTCATTTAGAGAGAATTTTTCAGTAAAGTTGTAAAAACTCTAATTAGTTAGTTAAGTTAGACAAACTAGTGGTGTTCCAATTGTAACTTATTCGTCGGGCTAAATTTTGGAGAGTCTATTCTTCACTTCTCGGCGAAGCTCTTGTCCAAATTCGCATAGAAGCAACTTATATTGCCCAAGATATCATTTTTCCAAATCTGATTCTAGGCCAACCTTCACCTTGTTATATCTTCAGATTCCTTGAGTTTGTGCCTGTAGTTTTTTGATGGAGTCTTCTAGACAAATTGGAAGAGTTGTTGTCCAAAAATCTCCTTTCAGGTAATGTAGTTTGATCCAGATATTGTTTTCACGAAATCAATCCAAAAATTTGCCAAAAGTTGCAATATTCTACGACAATTTCAAACTTGTCATTTTTGTGTCACGTCAAGTGTGAATTTAAACACATTGTTACAACTAGTTTGGTGTTTTCATTTTTTGCAAGATACACACTCCTACAATCAATCATAACAATAATAGCATCACGATCTAGAAGCTAACCAAACAAAATGTCAGGTCCGACCACACAATTGCCAAACCCAAGATTTAGTTAGTAGCGGAAGAGTTGAATACAAATAAAAGCTCAAAAGTTCATATAGGAATTACAAATATAATAGTACGATAATTAAAAACAACAGTTCAACAAACCTCAGACATTCAAGTTCAAATAATTAATCTCATATAAGCACCAAATAAAGAGAAGCCCTTACTAGGAAAACAAATAAACTCTCAAATAAATAAATAAATAAAAATGAACTAAAAAGGAACTGTCACTGAACTCTATCTACTAATCACTGTTATTCTTGCCTGATAATCAAGGGTGTCATTTGAGGTAAGTGACTTACTCAATAGAAAAATTATATTAAATGTAAATACATGTAAAATTTCTTTTACCCTTTAGTCTCAAAACATGATTAGATTACATATTATTTTCAAATATCAGTCCAAGAAAACTCATTTCCATCGTTTAAGAAAACATGCTCTTAGAGCACTCGATGTTGCATTATTCAAAACTTTATTGTATACATAAATCAATATACCATAATAGGACAACATTGCACTTCGATTTTTATAAATTAATCTCGGAGAAAAAAGAGGATCACTCAATGACCCATTTGACACACTAATATGAAAAGACAGTGACATGAAGATGTAGCAGCAGCTTATTAGCTAGGAAGAAGTGAAAGTAATGGCAATCTGAAGATCCAATAGCATTACTTCAAGTGGTCGACAAACTAGTTAGCGACAATACCACCAATAATTGTAATAAATAAACATAACCTAATCAGGTTTAAAGAGCGTGTCATCACTGCCCCATTACTAATTTTTGCAACGCGCAAACAAAATATCTTCATGTAGCAAAAGATGTGTAAAGATAACCTTGGAATACTTTGATACTGAAATCATCTAAAGCGTCAAGAGGATTAATCCCCTAGTGTATACATATCACAACATAAATGAAATATCATGTATCAATAACAAACGTGTAAAACATATGTACATATAAATAAAACACTAACATGTTGGTAATTAGACCCCGTCAGATTTTCCATAAGTAATAACACACCAAAATGACGTTTTTATAGGACAGTGCAATCTAGTGCAAAAAGTATAAACCTCTATCTCAACGATTATTGCTCTTCTTATGAACATGAATGACAGCCTCTAGCATTGGCTTGTAATCTACAAACTTGTCCGAACTTAAAAACAAAAAATCAATGTCATGAATGTCTTATTTTAAAAACTAAAGGAAACATGGATGGATCCTCTACGGGGACCAGAAACCCAATCTGAAACACTATAAACGGTTATGACCTTCGTCGAGACGACAAAATTTTTTGAAATATAATATTGGGCGGTCGACTAGAACCTAGGAGCAACCAACCAACACCAGCATGGGTCAACTAACGCTAGCAAGGTCGACCCTTTGATCCTATTGGGTTCACCATGAGATGACTGCCGATCGACACTTCAAGGCAACGATCGACACTTTGACCATGGGTTGACCCTCACCACTCTCGCGTTTTTGCTTGGCTCCATCAATTTCCAAAGCGATCGACCCTTGAAAGTTTCGACTAACCTCCCCAAAGGGTCGACACTTGATCATCTCTTGTTTCCAATAAGGCTTGAAGTGTCAATCGACCTCTCATAGAATTTGACACTTTCGCGATTTTCAGTGAAAAGAATGACAAAAACTCGCTTCATTCCCACCGATTTTCACCCCAATCGATTCAAAACTTAGCAAATAACATTAATATACTAAAATATTTCAAAAACAATGAAAGGATTTGAGTTTCCTAACTCAAATCTGAATTCAACCTTCACACTAAAACTTAAATGCAAAAACAGAGAGATAATGTGATTTGCACTAGAAGTTCCTTCGTAAATATTGTTGTTCATTGTCCAGCAAACACAACTACGACCTGCAATCATGATGAATCAAAACTTCCTATGTTTTCCTCTCTCTCTCTCTCTCTCTCTCTCTCAACGTACCAAATGAAAAGAAGGAAGGAACATTCCTCTAGAGATGTTTAACGGGCAGACCAGCTTGCCAGCCTACCCGATCGGCTCTCTACAGTAGCAGGCCAAACTTGGCTCGGCGTGCTACTGTAGTGAGCTGAGCTTGGCCCGGTCCTATGAGGCAGGTCGAGCCGAGCCTAAACGCTGGGCTCGTTGGCTTGATTTGGCTCGTCGGCCAGACTCATGAGGCAGCCCGCTCCCTCCTCTCCGAGTCTCACCTGGTGAGGGGATTCGCGATTTCAACCTTTTTTTTCAAACAAAACTATTTTTCCATTGTAAAAAATCAACATTTAAATTTTAACTGAGTTTAAACAAAAAAATAACTAAAAACTCTAACGTTCAACTAAAAAAATCAGAGAAAAATTTTGACTTACGGCGGAATCTTTATTCACAAAATTGATGAGTATCAAAAGAGGGTTGATTTGAGACTTGTTTCGTCAAAATCAGGCCCAATCGGCTGATTTCTTCTCTTCTCTTTGTTTCTCTCTCCTCACCCCTCTCTGGTTTTCGCGACGCCAGCAGAAAACTGATGAAAAAAAATAAAACAATTTTTCTTTTCTAATTTTCTTTCATTATTTTAATATATTATATTATTTTAATTAATATATATATATACACTTTTGAATTCAGGCCTCCTGAAGATGAGTCAGGTGATCGATTGCCTCATATATGGGCGATTGGGCGCGCTAAGTGCTTTAAGATTAGGAAATCAGTGCCGATCGGTCTTCTATTTGGGTGATCGATCGCCCCTCAAGGTCTCATGATGATTGATGCTGACAGATGACAATTGATAAATTGACACCTGATCAATCGCCAATTGATAAGCAAACAATCGGCCATTCGTTGTACAGGTTGCAAGCCTGCAATGGTCTACATTACAACGGTCTTATGACCATTGCTCTGGCGATCTGATAGTCTTGGGCTCTTGGCCAACGTACTCACGCACTGTAACGGTCTTGTGACTGGTTCCCACCCCACCCTTTTTCTCTTCTCCTATAAATTTTCTTCCACCCCTCTGTTTTGTTTCACCAATTTCTCTCGATCTCTCTCAATCTCAATTTGCTTTCAATTCATTTGTTGCTCTCAATCTGTTGATTCTCTCAATACTCAATCTATTCTTCAATTTGCTTCAAGAAGATAAAATTTAGTTTATTTTTTTATATTTTTAATTATATTTGTAGTTATAATAATTAAATTTTTTAACATTAATTTTTTTATAGGTTTTGTATACGTGAAGTTGATCAATTTATACCACCTATGAACTTTTGTTGGACATTGTTTTTGTAGTATCATTTTCTTTAAAAATTACTTTAAAAATTTATTTTTAATAGTTATGGATCCACGTAATTATAATATTATTGATCATGATATTGAGAAAATTAGAGAAATAAATACTGCATTTTTAATAAGGTAATCATCTGCATCTGCACAAGTATCCACGTCATCACCTAAAAATAAATAAATAAAACGTCTGAAGTATGGAAAAATTTTGTAATGAAAGAAATTAAAATTAGTGAAAAAGTAGAATATAGAGCTCAATGCATCTATTGTATTAAAAATTATACATATATTTCTGGTAGTTCAACTAGCATATTCAGTCGGCATTATCAAAAATGTCATTTAAACGAGGAAGTTGGAGACCCTACATAAAGATTATTAAATGCTAATGGTAGTAAAAATTTTTTGTGTTTACAAAATAAAATGCGAGAAGAAATAGCAAAACTTGTAACACAATGTGAATTGCCTTTAGCGTTCTCCGATAGTAATGAATTTAAAAAATTTATGAAAGAGTATGTTACTTCTAATTTTAAACGTATTCCTAGAAGTACAAGTAGAAATGATATTATTAAAATGTTTAATAATATGAAAAATGAACTAATTTCATTTTTATCAAGCACTCCTTCAATGTCTTTTTGTATCATTTCTGATTTATGGAGTGTACATAATTTTATAGGGTATATCGTTGTAACTTCTCATTTTATTAATGACTCTTGGAAATTAAATAAAAGAAGTTAGGATTTCGTAATTGTGAATATCTTCACACTGACATTACTATTTATAGATATATTGTACCGATATTGCAAGAATATTCTATTCGAGATAGAATATTTAGCATAACACTTGATAATGTTAGTGCTAACGATGTTGTTATTTCTCATTTTAAAAATTATTTTCAATTAGATACTATTTACGATTCTCTTTTTCATATGAGATGTGTTCGTTATATTTTAAATTTAGTTGTTAAAGATGGTATGACATATATTATGTTTTATATTGAATTAATTAGATCTGCAATTTCTTATATGATTGAATCTAATTCGTGGCAAAAACAATGTAGAGATTTTTGTAAAACTGTCTAACGTAAACCACAAAAATTAAAAACCGATGTAAATAATAGGTGGAACTCTAATTTTTTAATGTTGAAAAATGTTACGCCATATTGACAAGTTATTTTTGTTTTTATTAATGAGAAAACACAAAGTATTAATCTTGATAAATCTAGTTGCGATGTAGCTAATATATTTCTTGATTTTTTTAAACCATTTTATGATGCTACGAATGAATGCTTGATAATTTATTATCTCATTTCTCATATTGTTCTCTCAATTTTTATAAACTTAACGGGTAACTTTGCACAATATCGACAAATAGATAAATTTATAGATATACTTAATAAAATAAAAATAAAATTTAAAAAATATTAGCTAGACATTCTTTTTATTTTTTGTTTTGCATGTATAAATTAAAAGGAATATGTCTCATGATTAATAAAATTTCTAATAATTTACAAACTACTTCTTTACTTTCTCCGGATCAAATAACTAATAGAATTGCTAGTTTATATTCTTCTTATTAATCTAAATATTCTAATGTTAATCGTTTACGTGTTTCTTTACATGATAATTCAAGTAGCGGTGGTAGAAATTTTGTAGATTCACAATTTGGTATTCAAGATATTGAGTCAATTAGATACGAATTTTTACTCTAGTTCTATGCGAAATGAATTAGATATTTATTTTGACACTCAATATCAATTTTCTCACAAAAAAAAACTTTGATATTTTATATTGGTAGAAAATGTTTTCTACCACATATTCTATTCTTTCAATAATGACACGTGATCTATTAACACCTCCGGTCTCTACCGTAATATCGAAGCCTGCTTTTAGTACAGGTGGACATGTGTATGATGAACGCCGAGGACAACTTGCACCCGATCTTGTGGAGGCACTACTTTGCATGAAGGATTGAAACGACGCCATTACGAGAAACCAACAACGAGATGACGAAATACTTGAAAACTTTAAAAATTTGGATGTCGAAGAATGAAGATTAATATTGTAATTTAAATTTTGAAGTATTTTTTCAACCCATAATTTTTTTTTTTTACATTTTGTACATGATTGACAATTAGATGGATGTCAACCTAGTTGGGATGTGTCTAATTTGCAGTGATGCAAATGTAAAATTTATTATGAATTATATATTTTTTATATATTTATTTGAAAAAAGTTAAATGGTATGAGTTCATTTTTCATTTTTTCTATAACAGTTTTTTTTTTTATCAAACATATCTTATTAATTATTGTTAGTTTGCAATTCGCAATGTGGATTAGTGTATTTCTAAATTCCCAAATTATGGGAGTTAATTTTACAGGCTGAGAGCCAATAATTTGCCCCCACTTGGGCGATTGATTAGCTTTTTGTGTAAGTGATAGCTGATCAATCACTCCACTGGGTCGAGTAATCGGCTGTCGCTCTATAATTTTATAGAATACAGAGTGACAGGCGATCAATCGCCCCACTTGTGCGATTGATCGACTGTCTGTAAAATTTTACATAAGAGTGAACACTGCTAACAACGAAACTCAACTCTAAAAATTGCCAAAGCGCCTCCCGAGTCCACAATTTCGACCTCCGACTCCTCTTTCGAAGCTCAGTAAATCTCAGCCATCAGGTTATATTTCTTCCGCAATTTGATAATGTAATTCAATTTTTTTTTCTTCCTGTTGTCGAAGGGCTAGGACTGTGAATTCTAAACTTGTTAGTTTGGGATATGATCGGCTCCCACGCGCAATGTTGTGTTCGCTCCCGAGCGAGTGGAGTACAGCGTGCCGCGCGCGCGACCTATCGAGAGAGCCGATCAATCCAACAACAAGGCACAATCAATCGGCTGATTGATGACTGCCGACTGGCACCCGAGAGGGTGCCGATCAATCGTGCCAAAGGCGTGATCGTTCGGCTTCGCGCGTGGCATGCCACATGGGATGTTAATGAATTTATTTTGATCTCTGTTATTAAATTAGGGCTACATGCATTATTTGATTTTTATTCCTGAATTCTAAACTTGATGGTTGGTTTGAATTATGTGATTTTTATTGCTGAATTCTAAACTTAAGATTAGTTTGAATTGTGCCTTAAGGTTGGTTTGAATTATGTGATTTTTTTGCTTTCTGTTGTCGAATGACTACATTATTTGATTTTTATAGCTAAATTTTAAACTTAGGATTGGTTTGGTATACAATAACAATTGTGTGCCTTACGGCTTACAAACTGAAAAGATGCTGCCAAAACGTTTAAAAGTTTCTTCAAGTATCAACTCCGAGACAAGAAAATACTTCATGGATTTCATGACAAAAAATAAACCTCTTATATGCGAAATCCAATTTCAACCCGATGAGTCTGATAGAGATATTTTAGACATGTTTAGGCAAAGACGGTGGGAGACTCTTGTTGTATTAGGTGGTTATGCGAACGTAAGTGTCGTTTGAAAATTCTATGCAAATCTCAGGGCATCAAATTCAGATAGTACAGTTCAAGTTCGCAACAAGATCATCCAGTTCTCAGCCGAGATCATTAATATTAAGTTTGGTTTGAACAACTTAAATGAAGATGATAATCACACCATGATAGAAGAGGGGCCAGATTATAGGATGATCATACAAGAGATAGGCCACCGAGGTTCACAGTGGATTTACTCGGTCGTCAATCCAGTTTAACCATTACATTTGATATTAAGTTGTCTTAACTGCTACGGTCAAGTTTGGTGTAAGTTCATCAGAAGAAACTTGATACCGACATCTCAGAATTCCGAGTTCACTAAAGAGCGGGCGGTGTTGTTGTATTGTATTCTCACTGGTCGATCCATAAACGTCGAGCGAATTATCTACGATAATATCAGTGCATATCGTAAGGGTTCCATCACTGTTAGCCATATTCACCACATCTTCATCACGCACCTATGCGCTGCAGAGAATGTCCTTATGAGCTCAACTTACGAGCCTTGAATCTAGCAAAAGGTTTATGGCTTCTCAAATATTTCAAGAATAGATAAGTGACCATATGGCATCGCTAGAAACAATGGATTAAGATTCATTGAGCATGATGTTAATGCTGAGATTCATCATCAACTAATGTCGTTGCCTCGTATTTGGCACATCACAGATGGTATTATGACAGGTGCACAAGGTAACGTAGCACAAACAAAAAGAGACTGCGTCGAAGCTCACCGAAAACAGCGATATGAAAACTAATCAACTATGTCACTCGATCAAGGCGCCTATTCATCATCTGACGTGCCACCTTGCTCTTACTTAACTAACGATGTGGAGCAGATGTTGAAAAATCTCACCGTCAAACAAGGCCAAATGTTTGCCAATCTGGCTGCTCAACAAACCAGCTTTGAACACGATGTAAGACAAAGGTTGGAAAATATTTCTGATCAGCAAACACAGTTATCACGAGAATAGAGCCGAATCGAACATTAATTGAGAAATATGCAAAACTATTCACGAGAGCAAACAGCCTTCTTTGCACAATATGTGAAAGCATTAGATACTCATTATGACCATTTGGGTCCAGCATTACTCATCTTCCCAGAGCACCTATTAAGGCTATATCACCCTCCAAAAGAGGGTGAGGACAGTGATCAACCTGACACTTTATGAGTTATGTTATTTTTCACCTGCTTTTTATTTTATTTTATGCATTGAAGACAATGTACGTTTATGAGTGATTTTAGCTTACCTTATGACTTCATTATATTTTATGTTATATTTTGGTTATCCAATCTTAAGTTTTGGTTGAAGTGTCCATTATTTAAATTTTAAATAAATTCATATTTTATGTTCTAAAAAAATTCTTTAGTTTATATGAGATGAACTTAACGAAATATATAATATATTTATGTAAAATAATTTTATTCATATAAGCTCGGCTCGTGGCTCGCGATTCGACTCGAGTTAGAAATTTTTTAGGATTAATTTATTAAGCTCGACATACTCATTAGACTTAACTAGACTTAACCGGCTCGTTTAACATCTCTACATTCTTCTCTCCTTTCCTCTAAAATAATTCATTTTAAAACAAATAATTTTTATTTAATATAAATGTAATTTTTTTAAAAATAAAATTCATTAAACTCTCGTTCTACTCCAAGCATTTCCTCTTTTTTGATAGAAATGATACCACATTACCTTATAAATTTCTAAATTTTAACTGCACAATGACTTTTCAAATTATCGACTTTGACCAATTAACCATCCAGCGTGGCAACAACACTAAAAAACAGGTCGACCAGCAATAAAGCAAAAGGTTCACACATGAGTTTAATTTACGTAAAATTACTGGTTTTTACAAATAGTTCAATCAAGAGTCTTGCCAATCACCACTCACATAACTGATGATCCATGCAAGTCTTAACCTAGTAGTAATCAAACCCAGTTAAATTGGTAGGTTGCAGTATCACTAAACAGAAAAAGAGACTCAAAAATTCTTACCTTCCCTGGGTGTACAAAATGCCAAGTACATGCAAAGTTTAGGTTGAATGACTTGCATTCTGATCGTGACCAAAAACTATCATCTCCTCTGACATTGTCAATCTCAGTACCGGTGTCTGTTCCAGTCCCTGTCCCTGTCCTTGTCCCTCCCGTATCCAATATCTCGATCATAGTCGTAGTCTCGCTCTGTGTCTTTTCCCCTGTCCCTCTCTCTGCTTCGACTCCTATGCCTTTCTCTGTACTCTCTTTCTCTATGTTTGCTGCGCTCTCTGTTGTCCACTGCTCTAGCTCCATCTCTGCTTCTCTCTCTCGCATCTCTCTCAACCACACCTGCTGGGGATTTGGTTTCATAGACAGAGGTATTATTAAATCTAAATCCAATGAGAATCAAAACCAAACAACACATGCTATTCAAGATATTTTGCTTTTTTAAAGCCGTTGTTCTTATTGTAGTGCCTCATTAGCATTTAGCCATTCTTTTTTATCCTAAGAGCCTTCCCAATAAGAGAAACCACACCTGCTTTTTTAAATCAACACATTAGGATAAAGGGTCAATTCCATCATATATGCCTTGCAAATATGTCAATAGTAGAGTTAAAGCTTAACCTGACAAAAAATATCCAGTATGCTTTACGAAACAAACAAATACCTAGTTCCTCAACATCCCATCCAGCTCGTCCAGCCCCATGTGGCACCCGCCCAGATTCTGCTTCTTGTGTTTTCGCACGAAACTTTTTTTTAAGATTGCCAAACTCGTCATACAACTCCCCATCATCCTGAGACAAAAATTATAAAGGCCACCAAGCCACTAATTCAAAAACAAGCTTGTGTAATAACAGCACAATGAAACCATATCTTACTTCTTCTGCTTCCCGTCGACGTCGCTTTGTTTCTTCTAGTTCTTCTTCATCCAGTTCTTTGTAACCTCCCCCGCGACCTCCTCTGCAGGTAAACAAAAAATAAACCAATAACATATGAAACATAACACAAGAAACCGAATGAACCAAACAAATAAAAAAAAAAGCACTAAGTGAAAACTACTGTACGCTGACAAAGAAAGTTCTATCCTATAAAAGGCACTCATGAGCCAAAATGCAAACTAAAAGTTGGAGATTTGAAATGCGGTAATAATAACAGTAGAAGGGACAAACATTGTCATGTGATCAAAGCATCTAAAAAATTTGCAAAACTTCATCAGTATGAACCATGAAACCGAATAACATATGAAACATAACACAAGAAACCGAATGAACCAAACAAATAAAAAAAAAAGCACTAAGTTTGAAAACTACTGTACGCTGACAAAGAAAGTTCTATCCTATAAAAGGCTAAAACTCATGAGCCAAAATGCAAACTAAAAGTTGGAGATTTGAAATGGGGTAATAATAACAGTAGACGGGACAAACATTGTCATGTGATCAAAGCATCTAAAAAATTTGCAAAATTTCATCAGTATGGTAGAAGGAAAATACATGATTTGATAATGCAACTATTGGAAAATGAAATTAAAATTTAATTGTAACTACAACATACATGCAGTACTAAAAACCATTAATTTTCTTTCTAGTGTCACAAATTTAATTTTTGCATATACAAATAAAAAATAAGATATCATACCTCACGCCACCCTCATTATGACCTGGTTTATTTGTGTTGCAAATATTGCATTTCATACGTTTTGCCCAGTTGATATTACCACACCTGAAATGGTAAAAGCACATGCAGCAGCAGACCAGTAACAGTCAGCACATCAAACTATCTTGATACATATTCTGAGCAAGAATACCATCTCAAAAGCATTTCTAGTAAAAAAAAACAAATGTGCAAGTATCTCCCCACCCTAATGTCCCCGAAAAATCCCTCTCATCAAAGTGTACACTTCAATAGAACCAGCAAAGTCTTTCCAATGGAGTACACAATTGAGAGAAAACCCTTTCTGAAGCCAACATACGAACTCAAGAATTTAACTACCACATTTTATCACGCATTTTGTTTTGATTGACTCCATTTAAAGAGCTTGACTATGGGAAAAGGTAAAATAATGGAAAGAGGAGACCTCCATTGAACAATTTAGTGAACAAGTTGAATGTGGCATTAGTCATCCATAACCATAATAACATGATGTTCTTACATTGGACAAGGCCAGTCATTTGGACCAAACAGCCCAGTAGGACCTCCAACTGAACGGCCAGGACCTCCAGTCTCATGACTTTTCCGACCTTTTCCACGACCACCGCCACCAGCACCACTGCCAAAGGCACCAGAAGGACGAGCACTTCCACAGCGGTTGCAGACACCACGAAATGCAAAATTGACATTGGAACAACTGGTGTGCGAATAGAGCATGAGAAGGCATCTAAATAGCAATTGCCAAACAGATGTACAAAAGAAAAGAAGCAGGAAAGAGCTGCTCACCAATATCACATCACAGACCTTGTATTTGGACACAGCCAGTCTCCCTCTTGCTGCCATGCTTTTCCAGAAGCGTCATTCAAACCTCTACCTCTGCCACTACCTTCATTGATATCTCCAACATCTTCCTCCGCACCACCAGATTCAGCAGCGAAACTTGGATCTGATCCCGCATTATATGCATTATCACCCCTGCTTTTGGACTCTGCTATATGAACTCCAATGATGCTACCATGAAAATCCTTGTTATTAAACCATTCAACAGCAGCCACAGCAGCATGTGGATCTTCATATGTTACTGTTGCATCTCCCTTGGGCTCATTTGTTTCTTTGTCTCGGTATTGCCAGATTTTTGGTCGACCTGTTCGCTTGTCTTTCTATGATGACGAAAAAAGTTAAAAGTGTTGAACCGTTTAAAATGCACAAAAAACCTCAATACTGGAAAGACAAGCTCAGGTATTATTTCAGATAGTACTACCTGGTGAAATTATTACCTTTAGTAACCCTATGGTGCCAAAATATTCAGCCAACATGGTTTCATCAGTTCCTTCAGGCAAATTGCAAACATAAACAGACCCATTTGAAGGGGCTCCTTTTCCTGAGTAATTAGCCATTGGGAACCAGTTTCGAGAAATCAAAGACAAGGGAACCTGAACCCAGTTCTACAAAAAAAGGCACAGATCTTTATATAAACAGATATCCGACAAACAAAAGTAGGAAACAAATAAAAATAAATCCCACGAATGACAATAAATTCATAAAACAGCGAGAAACGAAGAAATTGAGTAAAAAACGTAAAATCTCTTCAACCTAGAATCTGGTGTCTGCTGAAAGCGGCCGATTCCGAGAATTCGAAAGTAAAGAATGGAAGAGTCTATGGGAAGAAGAAAGGAGGAGAAGTACAAGAGAGAAGTGGGCAGGCAGGAGCCAGGAGGAGGGAGAGAGTAGAGAGGCCGGAAAGGGGGTTGAAGGACCAGCGAAACCCACTTTTATAATTTTCTTATTTTTCAGCTGCTCGGCTTTGTAGATCGAAGGGTTTTAGCCCGACTTCAATAGTTCCATTAGTATTATTATAATTAATTAGTAATTATTAAATAATTTAATTAATAAAATACATGTACAAACTACAAATGAATAAATAATAAATCACATTAAAATGAAAAAAATAATATTAAATTGTAAATTTAATTGATGATATCAATTTGTGATTTTATTTCTAGGTTTGATTAATTTAAAAGTTATATTACATCCTCTAATCTTACCCAATAATATATATTTCCATTTATTAATATTCTAATCATATCTCCCAACTTGACACATGAATTAATTGATACAATTAATATTTTTTAATAATTATAATTTATATTAGTTAGTACACTAATAAATGAATGCATCAATGACACGTCGTGAAATAAAATTAAAATCTAACATTACTCCAATTGAAAGTGTGCTCTTGAAATCACTTGATTTCTCGAATAATCAAAGAAAATGTAATGAATAAATAGACATTGATAATGAAAGATGAGTACCGTCTCATGTGATAAAATTAACAGAAGTAAAATTAAATAATAAACTTAATATTACTTGAAATTATGATCTTGAGATCACTCAATTTTTCTGCTAATCGACCAATATGTAATGAATAAGTAGAAATTGATTGAAGACAAGCCTTTCAGACAAGGTGGGAGCAGCGTTCTTGTTCACAGGCAACACCAAGCCGCGACAGATACTTGCAGTCGGGCAATTTGCTTATACTTCTCCTATTGAGGATGACTGCAAATGCCAGCCCCATCTCAACATCTTCAAATTGATTACAAATGCATGCATCTTTTAAGTGTAACTACAATGCATATCTATGCTTATATTTTGAGAATTCATCCTATAAATCCAAGAAAACAACCCGGGTTATTCACCTTTTCTTGACATACATCAAAGCATTAAGGAAGACGAATAAACCATCTGATAATCACGGTCAATCGCGTAGAACAATCATGAAAATTCGCTTTTCAGAGGGGAAAAGACCGCAATAACATCTTCTGGGCAAGTTCAGTAGAGCGTATTCAGGCACTGGATAAAAGGTTTAAGAATGAAAACTTCTGATCAACAACAACTAAGCAAATTGAATCCCGTTGAGCTAATCTAGAAAACAATAGAAACATCAATCCAAAAGCTATAGAATTCGTTCAAATCAATGAATCGACCACGAGTCGAAAGAAAAAAAACCAGCGTCTTGATTAAAGAGCAGAACGTTAAATCTTCGAACGCTCAGCCAGCTGTGAAGGAAATAAGAAAGCCGAGGGCATCTATAACTCATAAATCTACGTAGAGCCTAACATCTAACAAAAAAAATAAATAAGAAGAAACAGTCATTGAATTCCAACTTCTAAAGGCCACTTCTGTTACCTTGTGGGGGCATCTACAACGCAAGAGCAGCTTCAATTTTCCCCCACGAATCAGCAGAAGGCCCTTGCAGTCTCTTCTTCATCTTTTCAACCACCTCTTTTGCCTCCTCCGCTCTCGACGCTTTTACCAGGCCTGAAACCAGATTCTTCATCACCTGAAATGGTGGAATCCATCTTCGCCGGATGATCTCTCTACATATATCCAAAGCCAGATCATATTCCTCTTCCTTAAGCATGCTCCAAACTAAAGTATTGTACGTAATTGAACAAGGTGAGACATATCCATCCTCCTGGAGATTCTTTAAGACTTTCATGGCCGAATCGAAATCCCCCAACTTACTAAACCCGTCGATAATTGTATTGTAGCTAGCTGAGTTAGGATTGACACCTTTTGCAATCATTTCTTTTAACAATTTCTTTGCTCGAGCACATTCCATCTTCTTGCACAGCCTTGATATCTTATAATTATAAGCAGCCAGATTGAATTCTAATCCCTTTTTCTCAATTTCTCCCATAATCTCATCGAAACCGCTCATATCCCCCTTTTTCATATAAGCACCCAATATAATATTGTATGAATCAATGTTTGGAGCAACCTTAGAATCTTCGTTGTACATTTTCTCAATCCAATTACGAGCAGATTCAATGTTGTTTACAAGAGTAAAAGATTTCAGAACCAAGTTATGAGAAACCACCCCTGGATCAACCCTCATGCTCGATGGAAGTGTTTTGAATAAATCATGTACCTTTTCAGGCAAGCCATTGTCTAGGTGAACAGTGAGAATTGCACATAAAGATTTCTCTGAAAGTTTGCAAGGTTTACCCTGTAAGACATGATCGAAGGTGCGAGTAGCCTGCTCCACCATCCCAGCGCTGGAGTAGAGAATCATTAGGCGAATCCAGAAGCCTTCTGAATTGATAGTTGGAGAATTCTTTTGTGTTTCTAGGATGCGATCGATGAGGTCGAAGCGTTTTGCAGCGGCAAGTTTGCGAACGGTCAGATGGTAAAGGGGGCGGTGGCGACAGAAGGTGGGAAAGTGGGCAGAGCTCTCGAAGATTTGGGCAAGATTTTCAGGGTTTGATTCCGATTCAATGGCAGATTTTGCAGCGCGGAAAGAGGGAAATGGGAATTGTTTGGGCAGAGGTGCCTCCGCAACTGTGGAAAAAGAGGTGGGGAGGATGAGTTTGGAAAGAAGACGGCGGGGATATTTGCAGAAACTAGAAGCCATGGGAGATTGAGGAGGTCGCGATGATTAAAACGGAGGGTTTTAGAGGAAAGTGGTGGCGCGAGCAGGGATTCTACTACTGTCTAGTGTGGAGACGAGTTGACAAGACCATGTGCACTGCTAAGACAGAGGTCGAACGTTAAGAAATTGAACTCCGTCCACAGCGAAGGCATCCACAAGCTACCCCGACCCCGAGAATACAATAATAATACAACACGTCAATAAACTTTTTTAAGATAATTTTATTCTTCTTAAAAATATCTGTTTATATATAAAATAAAAATTGATATAATTAATGTAATAAATTAATTATTTATAATTTATTACATTAATTAAAATTTAATTATACTAATTAATATTTGACATATCGATAAATATTTTAAAAAAATAAACCCAGCACTACCCGTAATAAAATAGTTATTACTAAAACCATTTTAAAACAACTTCCCATGACTACACGCTGCTTTATCCAAATAGACCGATGAAGATGACAACTACTTTGATGTGCTTATTAGGATCATCCACTAGAGTTTGATCCTTGTTGATTCACTTTGGTGACTAGTCAAGTGTTGACCATACACTGCTTGATTTTCTCAGCATACTTGTTTTTAAAGATTTTGCCAAACATGTCTTGAAGATCAAACATTTGGATTGCTGATTTTTTGTCATGCTCTTCTAGGACCTGAGAGGGAGGGAGATCCACCCGAAAGTCCAAAACACTAAAAATTTTTATGTTAAAATACAAAGTTCAGAAACATTGAGTTAATGTTTAAGTCTAACAGATACATAAAAAATAAGGTATTTATCAATGTAAACAACGAAGTTAAGGGTGGTTTTCAACGGTTATCTTAGATTATAAATTGCGTCAATCGACACCTCAGAGTTTAGCTGGTTATAAACGGATACCCGCTGTGAGGGGGTTTATTCACTTGCTTTGAAGAAAACGTGAAGAAACACCCATTGTAAAGATTTCCTTCGCAAGGGATGCCTTGGCTGTGATTTTGACTCCAACAAAGAACCAAAGCGAGGAAAGGGACGAGTGCTTACAGGGGAAGATGACTTCGACGACAAAAACAGATTGGGAGCATCCTAGCTCGTGAGATTTTGCGACTATGAGGAAGACAATATGTTGAGATTTTGCAGCGACAGCCACGACGAGGACGACTTCGACCGCTAAAAGGGACTGCGAAATAGAACAGAGTTGTTTTCGCCATTGCCATCCCCAGTCTTTGCGACTACAATTCGAGGTTCTGTGCATTTGCGCACTAAGATGTTTACAGATTATGCACAGAATACGTAATTCTACAAATTTTGTTCGCTAATTTTAAAATTTATGACGATGAATTCCTATGATATGATTGCTAATCATTGCTTGGCAAGATTGCTGAAAGTTGAGATTTTATAACTCTGTGTTCTATGCACATTTTTGTGTCTTCATTCTCAAGAATTTTGTTTACTTAATTGTTTTTCATACGTTTTTGTGCTTGAACTTGCTTGTTCAAGTGTTTTTCTTTCAAGTGATTGTTTTCATATTCCTCAAGTATGCTAGTTTTTTGTTATGAACTAATAGCATTTCTGTTTCTAATGATGTTTTATTTATTTCTGTGTTTCACAATTTGTTTTGTCTAAGGCAGACGGTTGTAAGGAATTCTTAGATGAACAAATTTGCAATAGAATATAATTGTGGAGGGACTTTCGTAAGAGAAAGGAGAATACAATATGTGGGTGGACAACAAGAAATTGTTGGTAACTATGACGTCGATGAAATGTCAATGATTGCGATCTGCGACATGTTGGAACAACTATCTATCATTGAGTGAAAGACACTACAATACTGGGACTCACATTTTCAACTAAATAAGGAGTTGAAGAGCCTGAATTTAGAAGCCGATGTATTTGTCATGGTTAGCAATATGAATAACAAAAAGTATATAAAGTTTTATGTTGAAGGAGCAAAAAATGGACGTAGAAATATATATGATGAAGGAAGCTGCGAAAATATAGAACTTCTTGAATGGCATGTGGAGGTTAATAGTAGTAAAGTTGGAGATGAAGGGGAACGTCTAGATGATGATATACGGAGTACTTCTATACAAGTCTTAATAAAGATTTGTAATCATTGAATAAGTTTGATGAAGACCTATGGGAAGACATGCACGAAAGATGGATACAGTGTAACTCTATATCCACAAATGTAGAGGTAGAAATGATGTGTAGTTCACTTACAATGATAAAAAAAAATTGGCTGTCGAGAACTCTTTGAAGAATGGGCATAATGTGAAATTTGTTAAAAATGAAGCTGTGCGATTAACAGCAATATGTGAAAACGGATGTAAGTTAAACTTGCATACTTCCAAGATGAATAATGAAACTACATATCATATAAAAATGTATAATAATATTCACATATGTGCACGAAGCATGGAGAATAGGCACGCTTCAACTATGCAGCTTGTGACAAAGTATGTAGAAAGGTTTACAAGTCAGCCTGATTAGAAAATTTCTTCTATTATTATGACGGTGAGACAAGATTATAATGTCAATATTATACCGACACTTGTATATAGGACAAGAAGTACGGCTCGAGAGTTGAACGATGGTTGTGGTGAATATCATTATAAGCAACTTTGGTCTTATGCAGAGGAGATTTAAATGGTCAATCCTAGCCACACATTTGTCGTCAGTGTTGATAGGATGAATTTTTCATCGCCTCTTATCTTTGAGAGAGAGTATATGTGTTTCAATGTTTACAAAAAGGATTACTAGATAGCGGTCAACAAGTGATTTATTTGGATCAGTGTCATCTAAAAGGCCAATACTCAGTTAATGACAACAATAGGGATCAATGGAAACAATGAAATCTATCAGGTTGCTGTTACAGTTGTGAAATCTAAATGTATCATGAAAATGGTTTTTAAATTTACTATTAAGGGATTTACAGATTAATAACGGTTCTAAATGAATTTTCATCTCTGATCAATAGAAGGTAACATTGACGTTCTGCTATACTTTACAATATGTTTCATGTCAGTTAATAATGCGTTGACGCATTCTTTATTTCAATGTAGGGGTTCGTTAAGACACTTGAGGATCTTGTGCCTCGGGCTGAGATTTGATTTTTTATGTGTCATTTATAAACTAATTTAAAAAATAAATTTTGTGAGAAGCAGTAAAAAGATGCAATGATGAATACTTCAAGAGCAACAATTGTAGCTCGGCTCCGACCCTTTAGGTAGCAGTTGACCCTTGTTTGAAGGGTTGACCCGTGTAAAGTCTCAAAGTTCATGGTTGTTTGTAGTTTTTTTTTTTGGTTTGGTTTCCTAGTTTTAGTATAAAACCAACCCATATTTTCCCTTAGTATTTGAAAGAGAGATTCCTTACATTGGTTTTGTAATAGGTTTGCAGATTACAAGCATGTTTGCAAGGGAGTTGATCCTGTTAGTAAGAATAGCTATCGTTATCAAGGTAGAGATTTTATACCCGTTTTGCCATTGTATAGTATTAAAAAATTTATTTTCGCGAGTTGTCATATATTGAAAACTTGACAGGGACTTGGTCACCAACATGTCAGTTTTTATATATCTACGTATGTTTTACACATTTACCATTAACGTGCAGTATTTCATTTATTGTTGTGTTATATACTGAAAAATGAATTCTTTTGAGGCTTTGTGCAGTTTCAGTGTCAAATATGATAAGACTATCTCAGTACATCTTCTATTGTGTGAAGATTTTTTGTTTGTACGTAATGAAAATAAGTAATAGAGCAATGATAACCAACTCCTTGAGTTTTGATTCCATACATTTGACCAAGGTATATTTGTTTATTACCATTTTACGGTTTTGTGGTCACTGAAATTTGTTCACCGACAACCCGAGTGATGCTGATAGATCTTTAAATCGCCGTCACTTTTATTTCTTTCTGAGTCATGAGGTGTCGTGTAGTCTTCAAATTATCGACTTTCTCTAACATTATATTGGAGGAGATTTTGAGAGACCATAAATTTTAACCAGGGACAATTTTAAATTTAAAAGCATGATTAAATTAACTTATTTTGATATAGTTATTTATGTATATAATAACATTTTACACCATTAGCGATGACTCCAGGATCATGTTTCTTAAAGTGATTGAAAAAGAACCAGTCCCTTTTAAAATATTTTTGTAACCCGAGGTACGATATTTTAATCATGGTTTGAGATTTATTAACTTTGAGTTAACATGTCAAGAAGAACGGGATGTAGAAAATCAGATTTTGCCTTGATGAACTTCAACTCGTTGAATTAATTTTATTTTTGGGGAAGGCAATAAAACATTGGAATACATGCTTAAGAAGGATACCTATAAATAAAAAGAAATTTGGGTAGAAATAACAATAATGAGGGCTGCAACATCTGGTGACTGCCAAGTGACCAAAGCCATTTGATAATATCATTAAGCGTGAGAGCTCTAGGTGCAGGTTTGGTCATGGAAGAAAAGGATTGTGCGAAGGGTATGTCTCCTTTTGCTTTTTATAAGCCCTGCAAAGCAACACAGGGGAGTCAAACTCTAAAACCAACCATGGCGCCGGCCTCTGTGGTTGAGGCTTGAAAGATAAACCTGGTAGCATTTGATCCCCCAAGAGCAACTATTCCGAGAATCAGTAAAACAAACGGAACTTTGACGAAAGCACCATTTCTTCTACCGCCCTGCGAAACTGGAACCCCAGTTCTCACAACTCGCGAATATACAGCTGACAACCACACATCATTTAAACAAGTGAAATATAAGAAATTTGATACTCTTCAAAAGAGTATTTACCTGAAGAGGAACCTTCTCCTCTGCTACCTGCAAGAACCATACATTAATTTTTTAGTCCAATGGATCTCTCCATTTCTCTATCACGTACAAGTGTGAATATTACCAGTTAGCAGGGATGTATATGCTTCAGAGATCTGCAGCAGTGATATTTTATGTTATGAGATAAATTTTTGATGCTGATACACCATTGATGAGTAATACAAGCTTTTGGATGCATAATTGTCTCTTTTTGTTTATTAGAAACTGAAATAAACTAAGTCGCTTCAATTATTAAACGAAAAAGAGGACAGGAGATCTTTTGAAACGAAACAAAATAAAAGCACCGACATGGTGCTAAAGCCTTCTGATTAGAATCGATAAACATCAAATCTCAAACAATGTAAACAGTAACGTCGAGCAACATTCGTTACTTAGTAAGCTAGATGAATATGGGAAGCTTGTGAGTCCATTTCCTTAATTTTAGGAACAATCCATACTCAACTCTTGGCTTTAACCAAGCAGCACAGGATATCCATACAAGTTCATTTTACTACTGTGTTTGTAGCAAATCCGGATATCAGTAACATATGTGATTACATTTCAGGTGAATTTCGTATCCAACTATAACCAATTTTAACTACATATTATCAAACATGATCAGCAGTAAGAATAAACTAGACAGAACTATTAGCGTTGTAATTCTCACCAGCTTGAACTTAGACTCCGCAGTTGGCTTCTCATGAGGCGGGAAAAGGTCAGGATGCGATTCCCATACCTTCTTCCGGTAAGCTTCTTTGACCTTCAAATAATCATAGACCCAGAATCAGCAAAGCAAAAAATTGATGAGAATCACATCATCCCCCAAAAATGAAAATTAACAAGTCAATCTACAGAAGAAGCCGCAAATCAAAGCATAGATCAAAAGTAAAATGTAGTGCAAGACCTGAAAAGGGGTTGGACAAGAATTTGGAGGAAACCCCAGCAAGATCCTGGCCTCCTGGCCACGCATTTCCGGAAATATCGCGTTCTCCCGGCGGGATTATAAAATTCCGTCCTTTTTGTCAGTTATACTGCTCTAGCAACTCACCTATGAATAGAGGGGTAAAATGGTACTTTGCCTACTAGGGTGGCAGTGGGCCCCGTTTGGCGTTCGGTAATCGATTCGACCTTGGAACTGGATCTTGCTTGGACCAACCCAACCGGCCATTTCCGATGAGTCTTTCTTTTTAAATAGATCAAGAAGCCGAACTACAAGAAAGCTCTCTTTTTCTTTATGGATAACCAATCCATTTTCAAATATAGTTGGGAGACTCTCCCTAAGAAATGAGTCCAAAAAATGCAAAGATCGAACATAGGAATAGATCTGATACTAATACGGACTACCTATTTCAATTGTTGTGCTTTCTTAAATTGCATACCTATACAAGGGTTCAAGTTTCGATCGATATTTGTGAAGTTGATTATCCCTCTCGAAAACGAACTGTCGCCCATGGTTTTGAAATCGGAACAAGAACCATGGGACTCTGGGACGCAGCTGAAACTGAACCGTTTGGTACCAGTTTGGTTCCAAATTTAAAAAAATAAAAAATTATTTACATCTTGTTTTTGGCCTGGTTTCAAAATTTGAGTCGGATTTGGACTGGTTTTGGGTATGAGTCAGTTTTATATAGTTTTAGGACGAGTTAACTGCTTTCGGATTGAATTTTTAACCGAATGTTTGGTTTGATTTTGATGGTTTTGATCTCAAAACCATAAAACAAACCGTGGACTGCAGGTCTTGAAAATTTAAAATTGGAACTGGTTCTTTTGATGAGCAAAACCGGACCGGACCGGACCGGGACCAAAGCCGCAGCTCCGGTCTATCGCCGTTCTGGTCCAGTTTTAACCCTCCCTAGTTTATCTAGCCTAGAAGGGTCAAATCAGATCTATAGCGCTCGCACCTCTCCAGGTTGCATGTTTTCAAGCTCACATCGCCTTGCAACGCATTGCTAAGCTTCTTTCTTCCTCCCGTTTTCAGCAGTCGTAGACTTGTGCCGGTGATTGAATGTGTTTGTTGGATGAGCGATCATCAGAATGAGATTTGATAGAGGGATTATGCGGTCTCTTAAATTTTGTTGTCCTCTGAATCGCGTCACAATTGCTGCTTCCAAATGTATTGGGTCCTTCATCCGGCAACCAGGATGCCCCCTTTTTCACCCCATTTTCCGTACTTACTCTCGCGGTACGCCTTCTTCTTCTTCGAAGTTTAGGTTATGGGTTAATTTAATAAGCTCCTTGCTGTTGGTTTTCATATTTGTAATACCGACTAGTTTTTTGCTTGATTCCGATGCGATTCTGTGTTTTCCTTTGTCTAGTTTGGGTGGTGGGTCTTTCATTTTGATATTCATACTTTCCTCTTAAGCTTAATCTCAGCCTGTTTGTGGTTTTTCTTCTTTTGAAATGCATACGTTAGGTTTACATATTGTACTACACATCTCTATAATGTTCTAGTTATCTATAAGAAGGCAAGCTGAGGAAGCTGCTCAAAATTGGAAAACTCTGTAATCAAGTCAACTTATTAATTTGAGGCTGCCGCTCTTTCCCTCTAAAATCACTTTACAAACAGCACTTCTTCGAAATTATCTTCTCAAACATACAAGAATAGGAGTTTAGAACTAGTTTTTCACTCTTGAAAAACTTCTCCTTGAGTGATATCCATGCATGCCTAAATAGAATGAGACCAATAAACAAAAGCTCTGGTAGAATCTACTAAGTGGGACGTAGTACTATATTAGTGTATTTTCGTCTTGATAGTTGATACTTCCTAAAACTTGAAACGCCTCGAGTTTTTAAATTATTCACAGTTGGAGAAGTGCAATCTCTATTGACGAACGACATTATCAATATAATGGAGCAGAGACTGTCAGTCATCGAATACAGGAGTGCATACCTTTCCAATATAGTGAACCAGGTAGTCTTTCTTATTTCCTTATGATAACAATCTTAACTTTAAAGCACAGTTTAAATACTCAGGAATTGTTTTTCCTTCTACGATTTTTTGTTATAATGTTCGACTTTACGTAATTTTCTTCCATTTAGACTTAATGATTCTTTGAAATAGTGTGTGAGTTTTTTTTCCTTTCATTTGGCAACATCGGTGAAGACAGCCAGAAGCCCCACCAGCAGAGTATGCAAAGGCCAACAAGGAGCTACAGAAACTCAGGGGATCAATGGACCTCATTAAAGAGTTAAGAACCATACAAAAGGTAAATTAACTACTGATTACTGAAAATTTTCATCTATTTTACATTTCTAAATGAGAGATATATAGTATAGAAATGATACTCGCTTGGGTTACAAATTGTTCTTGGCGAGAGCAATCTCTCTAGGGTTCAATCATATGCATGTGACCTCATACCAATTGGATTTTGGCACGTCAGTTTCTTCAAATTTTAACTTGTTTATTCTTCCTAAATGTGTCAAAGCATAGTTGTTTTTACTTTCGATTTTCCTGTGGTGAAGACTCTCGAAGCAATCTATATCTATTAAGCACAATTAAAAGTAATATTTACCTCATACTCTAAAGATTGATTTACCACTTAAAATGATTTAGAGCCTGCCCAAGCTTCCAACTAAAGAGGAGTTTCATAGAACCAGTAGTTTTACTTGTTTGGTTACTCTCAGCTGGTAATTAGGCCTGGGGATTTCAATTAATCTCTCTGAATCTTTCATATTTTGACAGCTGTAATGTATTTAGTTGCTTGTTTTCAGTTGTAGCTAGTCCAAAAGGAGGGATGCAAATTGACTTCTTTTTTCTTCTTTCTCTTTAGGAGATAGATGGTCTGAAAAAACTTATGGTTGAAAGTGCTGAAGATAAAGATATGCTTGAAATGGCAATTGAAGAACACAATCAGGCAGTGGAAGATGAGCAAAGACAATGGAATTTGTTGCTCAAGTCATTACTTCCCCAGGACGACGCCGATGAAAGGGACTGCATATTGGAAGTGAGAGCAGGTAAATCGTGTTTATTGGTAATAGTAGGATCCAGGTTTTGTGTAGACGTTCATACTTTCTTTCTCGTTCGCTTATTTAATTTCTTCTTGTGCTACCAATTTTATAAGGAACTGGTGGGGAAGAGGCATCTTTGTTTGCCATGGATATATTTAGAATGTGAGTCACCGAATCCTTATTACTCTCATCACTTATTTCAAATCGTCTTGGTAGTTATCATTTCAGAGTTTTATCCTGTTTCAATCAATTCAGGTACGATAGATACACCCAAAAGAAAGGTTGGAGATTTGAAGTGGTAGATATTACAGAATCTGATCTTAAAGGATACAAGGTGACTCATTGATCATAGGTTGACACTAAAACAAATTCAATATGATTTCAGTTATATACTACATATCATTGTTATGTAAAATTAATTCCTACTCATAGTAAGAGGTTTGATTGCATCTCTGTTAGAAAATTTCTTATTGCGAAGGTGTATGCTCATCATAGTTCTACTTTCTAGGAAGCAAGCGCGGCAATCTCAGGGAACTCTGTATACGGAAGGCTTAAATTTGAGAGTGGAATACATCGTGTGCAGGTTTCATTTGCACTTGTCAAACGCTGATTATTGAATTTTGTAAATAAAAATGCTTACATTATTTTCTTGGCAGCGAGTACCTGTGACAGAAAAATCTGGACGTGTTCACACTAGTGCTGTTTCAGTAGCTATCCTCCCTCAAGCAGATGAGGTGAAATTTTTTATCAAATTTTAATGATCGTTACAGAACTTCTTTGTTCAAAAGTTTGTTATGAACAAGTCAGTGCTTTTTCTTTGTTCCTTTGCCCAAGGTGGTTGTGGCAATATGCATGCATTAAAATTTGGTACTGTTATTTTAAGGCATTGCAGTGAAGGGTTTGTTCAAAGTTTTCTATTCTCATCTTTCCTATAACATGTACTCGTGGTTTTCTTTAGGTGGATGTGCAATTGAGAAATGAAGATTTGCGAATTGATACATTTAGATCAGGCGGGTCAGGTGGGCAGCATGCAAATACAACCAATAGTGCTGTTAGAGTAACTCATATTTCAACTGGTCTGACTGTGGCTATACAAGATGAGAGATCCCAACATATGGTAATTCTGATACATTAACTGTTATTTTCTTAACATTATTATTATAACCTATTTTGCTGGGGAGGGAGTTGAGTTGTCATTCATTGAATAAGTCCTTTCTGTTCTTTTTTCATCCAAGATCAATAGACTGTCTATTTCTGTAAATTTATTTAACTGAGACATTCTGCATATCAAACAATGTAGAGAAGCCACTGGACTAATTAGATTTTTGTAACTTTTATTATCTAAATTCATTACATCTTTTGAAATCTTTATTTTATTATGTGGTGTATGTATTCATGCTGATATTGACTACTCATAAGCACAAATACGTTTGTGCAGTTCATACTGCATGGTAGTTTCGTATGAATTATGATCTCGCCTTATGTTGGCATATCTTTCTATGAATTTGGCTAAAGCTGGATTTTTTGTATTGTACTTGAGATTATCCTCTCTTTTCCTAATGATTTCTCTACTCATTGGTATCTTCTGCTTTTTCGGTAGAATAAAGCCAAGGCCCTAAAAGTCCTCTGCGCAAAGCTTTATGAACGGGAAAGGTCTAGGATTCAGTTGAATAGATCAAAACTTCGATCTGAGCAGGTAACACAAAATATTATTTGGTTTTGCTGCCTCATCTTATCCCTTGTTGTTCATCTCTAGCAGTCTCACCATTAGTGTAGATTGGTAGCGGGGACAGGTCTGAACGAATTCGGACATACAACTTCCCTCAAGGGCGTGTGACTGATCATCGTGTGGGCATCACTCATCATTCAATAGAAGATGTGATGCTGGGAGAGAACCTCGATAGGTTCATCGATGCACTTCTTCTGCAGCAGGAAATGGACGCAATTGCATCTTTCAGCTCTCACCAGTAAAGCCTCCAATGGTACTATGGTGTTTATTTTATTGAAGAAAATCTATTGATCTGTTTCATACATCTGCTAGTTAAGTTCTTCAACGAAGTCATCTTAGAACCCGACTTTTCTGAGAGTCCGTAAAACTTGGAAAAATAACCAGATTTGGGGAAGCCATATGGTTTTTTGATCGACAGAGATCAGTTTTCCTTTCTTCCAAGGTTAGGCATCTGCTTGTCTTTGTCATTGCAAAGATGGAAAAAAGTGACTTATATGGTGCTGTAATTGCAGATTTTAGTTGAATAGAATGCAAATATTGTGACTGCAAAACAATATATGATTCTGGGTCTTGTTCTTGCAGGAAACAAATTACGAATTAATGAGATTTGTCTGATGGAAAATAAAAAATACTCAAAGAACAAGGAAGATAATTTTAATGAAGTTTCGTCCTTCAACTCCTCTCCCCTCTCTAAACAACTGACCATTAATGTCAAGGATAAATTGCAATAAACACCTTAATGGTTAATTTCATTTATGATTAACTACTCTTAACTTTTGTTTTGAACAAATTGAACTATGAATTTTCTGATCATGGCAAATCATTCCATGCAGGCATAGAATTTGTTAAACATGTCCATTGCACGGACACGTGTGCGTCTTTTTTTTATTTTTTTTCCGAATATATGTCTATTTATTATTTGATTGTTGTGGTAGCACTACCATTTTGTTATTACTTTTATTTTAGTGTACAACACAGGTGTCAGGTAAAGGTGTATATATCAATATCATTGTAATTATTCTTTGTAAATGTTTAAGCAAATAGATAAACAAATCAATTTCTCTCTTTAAAATCTCCATATCCTTACTTGGTATTAGAAGTATCTCATATGGAAAATTCAAATTCTCAAAGTGGTCTTTCTTGATGTTTCTCATTCTCCCTTTCATAATTTCTTGATTCTATGGCTCTGCACCTCAATCTTGAGCTGACTCTCTGAAATTGATATAATAGGCTCTTGATGAGTTGAGTGTATGCCTCTCTTTTCGACGATATTCTTTCTCTTGAAGTTTCACTAATGCTTGATCAATCGACCGTTTTCTAACATGATCGACACTTATATGTTTTCGGGTTTCTTGAATCAATCCTTCAACTTGTAATGTGTCGACCCTTCACTAGTTCGATTGAAACTTTAAGGCTCCAAAATATTCTTTACAATTGAATCAATCGACGTTCCTCTACTTTCATCGTTCAAGTCCTAAGAAATTAGCCATTATTAAAAGAACTTAAACAAATACATTAGCACAATCAATTACCCTTTATTAAGGATATTTTTAAACAAGATAAAAATTCAACCTTTATGCATAAATTTACACAACAAATTTAGAATTACTTAACTAATTTAGCATACTCATCATCAAAATAAAAACTAAACATAATTATCTTTAAGTTAACAAGTTCACAATGTTAAAAATGTATGGTTCTATCCCAATTATATATAATAGTGGCTTAACAGGAATTTATTTTATATAAAATTAAACTACATAAAATTATAGGGTAATTATCATTGGGAACCTCAAACTATTGAGGTTCACATTTTTAAACCTTAACTTATTGAAAAACTAACAAAATAAACCTTAGTGGACGTCCTATCTGCGGTTCTCATTTTTTGCCGTAGAACGGACGCACTGTTGAAAACACAGTGCGTCCGTTCTCGATTTTTGCCATAGAACAGACGCACTGTTGAAAACACAGTGCGTCCCTTCTCGAACGGAGGCTGGTGACCCTCCGACAATGCGTCATATCTCTCTTTTTGCATAAAGAGCGGAGGGTGGTGACCCTCCGACAGTGCGTTCTATCTCTCTTTTTGTATAGAGAGCGGAGGGTCATCACCCTCCGACAGTGCGTCCTATCTATAAATTTACTAATACCATATTTTTCTTTTCGATATTTGCAGATTATTCGAATCGGCATATATTAAAATAGTTGAAAGATCATATACTAGGCAAAAGGATGGACCGCCGGAACGTCGGAGACTTATGTTTTCACAAGCTAAACCGTCAAACCGACCAGTAGTGAGGCCGCCACGATCGAACCAACCGAAGTTTTGGCTGCAAATTTATAGATAGGACGCACTGTCGGAGGGTGATGACCCTCCGTTCTCTATGCAAAAAGAGAGATAGAACGCACTGTCGGAGGGTCACCACCCTCCGCTCTTTATGCAAAAAGAGAGATATGACGCACTGTAGGAGGGTCACCACCCTCCGCTCGAGAAGGGAAGCACTGTGTTTTCAACAGTGCGTCTGTTCTACGGCAAAAATCGAGAACGGACGCACTGTGTTTTCAACAGTGCGTCCGTTCTACGGCAAAAAATGAGAACCGGAGATAGGACGTCCACCAAAATTTATTTTGTTAATTTTTCAATAAGTTAAGGTTTGAATTGTTAAATTTTATACTTTAAAATTTAAAAATATGAACCTCAATAGTTTGAGGTTCCCAATGATAATTACCCAAAATTATATTATTTAAATAATTTTCATAAAAAATAGAACAATTAATTTATCATAATAATGATTAAATATGTATGATCTTAAATCATTATATTTAACATACTCCAATTCTATATTACTTTTTTTTTATTTACTTTGAACGTTGTACACGAATATAATTCAAATATCTTGTTATGTTAATATTAATACAATGAATCTCTATAGATTGTTTTGCTTGTTAGTATTGAAATCAAATAACTAGCTCATAAATACATAATCATATCGATTTAATTAATCAATCTATTTTTTTAGAAGTTTCTATCCTATCAATCCACCCCAAGGCTTCAATATATTTTTGATATCAAAAAAGTTATTAATTAATTATTTAATAAAAAATTAATGATGGTCAAGAATAAAGATGAAATATTAAAGGTTAAGAGAATATAAATCTATCTCTCTCACAAATAAATAAAAAGTTGGTATTTGTAACAACTATATTAATAGATATTACTAGAAGTAAATATATTATATAGTTTAAATAATGTAACTCTAGTTTTTTAATAGAATTATTTTAGAGTGAATAATTACATGAGTCGATATAATGAATATATACTAATTAAAGAAAAATTATTAGAGTTTAAAATTATAGGTTTATCGATTCTTTCTCATTTGATTTCTTTTGTACATGATTACATTTTTTCTTCGATCTTCATTCTCGCCTACAAATCACCTAAATGAGAAGGGAAGGTCTCTTGCCATGGAGGATGCAAGAGACTAAACAAGTGTGTGTGTATACATGACTCTTGCTCTATGTATATAAAGTTCTTTTTAAATTTGAAACAAGCATAGATTTGTTGAAAGTCGATTGGCCCAATTCTTACTCTGTACATATAAAATTCTTTATGAACTCGAACCAAGCATGTATTGGTGTCGGGTCGATTGGCTTTATATACAATTATCCAAGTTCAACTGCCCCGATTAATTAAATTCATTCGAAGTCTAGTATGTGAACTCATATCCATTTGTTGTTGGACAAGCCTTCAACTTGTCCCATGGGATTTTTCTTTTTCACCATTATTAGGGTTAGCGGCCTTAGGCCTTGGATTGGTAGCTTGGTTGGCATGCTACAAGGCTTTCTTAGGCTTGCATGTGGGCCAACCTATGCACTCTTCTGCAAGACTTCACTTCCCATTGTATTTATTGGAGTCCCAGTAGTGACATGTGTCCCTTTTGGCATCAGTTATAGGATGGTCAAAATGCTCATTTGGTAATCTCAATTAATTATTTGGTAACCCAAAATTTATTTTTTATTTAACAAACTAAAAAAAATTATAGATTTTGTCGTCAATTTATTTATTAAATTCATATCTACCTGGTGTTGATCTATTTAATAAGATGTTTTAACCTAATTTTTAATTTCTGTATCAATTTTTAAATTGATTTCAAACTTTATCACACAATTTATAGAATTATAGTTTGGAACCATGTTAAAAATCATTTGAAGCGTTAGAAAATTCAATAAAATACCAAATGAAATATGTGGTATAAAATACTAATTGACACCATTATTCAAAGTAATGATAGTGGAAAGATGAAGATTCAATTTGTTCAAAAAAATAGTATTAAATTTAATTTGAAAATGAAACAAACATTAATGTTGAAAATAAATTTTATCCTAAAATTTATTTTCTAATAGTTTAAATTCAGTTATAAAAATAAAATTGTTTTCAAAATTTTTAAATAATTATACTTTTGTGTAATCATTATTTATAGAACAAATTAAATCGATAAATTACTATAAAAAATAAAACCAACGCTGGTTGTAAGTAAGCTTCCAATGTTTTTGTCTTGTTGAAAGCTTAAAACATCTGGACAATTAAAGGAAGAGAAGCAAGACATCAGCCTCCATCCTCCAACAGATGAAGATGTATTATCTTTCAGGAGTTGTCGTGGTCGTCGAGCTTCCTGAACTGTTTGAGAACCCCAACTGAGTGCCCTTAACATACCCTGTTGAGTGTCTAAGACAGGAGGTTCTTCCCCGGTGCTCCGGAGAATGTCGGAATCCATACTGGGTCCCCTGCCATTGCCGACAAAAGTTATTCGCTTGATGACATGGTGCGTGGAGCATCGATCAGATTATCCAACTCATATGACAAGAATATTGAAAAGTACACTGTTATGATTTTACTCGGCGAGACCGAACAACCAATCAAACAGACGAAAATGGAAGCTCCATTTCTAGTTTACTCCATAATAAGCTGTAATATATAAACTCGGAAGAAGATATAACTACACGGGAAGATAATATTAGTCGTGGGTAAGAAGAGACAAGACTCCACAATCCTCGCCGGCATTATTTGTCTTTCTGTCGTCATTGATCGGTAGACCAACGCCGGCCTTCTAGATGGTCAGCATTGAGCTTTGAATCGCCCTGTTTTTCTATATTGTATTCAAACTACTTTTCCAAGTCATATAATGCTTGGCCCCCAATCTATATACGCATTGTTACTCAGCTTTGACTGTTTTTTTTGTTCAGCAATATGCATGTTTACAACATTTATTAGCATCAATAAGTGTTTGGTAAGGATACAGATTTTACCTGTTTACTTGCCTAAAAATGCCCATTTTTCAATCTTTCGAATGTTCCATCCATATTGAGTAATGGGCATCATAAAGTTTTAATATTGACCAAGACACGCACAAAAGAATAATTTTTTATTTAAAATTATTTATTGAACTGTCAAATAATAATTAATTAATATAATAAATAGGCTTAGCATTGGTAATTACACAATCGATAGTTTCAATGTTTATGTGATCATACTACGAGTCAAATTAGGCTAAGAAATGGCGAATTATAATAATATCAACCTTGTAAACTGTCCATTCCTTTTCTTCCTGACTTTGTATTATTCAGAGGATCCATTCTTTTTCTCTTTTTTCTTCATTACTTTTTTCCATGGCTGTCGAGCTCTGAAGTAGTCATTGTTTATGGCCGACTTCAGCTTTTGGCTCATTTGCATATCCGAAAAACATCCGTTTCTTGTCGTTTTTACAGCCACCTGCCTCTCTCTCTCTCTCTCTCCTCTGTCATTTTCATTTGTTTTTAACTCTCGTCTTTTCCGAGGTGGTGAAATCTTGTCTAATAAAAAATAGGAAATAACAAAAATGAAGACGTAAGCGAGTAGAGGAGTTGCTTGTCTTCACCAGATTCGGTTTTTTGAAAGTTTGAACGAGAAAAACAGGGCTTCGGACCAAGCAGCCTGGTTGACAAAATGGAAACTTCGATACCTATATGTTTGTCAAACCCTCCTTCTTCATCGCCACTATAAATGCTTGAGCTCTGCTGCATCCATAGCCAATGCTCTTATCTCATCCTCTCAAAGCTTCAGTAAATTCCATGAAAGATGCAGTAAGTTTGAAGGTACCCTTTGCATTCAATGCTTTAATCATTTGATTTCTGGGTTAGTCATGATGGGTAAAAGAATTTTGGTTTTGGTTTTGGTTTTGTTTTAACGCTTACTTCTTCGTTCAATGTCATCTTTTTCAATCCTTCTGACTCCTGCAACAGTCTAGACAGGCCTTTCTTTTTCTGGCGCCCTCCCTATTTCCCTCTATTTTATTTTCTTTCTCGAAAATATAGCGGGTCTTCTTTCCAAAATCATGGAGGAATTTGCATCAAACTATGTTTCTCTGCATAACCATCCAACATGTCTGCTGCGAATCTTTCCTGCACAGACAAAACAGAATGTTCAAAAACAAGAGCTGAGATAATTCTGTCAAGAATCTAAAGAAAGAAAATACGGCAGATTAAAGAGATATCATTAATAAAACAACAAGATGAGCAAAGTAAATCCATACACAGGTTTTCAAAACAAAACAAGAAGGAATGCGTAAGATTTTCAAATAATTGTTAGTAAACTAGATTTAATGTCATCCCTGTTTATGATATTATGCAGGAAAAGTGAAGACAATTGAATTTCTAAGGAAACAAGCGTTGATAGGAAAAACTTATTGCCATGGCCAACATGGGGAAGGATCGGGAATCAGCTAGTATCATGAACAGAGAAGGAGGCATGACGCCAGTCGCCAAAACTTCAAGAAAAAGTCATGAAACCAATGGGGAAGAAGAGGGTATGGCCGATGAGAAATTGAAGACTGTCCCATTTTTCAAGCTCTTCTTTTTCGCAGATTCCACCGACAAGTTGTTGATGGTGATCGGAACGATCGGTGGCATGGGGAATGGAATGTGCATGCCCCTCATGACCGTGCTCTTTGGCGAGATGATCAACACTTTTGGAAGTAACGAGGCAACCAATGATGTCGTTGCTGTGGTCTCCAAGGTAACCAAAAAAACATAGTACAACGTTAATTGTTCAACTGCCTGCTTGTTCCATAATACATAAGCCACTGCTAATAAGTTAACTCTTTGCTGATTTTAGGTGTGTTTAAAGTTCGTTTACTTGTCCCTCGGTGCTGCTGCTGCAGCCTTCCTCCGTGAGTAGCTACTGATTGGGGCGGTTTCTTACTAAGAAATAGACGAAGCGTTTATAAGGATAGACCAAAAAGTTAAGGGAGTTATTGTTTTTTGTTGTTTTCAGAGGTGACTTGCTGGATGATCACAGGGGAGAGACAAGCTGCAAGGATAAGAGGTTTGTACCTGAAGACAATCCTGGGCCAAGACGTGGCTTTCTTTGACAAGGAAACCAACACTGGAGAGGTGATTGGGAGGATGTCTGGTGATACTGTTCTCATACAAGATGCAATGGGGGAAAAGGTACGATAATTCCAGAAACCAAAGCTTGGTTTATGTTTCTTCTGCTCACACGACTCATTTGTGCAGGTTGGGAAGGCGGTGCAGCTCCTTACGACCTTCATTGCTGGCTTTGCTATAGCCTTCATCAAAGGATGGCTTCTAACACTCGTCCTCATATCTGCTATCCCCCTTCTCGTGGCATCCGGAGCAACTCTCGCGCGCATGCTCTCGAAAATGGCTGCCCGCGGACAACTTGCTTATGGAAATGCGGCAAATGTTGTTGAGCAGACAATTGGTTCAATCAGAACTGTATGTACTCCTATCCTTTCCGCATATTCTCCCTTCTTTTCTTCAAAACAAAGATATGAGAGCTTATCATTTGTCTCCACTCTTGCGTAGGTTGCATCATTTACTGGTGAGAAGCATGCCATCAGTACATACAATAAATTTTTGGTATATGCCTATAAGTCAGGTGTCCACGAGGGGTTGATCAGTGGCGTTGGTATCGGTATGGTTATGTTGATTGTCTTCTGTACTTACGCTTTGGCTGTATGGTATGGTGGGAAGCTGATTTTAGATGAAGGATATGATGGTGGACAAGTAATCAATATCATCGTCGCAGTGCTGACTGGCTCAATGTAAGTTGCCTTCTTACTTTACTCCACCTCTCAAACTATGTACATGGTTATCTTCTTTGGCTGATGGGATGATTTTATTATGCTTTTAGGTCCCTTGGACAGATATCGCCATGCATGAGTGCATTTGCAGCTGGTAAGGCTGCTGCATTTAAGATGTTCGAGACAATCAACAGAAGACCATCGATCGATGTCTATGATACAAGAGGGAAAAAACTAGATGACATTCATGGGGAGATAGAGTTGAAGGATGTTCACTTCAGCTACCCTGCAAGACCAGACGAGCCAATATTCAATGGTTTCTCCATCCACATCTGTAGCGGAACGACAGCTGCAATGGTTGGCCAGAGTGGGAGTGGCAAGTCAACTATTATAAGTCTGATAGAGAGATTCTATGACCCTCAGTCGGGTGCGGTTCTCATCGATGGAATCAACCTCAAAGAATTTCAGCTCAGATGGATTAGAGGAAAAATCGGTCTGGTTAGCCAAGAGCCTGTATTATTTACCGCTAGCATAAGAGAGAATATTGCATATGGTAAGGATGGTGCAACCGAAGAAGAGATAAAGTCTGCTACCGAACTAGCTAATGCTGCTAAGTTTATCGATAAGCTACCTCAGGTTATACCTTAAATGTGCTTTGATCTTATTAACCATGAGCATAGTTTGTATTTTGACATAAATTTTGTATCTATAAAACATAGGGACTTGACACATTGGTTGGAGAACATGGGACTCAATTATCAGGTGGACAAAAGCAGAGAATTGCCATAGCAAGGGCGATATTGAAAGACCCAAGAATTCTTCTTCTTGATGAAGCTACAAGTGCTCTTGATGCAGAATCAGAGAGGGTAGTGCAAGACGCACTTGATAAAATCATGGTCAATCGAACAACTGTTGTCGTAGCCCACCGGTTGAGCACTGTTAGGAATGCTGATATGATAGCCGTCATTCACAGAGGAAAGATGGTAGAAAAAGGTACTATGCTTATAATTATTTTCAAACAACTATTCTTATCTCACACTTGATTTGCATGTCTCTCTCGTTCTCTCTTGACCAAGTATTTTATTTCTTAAATGATCAGGCTCCCATTCAGAGCTGATCAGGGATCCTGACGGCGCATACTCTCAGCTTGTACGTTTGCAAGAAATGAACAAAGACTCTGAAACGACTGAAGATCATAACAAGATGGAGTTTTCTTTGGGATCCATGAAGCAAGGATCTGCGAGGATGGGATCTACGAGGATGGGATCCTCAAGGTTTGGATCCATGAGGCAAACAAGCCAAAGAGGGCCATACTTACACTCAATTAGTCGTGGCTCATCGATTGGGAATAGTAGTCGCCACTCATTTTCAGTGTTTGGCTTACCTGCTGGAGTAAACTTCCTAGATGCAGGTAATATTGATCAAGATGATACCTTTGAGTCACAACAAGATTCCCCAGAAGTCCCTCTCAGTCGCCTTGCAGCTCTGAACAAGCCTGAGATTCCTGTGCTTTTAGTTGGAACCATTGCCGCTGTAGTTGCTGGAGTTATATTGCCAATTTTCGGATTACTAGTTTCAAGTGTTATTGAATCATTTTATAAGCCACCAGACCAGCTAAAAAAGGACACCAGATTCTGGGCCTTGATGTATATAGTTCTTGGAGTTGCATCGTTACTAGCCAACCCATCAAGAGCTTACTTCTTTTCTGTGGCCGGTTGCAAGTTAATTGAACGCATAAGGTCCATGTGTTTTGAGAAGGTGGTTAACATGGAGGTCAGCTGGTTTGATGATCCTGATAACTCGAGCGGTGCAGTGGGGTCGAGACTCTCATCTGATGCAGCCAGTGTTCGAGCTCTCGTTGGGGATGCCCTCTCTCAGAACGTCTCTAATCTTGCAGCTGCAATTTCTGGGCTAGTGATTGCTTTTGTGGCAAGTTGGGAGTTAGCTTTGGTTGTTCTTGCTTTGATTCCTCTCTTAGGTGTCAATGGATATGTACAAGTCAAGTTCATGAAAGGTTTCAGTGCAGATGCAAAGGTAATCTACAACTTCATTCTCTACCTTTTTTCCAACCCCTATTTATCTCTCATTGGTGTTACTTCAATATGGTTGTAGGCAATGTATGAAGAGGCCAGCCAAGTGGCAAACGATGCAGTAGGAGGTATAAGAACAGTTGCTTCCTTCTGCTCTGAAGAGAAGGTGATGGAGACCTATAGGCAGAAGTGTGAAGGCCCGTTGAAGACAGGAATAAGGCAAGGCTTGATCAGCGGAATAGGATTCGGAGTTTCCTTCTTTTTATTGTATAATGTCTATGCAACTACTTTCTACGCCGGGGCTCGATTCGTCGACGAGGGTAGAGTTACATTTGCGCAAGTTTTTCGGGTAAGTTTTGTTTCTCCCTCAACAATCATTGAGGCATGGATCCTTCTTCATTCTCCTAAATTTACATCATGAGATACTAACAATATGATATTGTAGGTCTTCTTTGCTTTGACTATGGCAGCCACTGGAATTTCTCATTCGAGCTCAATGGGCCAAGACACCACCAAAGCAAAATCAGCTGCAGCCTCCATATTTGCAATAATAGATAGAAAATCGTCAATAGATCCAAGTGATGAGTCTGGCACAACTTTGGATGACGTTAAAGGAGAAATTCAACTTCAACATCTCAGCTTTAGATATCCATTAAGGCCAGATATTCAAATATTCAGAGATCTTTCTTTGCATATTCGTGCTGGCAAGGTAAGAGTTGATTTGATCAAAGTTACAGCATCATCATCACCATATAATTCTAAGTTATATGTGGAAAAGAACTTACTTGTTCAATATTTTGGCATTATTAACTTGATTCAGACAGTTGCTCTCGTTGGAGAAAGTGGGAGCGGGAAGTCCACGGTGATCGCAATGTTGGAAAGATTTTATGATCCTGATTCAGGTAGTATCTTACTGGATGGAGTTGAAATCCAAAAGCTACAACTCAAGTGGTTAAGACAACAAATGGGTTTGGTGAGTCAAGAACCCATATTGTTCAACGAAACTATTCGCACCAACATTGCGTATGGAAAGGGAGGAGATGCAACAGAAGCTGAAATCATTGCGGCATCAGAGTTGGCCAATGCCCACAAGTTCATTAGTGGATTGAATCAGGTGAAAAAGATTATTAGAACTTAGTCTTTAGTCACTTGAGGTTTTTTAACATAGAAATGAAAACATTGACACCAAAACTCATAACTGCAGGGATATGAGACAGTGGTAGGAGAGCGAGGTGTGCAATTGTCAGGGGGACAGAAGCAACGAGTGGCAATTGCGAGAGCAATAATCAAAAGCCCGAAGATATTACTGCTAGATGAAGCCACAAGTGCCCTTGATGCTGAATCAGAGAAAGTTGTGCAAGATGCATTAGACAAAGTGATGGTAAATAGGACGACCGTTGTGGTAGCCCATCGACTTTCTACTATCAAGCATGCAGACTTGATTGCGGTTGTTAAAAACGGCGTTATTGTAGAGAAAGGAAGGCATGAGAGCTTAATCACCATAAAGAATGGATTTTATGCATCATTGGTTGCCCTTCACACCAGTGCCTCAACTGCATAAACTTCAATGAATATTTTTTTATTTGTTTCTCTTCTGTAGTATAACATAACGTGCGGTTCCAATTCAAAGCTGTAACAAGTTTATGTTGGTAGGATAAATAAGAATGGGAAGGCAGAAATGCAAGTTACCTTTAGTTTAAACTTCCTATCGGAAATCTACCATGTCTAATTTGAAACAAACATCCTTACTTAATCCTTTTAACTAAGAGTGGAATCGATTCGGTCTGGTTTCAAGCCAAATTCTTAGTGAACCAACTAGGTTCGGTTTTTAGAATGTGAGAACCAAAATCGATTCGAGTAAACTCCAAAACATATCAAAAATTGACTCTCAATTTTCAATTTTATTCAGCTTAGGTTAGATTTGGTTTGATTTTGATTTTCTAGTTTTGTTCCTAGTTTGGGCTCCATTTTTACTTGGTTTAGGCTTGGTTTTCAAACGATTATGTCGTATCCAGTATTTTTCTGTTCCTTATTTTTCTTGGGTAAATTTTTTGCATTATTTATGTCAACTTATTTCACATTGACTCGTTTTGTCTTGTCTAGTTGTATTTGGGCTTGTGTTAGTTCTCGGTTAAATCGGTCAAATCTTCAATTTTCGTGTCCCATGGTGATTTCCAAAAATCTAGAGGAGGTTAAATTAGTCTTTTGTCATCATATTGATTAGAAGAAAATTCTTGAGGCGTTTGGGCTTTACATCGTGGACTTATCACAATAGCACATGCATGAAGTGAATGACTTTAATTACAAATTTTTCAATACTTTTCATACTATAATTTTCCCAATACTTTTCATATTTACTTTGCATATCAAATGCTATAGTTGTTAGCGATAAGTTATCACTTGCAGCAAATTTTTTGATGACTCTATGAAATTACATAATTCAAAAAAAAAAAAAAACATTAGCATTAATGTAAAGTTGAAGAAACTTTCAATGTGACGTCATAGAATACTTTTAACTATACTATAAATCCAAGAATTATACGTCAATCTGCATTAGTAGAAGGACCACTTACCTTTTCATACAAAATAGGGGTGGGTAAGATCAGATCGTGGACTGAGAACCAGATCACACCACCAGTTTTGGTCTCACAACGCAGGACCACGGTCTGGTCCTCAGTCTAGGCTATGGTTTTCCACCGGTTTTCAGTCCGGTCCTTGATCCATAGCTCAAAATCTTGAAAAATCGGGACCGAACCGACCGAAGGTTGAAAGTTAAAACTGAAGCTTCAGCCTTAAATTTTAATTCTTCCAGAGTTCTAGTTCCAGAGAGGTGGCGACCGAACTCTGACTTCCGACTCCTGACTCTCGATCCTAATCCTGTTCTAGCGTTCTACCCATCTCTCGACTCCCATTCCAGCGTTCCCCCCGACTCCCGACTCTCATGCTATCTCTTTGCGCTCTAGTTTGTGCTCGGCTGCTTTGATTCTCCTCGCCTCGCCTAGATTCGACTTACCTCCAGTGTTCTGTGCTCTGCTCTGCTCCGATTCGCCTCGGTTGGCACCTCGCTCTCCTCTCCTCTGATTTTTTTGTTGTGTCTTGTCCTCACTCCTCACGGCTCACTCACTGTATGTAAACAACAGTGTGTAGGCTAATTTTTTGTTGTTGATAAATTAGGGCTAAATTGATAAATTTTGCCTGATTGTTGATTGATTTGATAAATTGTTGATAAATTAATGTTGGTTTTTGGTTTTTGGTTTTTTTTTTGTATTAGATGAATAATTTGATATTGATTAGATTTGAAATTTAACTAGTTGAGTTTATTTTTTTCAGTAATAATTGAATTAACGATATTGGTGTTGGCTTAAATAAGAATTAATGATCTGGTTCATTATATTGCATAATGATGATTGATGAAGATTTGTTGGATTGAATTGGTTTTCTTCTAAATTCTCATGCCTCAAATATCATCTTAACGACTTAGTAAAAAGAGCTAGGGCACAAGAGAATAGATCGAATGAAGAACACTAACCTACCTCACAAGTTACAATGAATGCCCCTTATAGTTACAATCAATGTTTGTCTAATGATTTTGAATTGATTGATTGATTGTTAGAATTAAATTGACTATTTAGTTGAATTTACTATTTACATTATATTTTTAAGTTTTAAAGTATTTAGATTAATTTTGGACGTTGGAATTTAGATGTTGGATTTACTGTTTGATAGTTAGATTTAGTTTGTATGTTATATAGTTGAATTTATTTTGGATTTTGAATTTAGTTTTTTAGATTTCATTTTAATGTTTGATAGTTGGATTTAGACTTTTAGTTTGTATGTTTGATACTTGAATTTAAACTTTTAGTTTGTTAAGTATATGTTTAATATCTATGGATTTTTATTTAGGTTCAACATTTTTAAATAAAATAGATTTTTAGGATTTGATTTTAAAATTTTTTGTGTAAAAAGAAATATCTTGGGAAGAACTGGGATTGGACCAGTTCCGGTCCTCAGTAAAAATCCCAACGACACGGTCTGGGTTTGGGCTCAGTACAGAACAGAACCGGCTCGTGCCCACCCCTAATACAAAATGATTGTTGTATTCACCCATTTTTCTAATAACATTTTCAATTTTTCAATAACTTCTAACATAAAATATGTTGAGTTCCATCGAATTGGAATATCAAGAGACATGATCCTTTTGCCTGTAATGTTTACACTTTCAACGCATGTTTAAACTCTTGCATCATAGAAGAAGAAAACATTACTTATTTCACAACTCTATGTATTCTTATAATAAACTTATTGTGCTTTTTCTATTCATTGTAAATAATCAAATTTATAATATGAGAAAAATATTTTTAAGTATTAGAAATTTGAAGGTTTGTGCTTGATACTTTAATACTTTTAATCAAATGCGACAAAACAATATTATTAGAAAAGTGTTATCAATTGTTATAGTTGATGATACACTAAGGAAGCCAATCACACGCTCACAAGTTATGTCACACACTTTCACTAATCTTTTTATTAATTATTGCTCTCTTTTTGCAGATGAAGAACTAATGGATCGCTTAGAATGGAAGCCAACCCCGCAAGACATTAATAAACCCACCAACATGTTGACATGGAGCATAGGAGAAGAACCTTCCCAAACTTCATTGAGCATAGGAGTAGCAGAAGAGAGAATTTGTCTTCCCTTTGACAACTCTATGTAATTTATTACCTCCATTGAGTTTAGACAAATTTTGGGCCTATTTAATTTGTATTTTATTATTTCATTATGCATTAGAGGGTGTTAAGGAGTTGTTGGCCTCAAAGGCTAAGCAACCTTAATTGTTGGTCTTTCTAAAAACAGCCATCAATTTGACCTTTGAAGCTTAAGTGACAAACGCAATAGTCTTGCCAGCCTAGTTACCAAAGGTGACCTTCATAAAGATTGTAGCCAACACTTGGAGCTTTTCCGAATGGGCTGGATCGTAAAATTTGGATGTCATTTGCTTAGTCAACTAGACCTGCTACCAAACACCATTACGGGCTTACTTAAGCGTGCGCCACAAATTTGGCCTGATCCATTAAAGAGTTTGGCGCCTCATCCAATTCAAACTCACATGTGATGAACCAGCTCACTCTCCCCTACATGGAGCAAGACAAACTTACCTTACATGAAGGAAAATCCCACGGTTGAAGATAATAGGCACATAAATAGAGCAGTTTGGATCAAACCGGGTCATCCTTTCCATTTTTATGTTGCCACCCTAGCCCTTAGCTACCCTAGCATATTTAAACTTCTTTTTCATAATTTGTATACAGTTTTTTGAATCACAATTGAAGTATTTTTCAGAAGCTCTCGTGCCTTGGAGTTCGTCTCAAAGGTAATTGCCTCGGTCGCTTGCTTCCGAGAGGAGTTGCGCCTCCTATTGTCTTCTAAGCCCGAGGTTGCTTAGGGGCTCTTATACTCACATTTTCTACATCTTGTCTAAGACGTTAGACAAGGGAGAAAGTGAGCCAAATCGATCTTGTGCCATTGTAATCTTCCTTGGAAGGTTACATCACCCGAAGGTGCACCAAGTTGCCTCTCGGACCGGTTACGGATCATCTTTGCATAACTTTTGTGTTTCTCATCCTTTTCTCACGAAATTTTCAGGGATTAATTTTAACTCATCATATTGAGTCTCATCAAGATTTCATTTCAATTGGACACCATTTACTAATTTTGCACCTTTACTATTTTGGATGTTATCAGATTTAGCCGAGAACACCACTATCTTATCATATTTCACGCTAACCGCCTCTTTGCAGGGTCCAATTTGCATCAGTTAAAACTTACTTTATTTCTTGTCCAACAAATATTTTTCCACGACCATAATAATAGTTTTCCCTTACGATCAATAATGACACAAAAATTGATAATTTTTTTATGCAGAGTTCAACTTGTATCAATGAAATGAGTAGTTAAAATTATATAATTGATATTCTCTATTGACGTCCATCATACCCTTTTAAACAATTGAAAAAAAACTTCAATTTAATCTTTTCTTACGTATATAGCTTAAAAACATCTTTTGCAATATTTTTTCAACTAGAAATAATAAATTTTGGCTTCAACTCATTTAATAACCTATAAAACTGTAACACCCAGAATTTTCTTGTCATGTAATTGTTCCTAAAATTTTATATACAAATACTTTGGTAATAAAATGTATCTTTTGAATGGAATTTGAGTGAAAAACATGTAGTTTCAATTAAGTACATGTAACTTTCAAATAAAAATAAATAAATGAAATGAAAGGTTAAAAAAAGGAGTGAGGGTAGGCGTGAGATTTCTTAATGGAAGGAGTTTTAAAGATTTTATAAGAACCACGTGTAGACATAGAGAACTACATGAAGTTAAAGGTAATATAAAAAATATTTTTTTTGCTTGGGGTAAAATCAAACACCAATGTTATAAACCCTAAGTGCATTTCTTCTTCTCCCTCTTCACGTAGAACTAATTCTCTCCCTCCATTTCTGATTTTCACCCCTACGCCAAAGCTTTCCTCTTGTGAAGATTAAAGGTAAGAAAAACATGTTTAGGTTTTAAAGTCCAAGGAAAACATCAAGGTTGCTTAAATTTTGAAGGATCAAATATAAGATTATAATTGCATATGCTTGACTCTTAAGTCCTACATCACAAAGGTACTAGGTTTGTCTATGTAAATGGGGCACATGCATGAGTAGTTAAGGTTTAGTTTTACTACTTTATTTTTGAGTATCTGTTTATGTTACATTAAATGTCATGTATGTTCATGCATCATGTTTTTAAGAAACCATGTCAAATGTTTTATGTGCATGTTTTATGTAAAAAAAAGATAAGTAATATCACGTTATGTAATGTACTGGTTAAATTGTGGGACGGAGAATGACGTATGTTATGTTATCATCCACCATAAGCCTGCGGATCTCAAAGAGTTGAGCCATGATGTGGTTAAAACTTCGTGGATCCTAGAAGGTTGGGCTGAAGGGACTCATGTTGTGTTTTGTTGTCTATTCTCCTACTATTTTAACCAACATGTCCACTGAAACTTAAATATAAAGAATGTACATGTTTTGAAAGTAATCATGCATGACATAAGCATATTTTGTTTTAATATGATCTTATTGAGCTTTAGGCTCATTAGATAAACTTCGTGATGTAGGTATTGATCATAGTGATGAGGATGTAGAGTCTCAGGCTGATGACTAGAAGCAATTGAGGGAACGAGCTCATGGGGGGTTGATTGATGCAGTCTGGAGACATTGTAAACCATGGGTGCTGTTTCTATCTTTGGATGTGTATAAATAGCTTTTCATTGAGGTTTTATTGTTTATTGGGGTTTACTGTTCAGTGGAGTTTAATGTACATGAGGGTTTACTTTTCAGAAAAAAAAAATGGAAGGCTCCAAGAACGGTAGCAATTGTTGTGAATTATACACAAAAATGAACAAAACAATGATCAAAAGAAAGTAAACAATAACACAATATTTACGTGGTCTAGACAAATTCATCCTAAGTCCACGAGAAAAACTCGAGCTACAAAAATTTTATTAGAACAATGTATACAACAATGCCACAACATTCACCTCAACATTACTAGATATTACAAGAAATTCTCTCACCCTCAGCTAAAACTTCTATAACTTCTGTCTCTTATGGTAAAGATGTTGAACACATTTATCACCTGCAACTACTCTCTTTATTTGTTAAACTCACCTTTAACCAACATATATATAAGTGAATATGAGAATAGCCAAAAATAAACCTGTCACAACCTATACAAAACCAAACTACTGTATTACACAATTTTTAGTATAATGTTTGTTCGGTTTTGTTAATAACTTCAATGTAATAATTTGTCATGCAATTTGTCTACGCCAGCTTATGCACTCTAGTGGTCTCTAAGTTATATTAGTCATGGTCATTGAAAGGATGTATGTTTATCATAATTACAAAGAATTAAAGTTTTTGAATGCCAATTATTGGTATTATCATATTGTTGTTAGATTTTTTCTATGAAATTCTTTATAAGTGAAATCTACGATATTGGAGTTTTAAGTGCTTTTCCAAATAAATTGTTGGAGATGATTCAATTAATCCGATCGTAAATTTTGTGCAAGTGCCTTTAGAGTATCTAAAAGGTGAGAGTGATCAAGAAATCCAATTACTACACCTTTGGAGTTCTTCTTCTACAACTCATCATTAAAAAGAGTAGCAAAGTGCATGAACTCACACCTAGATGGATCAGCCATGGATGAACCAAGTGATGCATCCGCAAGAGGTAGAAGTAATGTTTTTGTGTCTGACTAATTTTTACGAGGCTTAACTTGATTACTGGTGAGCAGTAGTTTCTCGTCGCTTTGTTAGTTCTACTTTTGCCAATTCTAGCTATGACATTATGATTAAGGGAACCAACATATAAAATATATCCAATATGACGCGTGCAACTATGCACATGCGGCAACTAGTGTTTAAAAGCAATCAATAACTTTGTATAGTTAAGCATATCCTATCTAAATTAGCTACTCTAATTTAAGGGTAAAGTACAATTTAGAGTCTAAATTTGGAGTAATTAATAGATTAGAACATACCTTATTATTTTTTACAAACTGAACTTTAACTTTTTAAATATTATAATTTAAACATTTCAAACACGTGATTAATTGGGAAAAAAGGCTATATACGCACTGAAATTAATGAATAAATTGATAACAATGTTTAAATTCCTACCATCTAAAAAAATTCAGATTCAATTTGTCAAAAAAAGTGTGTAATTGCACTTTACCCTAAAACATACAACCTAAAACCCATCTGGGGTTATTTTTCAAAGACTCAAAATGCTTATTAAAAAATTTTGGCGTAAATTAATGTTTAATAGTGAAAAAATAGACTTTTTCTCATGGCCTACCAGTTTGTTTTAATAAGTTAGAAAATATATTTACTTTTCCAATAATCCAAAATTGAGTGACAAAGATATATTTTTGGGAAAAAAATTACAAAAAACTCTGAAGTATAGAATGAGTGACAATTTAAACCTTAAACTATGTTAGTTAACAAAACGAAACTTAAACTATCCTCTCTTAATGAAAAAAAATCTCTAGAGTCTAAAATGTACATGCGGTAGTTCGCACATTGGGCACAAGCGCTCACATGTATGCCTACACAACACCTCGAGCATCTCGCCCAAGAGATTTTGTTGTAATGAACTTAGGGTGACCTGCACTTTCTTATGTGAGCAACCACATGCACAACTGCCTATAAGCTTGCGTGTCCATCATTGAGCAAGTATTTTTCTTCCATGACATGAAGGGGCCCACAGTTTGAGTTCCGGCCCACGCATAAATCTTGATTTAAAGTGTAGGCTCCTGCATGTTGATTTAGGGCGACCACACTTGAGTTATTTCTTCATAAATTGCAAGCACGATTGCCCTCACGTGGAGTTTGAGCACCCACACTCGAGTCATTTCTCCAGAAAATGCTAGCGCAGTCACCCAGTTAGGGCGACCACATATCAATTTTATATACAAGTGAGGTCACCTTAAGTTATAACCGCACATGACATCAGCAACTCCAGTAACTTTACCTCGATGCCATTTCATCCATCGTCGATCATCAGTCCTTGTAAGTTGATTTTTAACCTAAGAGCGTTATTCATCATGCAACTCCAACAATTTTTTACAGCGTTATTGGTGAAATGTTCCATAAATTTTTGAATTTGGGGATGCAATTGGCGGCTCCATGTGTCAGAAATGCAATATGAACTTACCTTTCAAAAAAAGGGTTATAATGATGTTCACTCTTGTTCTCGAAAGATGGTACAAATGGGTGGCCAACCGCTACTTAGACAGATTCAAAAGTCAAGCAAGCTGGGATGTTTCTTCCATTATAGAGACAGTCAGGAAGATTTTTAATGTCAATATTACAACAAGTCTTGTTAAAAGGGCAAGGAAGGAAGCCCAAAAACTTAAGGAAAATGATAGTGACGAACAATATAAGCAATTGTATGGAGAGATTCAAAGATCTAATCCTGGCACCACCTTGTTGTGCAGGTAGATAGAAATGGTTCTTCATAGTATCCATTTTTTTGGAGAATATACATGTGTCTAGCCGCATGTAAAAGACGTTTGCTTGAGTGTGGTAGACCTGTCATTTACTTGAATGACTATCATTTAAAGGGCTCGTGTTCGAGTTAGCTGCTTTCAACTGTCAGCATTTATGGCAATGATGGAATTTATCTAGTTGATATAGCTGTGGTGGAAGCAGATTGCAAAGACTCATGGACGTACTTTTTAAAATTATTGCAGACATATATACAGAGCGTTCAATGTCATATGACAACAATAATTTAATCAGGTGATGATAGTCTAACATCTAGTTGAACTGCATCAAGCTTTGACAAAATATCTTCAATCTTTCGACCCATGCCTTCAACAACTTAAGCTAGGCTAGATATAGTCGATGTGAGAGAACGTCAATTCTCTATAGGTATAGATATATGATCGAATGTGTGGCTGTGACAAGAAGATGAAGGTGGAGGCGCATCCCCCATTAGATTATCGCCTATGGCTGTGACTGTCATTGTGGCTATGGCTCTAGATGGAGTTGTAGAGGTGCCATGATGGTTGGTCTTGAAAAATCATATTCATTTTACTTCGACTATACTCATACGAGTGAGGATCCAATGATTGTACACATCCACACCCTTTTCCTTTGCCTTCGGCTTGTCGACATGTATTTCAATATCAAAGTGCTGAAATATTTTCTCCATCAATGTATTGTACAATAGATTTTTTTTTTGGCAGTCACATAGATCCATGTGAGTCAAAATCACATATCCCGAGTTGAACTTGTAACGCCCAGGATTTTCATTAAACAATTTTTGAAATTTCGTATTGGTAAGCAGTAGAGTTTTAGCCGGAATCGAGAATAGAGAATTTGTACTAGTAGATAAAGGATTATTTCGAGACTAATAGAGAAGAAAAAATTTTAGGAATCTGAACGAAAACAAACTGAATAGCCGTTTGGTTAAAAGATCAAAGGGTAATAGTGAAATAATAATTAGTTTATTATTATTATATTATATAAAAAAAACAGAGAGGGGAGGGATTCGTAAACCCCTCTCCCCTTTCGGTTATTCTCTTTCCCCACCACGCGACTCGGTGATCCCCTTTCAACGATAGCTGATCCTCTCTGTTTCTTCGCCAATCTTCAGATTTTCGATAAGTTTGAGTTAGTTTTTGAATAGATAGTTAGTTTTTTAGTGTTTTGAGTGGTAAAAATGAAGTTAAAGAGAGTATTGGATAGTTTAGTGGAACCATAGGAAGGAGACACAAATTTTGGAGATTTATAGTTGATTTTTATTCTTGTATTGGCGTTTAATTTGGAAGTAAGATTAGGTTATAGGTTTTTATGGAATGGATTGGGGGTTTGGATAGCTGAAAAACTTGGGTTACAAAATGGTTTCTGTTCGGCCACATTCGGCCAAGCTGTAGATGTTGGATTGTGAAATGGATGATACCATTAGAAACTAGACTTCCTAAGGAGTGTGTAGCTGCTAGAATCGAGTGATTTCGATAACCGACGCAAAAATTATGTGCGTTGGAAGCTAGGTTGATTTTTTTGGCCAAGTCGAGTTAGTGAGCCGTTTTAGTCGAGCTTTGATGGATTGAGTTAGTAGTCGTAATTTTAGTACGTGAGATGAGTTATGAGATGAAAATTAATATGAATTGGTTATGTGATAGGTTGAGCCCGAGGAAATGATAGAGGCCGATCACCATAGAAGCTAAGGACGCCAGGTAAGTAGTGTGTGCATGCGCATTGCGCTTATGGGCCTACACCATAGGACGGTAGGAATGGCTACGTGTATTGTGTGTTTTGCATGTTTTGTTTCAGTCATACATCATGTTTTGAAAAGTGTAACGAAAATGAATTTGAGCATGGTTTTATGTGCAAGCGTGAAGAGTGACGTGTGGCAGTGAAAACGATGTGTGGAGGAACCTGGATGGTGGCGACGTGTCAGGGGGTGGGGTGGCGAGTGCGTCCAGCCTCACTCTATGATGACTGCTGCGGTGTGTGTTTGGTGGTGAGCAACTCTGGCCCCATTGCTGGAAAAACTAGAACGGTGGCGACGTGCCAGGGGGCGGTGTGGCGAGAGTGTCTAGCCTCACCCTGGTGCGGCTGTATGTCGCAGCACAAGTTACGACAACATGAGTGAAGACGTAGAGACTACATGTGATAGGATTGCATTGTCGATTTTACGCTTCATATTGCACTACTTACTGAGCGTTAAGTTTATGTTTTGTGTTATGTGGTGTAGGTGCAGAGATTTTTACTAGGGAGTTTCGAGAACCCAGCCAAGGCGAGTAGGCAGTTGGCGGCGTGCTACCATGTGACGGCGGGTGGAGTGTGTTAGGGCGACCCAACCCGGGGAGTGCGTTTTGGGGAAAATTGTGAGTTTTGAAGGATGTATTTTTTAGGAGTTCATGTCAAGTGTATAGATTTTGATGTATAGGTGGGTTTTGATTGTTAATAGTCGGGATAATGTATAGTCGTATTTTGAAACTACTTGAGAGGTTTTGATGGAAAAATCTAGGTTTTACTTTGTGGTTTAATTGATCAGGGGTTTTCGTCGTTTGTTTCTATGTTGAATGCTGAATATAGTTATATGCTGCTGGTGCAAGGTGTCGACCGATATGCCTAGGTGTCGACAGAACTAGGCAAATGTAGACCGCACGGGACAGAACCAAGCTAGGTGTCGACCTGTGTCTTTAGGTGTCGACCGGTTACTATAAAAATGGTGAGAGTGTCGACCATGAAGTTCGACCGATGCGGGCAGAGAAGATTAAGCTGTTGACCTGTGAAGGCAGGTGTCGACCGCTATGTGTGATGAATGTAGAAGCGTCAACCACGAGGTTCAACCGGTGCGGGCAGAGGGGATTAAGGTATCGACCTATGAAGACAGGTGTCGACCGCTATGTGTGATGAACGTAAAGGTGTCAACCGTGAGGTTCAACTGGGACGGGCAGAGAGAATCAGGGTGTCGACCATTGCAAGCAAGCGTCGACCTGTACAAACAGAGGCGACCAAGGTGCTGACCTATGTATATAGGTGTCGACCCTTGAGTGCAGAACAGGTCAGGTGTCGACCGGTGTTTACTAGGGTCGACCGATTTTCTAGTTATCAGTTTTAAAACTTAACGCAACAAAAATAAACGTGTTTTCTTTTGATGAGTACTTCGCGCAGGTGTCGTTTTTCGCTGCGTAAGTCTTTATAAAATATTTTCAAACAAAAATTAAATTTTGATACAAATTGGGTAAGAGGGAGAGACGGGTTGTTCGGTATGGTATCAGAGCGAACCAGAAACTAGAGGGGTTTTCGGGTTGTTGCTGTCGAGGGCGTTACAGAGATGGTATCAGAGCAGTGAGTAGTAGTAGTGAGCGTACCGAAAACGTGTAGGTTTCCAGGATGTTATAGAACTGCTTTCTATTGTAGTTTTCTCTATGATATAGAAATCCATGTGACTTACGTGGTATCAATGTCCATCCCATGGTAAAATTGTGTGAGAGATCAAATGATGGATAACTCACGCCTTAACATTTAGGGCAAAACTTCACAATTCACTGCCACAGGCCCTTGAAAATTGCGAGAGTTGCACTAGGAATAATGCTCGAGGTCAAAAATCAACTTACAATAATCGATGATTGACGATGGATTGAACGGCGTCGAGGTAAAGTCGTCAGAGTCTACGAGGTCGTGTGTGTTTATAACTGAGGGCAAAGTTGTTTATATATAAAATCAAACTGTGCTCGCCCTAACTTAAACCTGAGGTGACTGCTATTGCTTTTTTTGAAGAAATAACTCGAGTGTGGTCTCCCTAACGCAACATACGGGCGACCACACTTTAATTAACACTTACAAGGGTTCCCGAACTCAAACTGCAGGCACCCGAATATCATTGGAAGAAAAATACTCCCTCAGGGATAAACGTGACATGCGGTCATTCATGCAGTCCCCCAAATAAGAAAGTGCGGCAGACAACAAGTTTATTACAGCGAAATCCCTTGGGTGAGAGCACTCAAGGTTCCGTGCGGGCGACCATATGCACATTTTCGACTCTAGAGGTTTGTTTCGTCAACAAGAGATAGTTTAAATTTTGATTGTTAACCAATATAGTTTAAGGTTTAAATTGTTATTACCATATATGGTTTTTTTTTTTTTTTTGGATATGTTCCTATCTTTCCATTGTAAACTTTAAAATAATCATACAAATTTTAAAAATTTTATGGCTACCAAATCTTCACTGCTTTTTGAATTTTTTTTTTCTTTTTTTGTGGGTCAAAAGAACATGTATGAAAAAGTAAAGCTGCATATTATGTACAAAAATAATAGAATCGAAGATGAGGTTGGCACTGAAAGAGGATGTCTTGTCGATTGTCAAGATCATAAACGGCTATAGATACATAACATTATGTCGAACACAACAAAACCGACATCCGTGATTTCGATTCTCAATTTCGATTGAAAAATTTAAAAGAACTTAACCAAATCATCAAGTCGTTATCAGGCCCAAATCTGATCTAAAATTCTAACTCTCGTCTTTTACGAGGTTGGTGGAATCATGTATGATAAAAAATAGGAAATGGCAAAAATGAAGACGTAAGCAAGTAGAGGATTTGCTTGTCTTCACGAGATTCGATTATTTGAAAGTTCGAACGAGAAAAACAGGGCTTTGGATCAAGCAGACTGATTGACAAAATGGAAACTTCGATACCTATATGTTTGTCAGCCTCTCCTTCTTCATCGCCATTATAAATGCTTGAGCTCTGCTGCATCCATAGCCAACTCTCTTATCTCATCCCTCAAAGCTTCAGTGAATTCCATAAAAGACGCAGCAAGTTTGAACTCGTTAAAAAAAGGTACCCTTTGCATTCAATGCTTTAATCATTTGATTTCTGGGTTTTTAATACGAATCAGTCATGATGGGTAAAAGAATTTTGGTTTTGGTTTTGTTTTAATGCTTACTTCTTCGTTCAATGTCATCTTTTTCAATCCTTCTGACTCCTTCAACAGTCTAGACAGGCCTTTCTTTTCTGGCACCCTCCCTATTGCCCTCTATTTTATTTTCTTTCTCGAAAGTATAGCGGGTCTTCTTTCCAAAATCATGGGGGAATTTGCATCAAACTATGTTTCTTTCCATAACCATCCAACATGTCTGCTGGGAATGTTTCCTGCACAGACAAAACAGAATGTTCAAAAACAGAGCTGAGTTAAATCTCTCAAGAATCTAAACAAAAAAAATAAGGCAGATTAAAGAGATATCATTGATAAACCAACAAGATGAGCAAGGAAATCCATACAAATAGCTTTCCAAAACCAGAGAAGACGGAATGCATAAGATTTTCAAATGATGGTTAGTCAACTAGATTAAATGTCATCGATGTTTATGATATTAAGCAGGAACAGAAGACCATTGAATTTCTAAGAAAACAAGCGTTGATAGGAAAAACTCATTGCCATGGCCAACATGGGGAGGGATCCGGAATCATCGAGTAACATGAACAGAGAAGTAGGCATGACGCCAATCGCCAAAATTTCAAGAAAAAGCCATGAAACCAAAGGGGAAGAAGAGGGTATGGCCGATGAGAAATTGAAGACAGTCCCATTTTTCAAGCTCTTCTCCTTCGCAGATTCCACCGACAAGTTGTTGATGGTGATCGGAACAATCGGTGGCATGGGGAATGGAATGTGCATGCCCCTCATGACCGTGCTCTTTGGCGAGATGATCAACACTTTCGGAAGTAGCCAGACAACCAATGACGTCGTTGCTGTGGTCTCCAAGGTAACCAATAAAACATAATACAACATTAATTGTTCAACTGCCTGCTTGTAACATAATATATCAGCCACTACTAATAAGTTAACTCTTTGCTGATTTTAGGTGTGTTTAAAGTACGTTTACTTATCGCTCGGTGCCGCTGCTGCAGCTTTCCTTCGTGAGTAGCTATTGATTGGGGCAGTTTGTTACTAAGAAATAGACGAAGTGTTTATAAGCATAGACCGAAAAGTTAAGGGAGTTATTGTTTTTTCTGTTTACAGAGGTGACTTGCTGGATGATCACAGGGGAGAGACAAGCTGCAAGAATAAGAGGTTTGTACCTGAAGACAATCCTGGGCCAAGACGTGGCTTTCTTTGACAAGGAAACCAACACTGGAGAGGTGATTGGGAGGATGTCTGGTGATACTGTTCTCATACAAGATGCAATGGGGGAAAAGGCACGATAATTCCAAAAACCAAAGCTTGGTTTTTGTTTCTTCTGCTCACACGACTCATTTGTGCAGGTTGGGAAGGCAGTGCAGCTCCTTACGACCTTCATTGCTGGCTTTGCTATAGCCTTCATCAAAGGATGGCTTCTAACACTCGTCCTCATATCTGCTATCCCCCTTCTTGTGGTATCCGGAGCAACTCTCGCGCGCATGCTCTCGAAAATGGCTGCCCGCGGACAACTTGCTTATGGAAATGCTGCAAATGTTGTTGAGCAGACAATTGGTTCAATCACAACTGTATGTACTCCTATCCTTTCCGCATATTCTCTCTTCTTTTTTTTAAAACAAAGATATGAGAACTTATCATTTGTCTCCACTCGTGCACAGGTTGCATCATTTACTGGTGAGAAGTATGCCATCAGTACATACAATAAATTTTTGGTATATGCCTATAAGTTTGGTGTCCACGAGGGGTTGATCAGTGGAGTTGGTATTGGTATGGTTATGTTGATTGTCTTCTGTACTTACGCTTTGGCTGTATGGTATGGTGGGAAGCTGATTTTAGATGAAGGGTATGATGGTGGACAAGTAATCAATATCATCGTTGCAGTGTTGACTGGCTCAATGTATGTTGCCGTCTTACTTTACTTCACCTCTCAAACTATGTACCTGGTTATCTTCTTTGGCTGATGGAATATTTTTATTATGCTTTTAGGTCCCTTGGACAAATATCACCATGCATGAGTGCATTTGCAGCTGGTAAAGCTGCTGCATTTAAGATGTTCGAGACAATCAATAGAAGACCATCGATCGATGTCTATGATACAAGAGGGAAAAAACTAGATGACATTCATGGGGAGATAGAGTTGAAGGATGTTCACTTCAGCTACCCTGCAAGACCAGACGAGCCAATATTCAACGGTTTCTCCATCCACATCCGTAGCGGAACGACAGCTGCAATGGTTGGCCACAGTGGGAGTGGCAAGTCAACTATTATAAGTCTGATAGAGAGATTCTATGACCCTCAGTCGGGTGTGGTTCTCATCGATGGAATCAACCTCAAAGAGTTTCATCTCAGATGGATTAGAGGAAAAATCGGTCTGGTTAGCCAAGAGCCTGTATTATTTACTGCCAGCATAAGAGAGAATATTGCATATGGTAAGGATGGTGCAACCGAAGAAGAGATAAAGTCTGCTACCGAACTAGCTAATGCTGCTAAGTTTATCGATAAGCTACCTCAGGTTATACCTTAAATGTGCTTTGATCTTATTAACCATGAGCATAGTTTGTATTTTGACATAAATTTTGTATCTATAAAACATAGGGACTTGACACATTGGTTGGAGAACATGGGACTCAATTATCAGGTGGACAAAAGCAGAGAATTGCCATAGCAAGGGCAATATTGAAAGACCCAAGAATTCTTCTTCTTGATGAAGCTACAAGTGCTCTTGATGCAGAATCAGAGAGGGTAGTGCAAAACGCACTTGATAAAATCATGGTCAATCGAACAACTGTTGTCGTAGCCCACCGGTTGAGCACTGTTAGGAATGCTGATATGATAGCCGTCATTCACAGAGGAAAGATGGTAGAAAAAGGTACTATGCTTATAATTATTTTCAAACAACTATTATTATCTCACACTTGATTTGCATGTCTCTCTCGTTCTCTCTTGACCAAGTATTTTATTTCTTAAATGATCAGGTTCCCATTCAGAGCTGATCAGCGATCCTGATGGCGCGTACTCTCAGCTTGTACGTTTGCAAGAAATGAACAAAGACTCTGAAACGACTGAAGATCATAACAAGATGGAGTTTTCTTTGGGATCCATGAAGCAAGGATCTGCGAGGATGGGATCTACGAGGATGGGATCCTCAAGGTTTGGATCCATGAGGCAAACAAGCCAAAGAGGGCCATACTTACACTCAATTAGTCGTGGCTCATCGATTGGGAATAGTAGTCGCCACTCATTTTCAGTGTTTGGCTTACCTGCTGGAGTAAACTTCCTAGATGCAGGTAATATTGATCAAGATGATACCTTTGAGTCACAACAAGATTCCCCAGAAGTCCCTCTCAGTCGCCTTGCAGCTCTGAACAAGCCTGAGATTCCTGTGCTTTTAGTTGGAACCATTGCCGCTGTAGTTGCTGGAGTTATATTGCCAATTTTCGGATTACTAGTTTCAAGTGTTATTGAATCATTTTATAAGCCACCAGACCAGCTAAAAAAGGACACCAGATTCTGGGCCTTGATGTATGTAGTTCTTGGAGTTGCATCGTTACTAGCCAACCCATCAAGAGCTTACTTCTTTTCTGTGGCCGGTTGCAAGTTAATTGAACGCATAAGGTCCATGTGTTTTGAGAAGGTGGTTAACATGGAGGTCAGCTGGTTTGATGATCCTGATAACTCGAGCGGTGCAGTGGGGTCGAGACTCTCATCTGATGCAGCCAGTGTTCGAGCTCTCGTTGGGGATGCCCTCTCTCAGAACGTTTCTAATCTTGCAGCTGCAATTTCTGGGCTAGTGATTGCTTTTGTGGCAAGTTGGGAGTTAGCTTTGGTTGTTCTTGCTTTGATTCCTCTCTTAGGTGTCAATGGATATGTACAAGTCAAGTTCATGAAAGGTTTCAGTGCAGATGCAAAGGTAATCTACAACTTCATTCTCTTCCTTTTTTCCAACCCCTATTTATCTCTCATTGGTGTTACTTCAATATGGTTGTAGGCAATGTATGAAGAGGCCAGCCAAGTGGCAAACGATGCAGTAGGAGGTATAAGAACAGTTGCTTCCTTCTGCTCTGAAGAGAAGGTGATGGAGACCTATAGGCAGAAGTGTGAAGGCCCGTTGAAGACAGGAATAAGGCAAGGCTTGATCAGCGGAATAGGATTTGGAGTTTCCTTCTTTTTATTGTATAATGTCTATGCAACTACTTTCTATGTCGGGGCACGATTCGTCGACGAGGGTAGAGTTACATTTGCGCAAGTTTTCCGGGTAAGTTTCGTTTCTACCTCAACAATCATTGAGGCATGGATCCTTCTTCATTCTCCTAAATTTACATCATGAGATACTAACAATATGATATTGTAGGTCTTCTTTGCTTTGACTATGGCAGCCACTGGAATTTCTCATTCGAGCCCAATGGGCCAAGACACCACCAAAGCAAAATCAGCTGCAGCCTCCATATTTGCAATAATAGATAGAAAATCGTCAATAGATCCAAGTGATGAGTCTGGCACAACTTTGGATGACGTTAAAGGAGAAATTCAACTTCGACATCTCAGCTTTAGATATCCATTAAGGCCAGATATTCAAATATTCAGAGATCTTTCTTTGCATATTCGTGCTGGCAAGGTAAGAGTTGATTTGATCAAAGTTACAGCATCATCATCATCATAATTCTAACTTATATGTGGAAAAGAACTTACTTGTTCAATATTTTGGCATTATTAACTTGATTCAGACAGTTGCTCTCGTTGGAGAAAGTGGGAGCGGGAAGTCCACGGTGATCGCAATGTTGGAAAGATTTTATGATCCTGATTCAGGTAGTATCTTACTGGATGGAGTTGAAATCCAAAAGCTACAACTCAAGTGGTTAAGACAACAAATGGGTTTGGTGAGTCAAGAACCCATATTGTTCAACGAAACTATTCGCACCAACATTGCGTATGGAAAGGGAGGAGATGCAACAGAAGCTGAAATCATTGCGGCATCAGAGTTGGCCAATGCCCACAAGTTCATTAGTGGATTGAATCAGGTGAAAAAGATTATTAGAACTTAGTCTTTAGTCACTTGAGGTCTTTTAACATAGAAATGAAAACATTGACACCAAATCTCATAACTGCAGGGATATGAGACAGTGGTAGGAGAGCGAGGTGTGCAATTGTCAGGGGGACAGAAGCAACGAGTGGCAATTGCGAGAGCAATAATCAAAAGCCCGAAGATATTACTGCTAGATGAAGCCACAAGTGCCCTGGATGCTGAATCAGAGAAAGTTGTGCAAGATGCATTAGACAAAGTGATGGTAAATAGGACGACCGTTGTGGTAGCCCATCGACTTTCTACTATCAAGCATGCAGACTTGATTGCGGTTGTTAAAAACGGCGTCATTGTAGAGAAAGGAAGGCATGAGAGCTTAATCACCATAAAGAATGGATTTTATGCATCATTGGTTGCCCTTCACACCAGTGCCTCAACTGCATAAACTTCAATGAATATTTTTTTATTTGTTTCTCTTCTGTAGTATAACATAACGTGCGGTTCCAATTCAAAGCTGTAACAAGTTTATGTTGGTAGGATAAATAAGAATGGGAAGGAAGAAATGCAAGTTAGCTTTAGTTTCAACTTCCTATCTCAAAAAATTGTACTATGTCTAATTTGAAACAAATATTCTTACTTCATCCTTTTAACTAGGGGTGGAATCGATTCGGTTTGGTTCGGTTTTTTTTCAAGCTAAATTTGAACCGAACCTACTAGATTCAATTTTTAGAATGTGAGAACCAAAATCGAGCTGGATATTCTCCGCTACTGATAAAAAATTAACCCTCGATTTTTTAGTTTTATCCAGTTTGGTTTAGGTTCAGTTCAGTTTTAAATTTTTTATTTTGGGTCTGGTTTTTACTTGGTTCGGCCTTAGTTTGGGCCGGATTATCAGTCGGATCTCACCTAAATTCACTTAAAAAATCAACTCTTTTCACTTAAAAGTTCAAAAACAGGATAACAAACTTCAACAATTACGATATCTAAAGTTTGTCGCTGATGTCAATGCACCAAAAAAACTAAGATTATTCTTCTAATTAAAAACAATAATTACAACCACAAAAAAAACCAACAAAGATTACTCCTCAACAAGGAAGAATAATCACAATGCAACTCTAAAGTCTAAGTAGTAGAGGGATACTCTAAAGTAAAGATGATGTCTAAATGCATATCTTGATGCCACTAATGTTTCCAAACTCAGTCTTCATTCTTCCAAAACAAACAAGTATCATATTTGTAATTTGTGAATTTAATGAATGATGCATCAAATACCAATATATTAAAAACAACATAAAACAAATAAATCATACATTTGAAATCAATATTTGTTTGTTTCCGTTATAATATCATAAAACTCCACAAAAAGTTAGAAAACAATTAGAATAATCGACTAAGTATTAATTAGTACAAAATATAAATACTCATACTTTTTTCAAATTCTACTTCTTCAAATGTTTCATAAATATTTATATGTCTATTTGAAGTACAGATCCAACCTCAGGTAAAAATGAGATCTTTTACAATTTTTGGGGCTAAGGAACTTCGAAATATATGTAACAATCCACCACCACAATTGAATGTCGACTCTGAAACAACCGTAAAAATAGGAACATCAAGCATATCTATTACTATTTTACTCAGAGTTGGATCTTCTGAAAATTATTTCTTCCTGAAATTCAAGATATCCATATGGTTTGAAAACTCCTAAGTTTTTCTGACAAATAATTTTTAACTTCATTTCTAGTGTCCAACTCATCTTCATGAGTTAATGCTCCTTAAAATATTGACTCAAACTCGTCATCATCCATAATGTCATGACTAACAACATCAAACACATGCTTAGAAGCTTGTTCCATGTTATGTGACTGTGAATTTACTTTGTGCTCAAAATACTAGCTTTTAATTGTATGTTCTAATTCAATTACCAAATCATTGGTCATGTAAACTCCATCCAATTTCATTAGGCAATGTTTCACAAACTTAAGTTTATGTCGTGGATCAAGCACAACATCCACATACATGAAGTGATTCACTCTACTAAAATTTCGCCATTACTTTTCATACTAACTTTGCATGTCAAATGCTAAGGTTATTAGTGATAAGTTATCACTTGCAGCAACAATTGTTTGATGTCTCTATGAAGTTTATATTTAGAAAACAAAACATTGGTAGTATTATGTAGAATTGAAGAAGCTTTTAGCATCACTTCACAAAATACTTTTAACATTACTAAAATTCACGAATGACATGCCAAGTTGCATCACTAGGAGGACCACTTACTTTGTCAACTTCAAGAAATTGTAATACAAAATGATTGTCGTATTTGCTTATTTTTTCAAACTTTTTAGCAGTATCGATTATAAGTATGTTGAGTTCTATCAAGTTGCAATATCAAGAAACAAAATACTTTTGTATGTAATGTTTGTACTTTTAGCCTATGCTTTAAACTTTTGCATCCAAGAAGGAGAAGGCCTCGTATATTTAACAACTCTAGTAATCTTCATGAAAAGATCATTGTACTCTTTCAATCCACTCTAAACAATCAAATTTACTATACGAGCAAAACACCTTACATGTATATACTCCTATCAAGCACCAAAGTTGTCCAATTTTATAATGCTTTTAAACAAATGCAACAAAACAATATTTAATAAAAGAAGTGTTATCAACTGTAATAGTCAAAACTTTCTGTATTTTACATCCAAATAATAATTTTCTCTGAAAAGAATGTCACAAAAATTGATAATCTTTTTATGCAAAATTCAACTTGCATCAATGAAATGAGCAATCAAAACAATGTATTAGTGGTTAACATACTATTGCGGACAACTGGGAAAAAAATCTTCAATTTACATTTTTCATGCATACAGAGCTTAAACATATTTGTTGCTCTAGTTCCATGACCAAGAACAAAACATTATGGCTCTAACTCAAGTCTATAAAACATTTTCCTACCACGTTATTAAAAGATAATTCATCGATTATAGCAAGCCTTTCTCATGATTTGACCAATGGGAATTTCTCATAGAATCTCTTTTTTTCGTAACCGTAAAATCTTTTGTTTCTCATCTGAATTTGACGACAATTTATTACGAGTAGTCATATTTTTGTTTAAGTTTGAAACTTCATTCCTTATTGAATAACATGCATACGAATTCTCAAAGTAATTGCAACTTGTCATAGGCTTTTCTGGATCTATCGTTTGTATTTTAGTAAAATAATTTCAAAATCAATCAAGAAGACCTTCACGTAAACCCCTAACGACTACATACACAAATGATATAGAAGAGGAACGTACACTGCTAATGTTGTGAATAATGGGAACACAGGATCCTGTGTAGAGGAAAGTACACCATTACCTCACAGGTAGAATAATGGATCCTGTGTTCCCATCTAAGATGTTTTCAGGCAGGGAGATAGGTCATTCCTATGCCCATGGGATACCACTTGGAGTTGCGCATCATAAGACAAATCTGGCCTCCTACAAGACAAAAAGTGTCATTGAATGTGGACAAAAAAATTACAATGTGCAAATTTACTTACCATAGATATCCATGAAAACTTGTTCGATGACTTCCTCTCTAAGTATCTATTATATTTTATCATTACCATAATAAATATTTATTATAATTTTAATAAATAAAATTTTAATGAAATATATAATATATTTATATAAATTAATTTTATTTATGTAAGCTCGGCTCATTAGACTCGTTGGCCTGTCTCGGCTCGGCTCGTTAGATTCATGACTCGCAAGTTAGCTTGGGTTAGAAATTTTTAATGCTCAGCTCGGCTCGTTAGGCTCAGCAGGCTTGTTAGGCTCGGCTCGTTAGTCTTTCCAGACTCGGCTTGGCTCAACCGGCTCGTTTAACATCACTATTTATGACTCATAAGGTTTTGTCAGACTTTGGTCGCTGTCTTTCTATATTTATATGCTGGAGGAGTCGTTGATTGACTTTTCTTTTTCACTGAGGAAATTTTTATATGATAAGTACGATAATAACGCAGTTTCATATAATCGCCTATGTATACGATAATACTTAACTTAGTGTTTCATCGGTAGCTCTTGGAGTGTGTTTCCTTAAAATGGAAAAAATTAGTTTTCATGAAACAATGTTTGAAAATAATTTTTATATCTCATCATGTTTTGAAAGAAAAGATAAAAAAATGTTTATATGCATTTAATATAACATTTCTCTGAGTTAGTTACTCACCTCAAACGACCCCCCTTCCTTTCCAAGAAAGAAGAAAAACAGTAAGTAGTTGCAGTTTGGAAGATGTTTCTTTTCTTTATTTTCCTGGTTGAGTGTGTATTTGATTTTCTCGGAGGACTTATCATACATTTGAGTCTGTGTAATATTAAATGTTTGGATTTAGATATTTAGACCTTATTAAACTACTTTTACTTTATCATACTATTATATCTGCAATCACTGTTGGATCTTAGCTTTTTTATCAAGTCTTTTGCTGTGAACTAAGCATTGGGATGGGTGATCGAGTTGTCTGACTTGGCATTCTATTAGGCTCGCCTCCGGTCATGACATGAAAGACTTCATCTTTAGTTTTTAACAAGTAAACGTAGAACAAGGTGTTTCTGTCTAGGTCCACCTCAGGGTCATGAAAATAGCAGTTGTATTCATCAATGAATAACAAAAAATATTGGGCGCTAGTAGAGAATGGTTTAGGGGAATGTCCCTAGAGGTTGAATGAACTATTTGAAAGGAAAAATATGCATAAGAAGAAGATTAAGTGAATGGTAATTTATTAGATTTACTTATGATGCAAGTATGGCAATGAAAGTGAGAAACCTAAGAAACACGCTCATTACATAAAGATAGAACATGTTTAACGGAACTAAAATGAGGATTGCCCAAACAGAAATTCCATCGTTGAGAAGTCAGAACTGTAGAAGAGAGTAGTGCTGTTGGAAAAGGAGTCAATGATGAAGTGATAGAGTAGAGACCTTGACACACACTTCCATGAAGAAGAACCGTCTGAGACAACTGATTCTTAACAAGAAAGAAAAAGGGTGAAACTCAACAAACACATTACTATCACAAGAGAGGTTGTGAACATTGATTAAGCGTGCAGTCATCGAGGTAGTGTGAAGAACAAGCTGAAGATTTATTTGGGAGAGGAGATGACAGAATTCTCAATAGTACAGATAGAAAGAGAGGTACCGTCTGTAACAAGGACATTTTCTTAACCAGAATAAGGTTGAGCTGATTGAAGATCATTATCTTGAGAAGTGAAGTGATGGGTGGTGCTAGAATTGAGAAGCCACGTGGACGGTGACTATGTAGAGTTGCTATGTTGGCCTAGGAAGCCAACATTAGAAAACTCAGTTCAAGAGACAGACACATGAAACGAGTTCGGAGGAGAGGACTTTTACAAGGTGTTCAGACAATAATAGCATATTGAAATTGCGCGGCCTACCTTATGGTAGATTGGCCTTGCTTACATTGGGTCGGTGGAAGCTGTGGTTCACCAAGAGTACCATTGTAAGGAGAAGTTTGAGCTGCTAGTGGTATAGGAGCGGAAAAATGTGGGTGATTGGTTAAGCAATTGAATGCACAACTTAGTTATACATGCTATAGAGGCGAGCGAGTGCAAGCCAAATAGCACAAGAGTAGTTGTAACAAACAATTTGGGAAAGGAGGGGGTCAGTGAGGCATCCAACCAGCTTGTGACCAATCTTTCATAAGAATGTCGGATTTCTATGAAGGTTTTTTGCCATCAAGAAATAGCGGTAGAGGAGCGGATCCATTAAGAAACGCCTCAAGACCACTAGCTATGACAACATTGAGGATCTTGTTCTTTCATACTAGATAGTTGGAGGAATCAAACTTCACTATAAGTGGTTGACTAATAAAAAAAAAAAAGAGAAGAAGGAAAAGAAGAATCGTACTATTGGAGGAAGTCTCGAGTGGCTCTGATACCAAGTTGAAAAAGGAGAAGCTAAGGTAATATTTTGAATATTTCAAAACGATTCATCAAATAATTACAGTAATAACAGACTCTTTTATAAATAATAAAAAAAATTATAGAGAGAATTACAGTTAAAAGGTAACAACTTGCATTACGATTTATACTCGAAAAACCAATACATGTTAAAATATTACAACTTCAACATAATTTTACTTATTAGACGCATCAAATGATATCATCAACATTCTCTAGACTTTTAACGTGAGCGTAAACTCAATAATTGAAGAACAAATGTTACCGAGAGTTAACAGTAATAACTTTTTAAACCATCATTTGTCAAAATTCTTTTTTTTTTTTTTTAACTTTTCAAATCTTTATTTTTGTAACAAGTTTTTTTAACATGAAATTTAGGTTTTGGATATGAATAAGAGGATGTGAGAGAAGGAGTGACAGTCAATAAATTAGTTTAGATTAAAGTAATAAAATTAAATTTTAATTTTTTGAAATAAGTTAGGTTATTTTTAATTTTTCTCCTTCCTAATATTTACAAAAAGATCAATAACTTCCGTGGTTAACTATAGACCATCTCAATTAGCTACTCTAATTTAAAGAAAGTGTAATTTAGATTCTAACATTTATGATCCTTTACAAATTAGATCTTATACTATTATTTTTGATAAATTGAACGTTAACATTTTAGATATTAGTAATTTATATATCTTCGTCAATTTAATTGTTGATCTGGCGCGTAATATTATATTTTTCATTAAATCACATATTTCAACTTAATTTCTAATCTATACAATGATTTTTTTATCCAATTTTGAATTCTATCAATCATTCATTATAACGTCAAATCTCCATATAAGATATCGATGAAGTTCGAAATTGAATTAGAAACCACCCCAAAATATTAAAAATTACCTTAAAACACATGATTAATTGAAAAAACATGATATATATACTCAAGTAATTTAACAGATAAATTAAGTACAATATCTAAATTATTAATATTTAAAAGATTAATGTTCAATTTATCAAAAAAATAATTTAAAAACTAGTTAGTAAATGATACCCTTAATTTAAACTTACAACCTAAGACCCATTTAGGGTTATTTAAAGCTTATTTGATAATTTTGGCTTAAATTAATATTTAATAGTGAAAAAAATAGACTTGTTGAGGGTGCAGTAGTTTTAGTAAACTAGAAAATATAGTTAACTTCTTAAAAGATATATTTTTCTATCTTATTTTAAGCTTTTAAATAATCACACAAAATTTAAAAAAATTATAACTACTAAACCTCCATCTTATTCTCACTCTCTAACACTCTCCCTTTTATTTTTTTTATTTTGATTAATTTTTTGATACCATAATATATATTTGTTCAAATTTTTTTAGGCAAGTCTTTTCACTTATTTTTTTCATTATAAATAATAAATTTAATAAATATGTTGGTCTTTTTTATAATTTGACATTTTAAAAATAATTAAATATTTTAATTTAAATCCTTGCATGATTTTTACCCAGCTAGTTATTTCCCTAACATAGTGATTATTAAAAGGATAAGTATTAACAATTGCCCTAATAATTACTCTTTTTCACCTCTTTAATCTCTTGTGATGACCTTTCATCCAACTTATGTGCACACACTAGGGGAGGGAGACTAAGATTAATTTAGTCGATAAAAAATTACCGGAGATATTAAAATTCGTTAATTGAATAAAATATTTGTAAAATTTAATTGGTGGGTACATTAATTGATGGTTTGTAACGATGCTATAAATGATTTTAGGCCTAATTAGTCAGTCCATATATTTTCGATGCAAGTGTAATTATACTTTTAACCAACGTTCATTTTATATTTTCACTCAAATTTTTATACTCTGGTACGATTGATTCTTATATGCAAGCAACAACAATCTAATAAAGATATACTAAAAAAAGTGTAAATAAATTTGTTAACAAAGTTCGACCAACTTTGATTATATTCGTGCTCCAAGACTCCTTCTTGGAGATTCATTCGATAATAGATCTTTCAGTTATAAAGATTAATTTTTCGAGCGTCAATCAATATCTTACATTTGACTCTTAATGGACATCATCGTTTAATCATTTCACTAACATGAGTGAGGTTTTAGCTCAAAAACTCTAACTCTCACAAACTCTCAAGTTAGGCTAAGACTCTGAGAAAAGAGGATATTTTTTGTAAGAGAATTCGAAAGCGTTTCATTGTATATAGTTTTAATAATGGTGTACATTGGAGTAAGCTTCTATTTATAGTGCTCTTCTAGTTTCTCGAGTAGCAAGCGTCCTTTGTTATCATCAAGGCATACACGAACAAACTAGTTGAATAGTTGTTAGAGATATCAAAGTGGCAATGAGCTTTTGCAATTTAAGTTGTAGGCTACCATTCTAACTGTCTTGCACTTCTTGAACAGGCATCCACACAAGATTTAATTTAAATTCTTTATCTTTGTAGTGTCTTGGAGCTAGGTGGGCACTGTCTAGTTCAGAGTCGTATTCGGAACAAAGCCGTAAAAACAATCCCAATATTTTTGAAAAAAAAATATTCCTCTCCTATAAATCGCAAAACTTTTAAAAAAACAGATATTATAAAAATTGCAAAATCTCTCACATGATGCCAATCAAGATCGATAAATCGTGTATGCATTTTTACTCTAATTTTTTTATTAAGGTAAAAAAAAATATCAAATAAATATAATGATGCAATCACAACTGAAATTGAAGATGCAAAGTTTAAATCGTACTAAACTTCATGATGAACCTCGAGTGAATTGAGAACGAAAATCAAAACAACGAGAGACTCTGTGAAGAGAACTAAAATCGAAACAACGATGTGCGGCTCTATGGAGAGAACCAAAATTGAAACAGCCACGTCGAATGCAAGTTAAGGCTACAAAAATGGAAAGATAACTCTGAATTGGGGTTGAGTGGCGTTGAGAGAGAGAGAGAGAGAGAGAGAGAGAGGGGGGTGGGTGGGCTGGCTGCTAATTTGGATTTTGGATAGATTTTAAAATAGATCTTGTAAATTTTCAAAATTTGAGCTAGGTTTAATTTAATTTTTACTTAGTTGGTTCTTTCACATTCAGTCAATGTTAGATCTCGAAATCGCAGACCAGACCATGGACTGCGATTCTGGGGTCTCAAAATTGTGGTCAACTCCGAGATATTATAGAACTGATCCGGTTCTCTTATTCTGAACTAATTTTGTCTACTCCTATCTGTAAGTGCCCACGATCAAAATTGATCTTGACACTTGGCATCTGTAGCAAGTGTTTGCTATCAAAGCTACTCTTGGGATTTGGCATTCACGAGTCGTCCATTTGACATATGGTTCGGGATTGAATTTCAGCAACTTATCTCAAAGCTCTGCACCGTGTAATCTTTAATTAACATTTTGTGATCTTTTTTGATTGAGTCTTCGAGTGTTAACTTATATTTTGCTAGACAGACTTAATAAATATATTAAATATCTTCGTAATACTTTAAAGAAATTTTCCAAAAGAAATGAACTTATGTACTTTTCTAGAATAATTCACTCAAAACATATTAATCAACCAACAATTAAGTTAGAACTTGTATTAACCACGACAATCATCAAAATAATTAATATTAAGCTAACAAATTCAAGGTATGAGCTAATAAACTACGTCAATCATCAAATTCTAAATTAGCACAGTATCCTAATAATTACATTTACCATAAGAATGAGATTAAATTTAACATTTACCGTTAATATTAATTCATGATCTTCTTCCTCGTCCGCGTCTCGACTACAGACAAACTCCAGATGGTGTGGCCTCAATCCCCAATCTAGAGCTTGATCCAATGTCTCGTCTGCTCTCGACTATGGATCAGTAAAACCCTACCTCTCAAATCCTACGACTTTGGCGTTTCGATTCGTATTGGACTTTTTTTCGTCTGAGGTGCGTGATTTTCCATTTCTTCGTCCATTTTGTCTCTTTTTAACGAAACCCTAGATCTTTGTTTGTTTTCTTCTAGCGTATTGGTGGGATTTTATGTCGTATAATCTGTCCGGTGTGGGGGAATTCCGGAAACCTCAATTGTGTAAATGATTTCAGAGCATGCATGATCGATACTAGGTTACTTTAACAACGTATCTTTAGCTGAAATTTGGTTCTAACCTGCTTGATAGTTGATTCTGTATGCTTTCTTTTTTTGAGGTTTTTATTTTTGCTGAAATTCAGTGTCTTTCGAATTTTATATTCTCTGATTTAATCAATTTTCAATCGATCGTGAAGTTTCGGTGGGGTTTTAGCTCGTCAATGGTCTTTGGGAAGTTAATAATTGAGTGAAGCTCCTCTCGTGGTTGTTGCTATTTAGTTACTTCCTCTTGAGTTGCAAAGAAATTGAGTTCAATGGCCAACACACCTGAAACTTCCTCTGGATATCCTGTCACTTTTACTCCTTCCCAACATGACTCACCAGTTCCTAACACCGTGAGAACTCCATTAGCCCCACCCACAATTTCACCTGTCTCGGCCAGATTTCTTCCTCCCAAATATCAACCAGATCAGATTCCCTCACCTTTACTCAAAACGCCAAATCTTCCATCACCAGGAAATGGATTTAAATCTGGCAGCCCTATTCCTCACCTTAGCACTCCTCCTGGACCTCCAGTATTTAATTCACCTGTCCGGCCAGCAACTGTTCCATTTCGCACTTCGCCCGCTTCGCCTCAACCAGTTGCTTTCTCTTCAGGATCATCTTTGCCTGCCTCCACACCTCCCCATTATTCAAACGGGTCTATCGACCTGCAGCACCAAGTTTCTGATGTGGCAGAGGAATCAACCCTTACCGGAGAATCGCCTTATATTTTGTTCTCAGCTCAAAAGGTATCTATGCCATTCTCTTCTTTTGAAATATTTACAGAATGCTCATGACGATGAAACTATTTGTTTGGGAACATCTTTTATTTTGGTCAGTTAATAGTTATGCATCATTCATGCATGAAATGTATCAGAGAAAAGGAGTTGATCTAAGAAAACACGCTGCAGCTATTTGTTTATGCTTTAATTTGATTTTCTGCATGACCTATCCAATTGGGAATAAATTTAGTTAAATCTTCCTTCCTTTCATATGATACAGATATTGAAACAAAAGAAACAAGCTAATGCCCCCAGTTTAGGTTTTGGGGTGATGGTTTCACCAGGGAGGGAAATATCCTCATGTCCTCAAATTATTCAACGAGAGCCCCATCGCTGCCAAAGTTGTGGAGCTTATTCAAACCTCTATTGCAACATATTAATTGGTTCAGGTCAATGGCAGTGTATAATTTGTCGGCAACTGAATGGTAGCAGTGGAGAATATATTACACCTAGCAAAGAAAATCTTCGGAATTTTCCAGAATTATCGTCGTCTATGGTTGATTATGTTCAAACTGGAAACAGAAGATCAGGGTTTATTCCAGTTTCTAGTTCAAGAATCTCTGCTCCTGTTGTTTTGGTCATTGATGAATGTTTAGATGAACCGCACCTCCAACACCTACAGAGCTCCTTGCATGCTTTTGTTGATTCACTTCCTTCAGCGACAAGAATTGGTATTATAATGTATGGCCGCACTGTTTCCGTTTACGATTTTTCTGAAGAATCAATTGCATCTGCTGATGTGCTTCCGGGTGATAAATCTCCTAGTCAGGAATCATTGAAAGCACTCATTTATGGGACAGGCATATATTTGTCACCAATGCATGCTTCTTTGCCTGTAGCGCACAGCATATTCTCATCTATGAGGCCTTATAAATCAGGCCTTCCAGAAGCGTCAAGAGATAGGTGCTTGGGTACAGCTGTTGAGGTTGCCCTAGCTGTAATCCAAGGACCTTCGGCAGAAATGTCTAGAGGAGTGATTAAAAGGTCAGGAACTAACAGTAGAATTATTGTGTGCGCTGGTGGTCCAAACACTTTCGGCTCTGGTTCAGTCCCTCACTCTTTTAGTCACCCAAATTATCCTCATATGGAAAAGGCTGCATTAAAATGGATGGATCATCTAGGTCGTGAGGCTCATAGACACAATACAGTTGTTGACATTCTTTGTGCTGGAACATGCCCGGTTAGAGTTCCAGTTTTGCAGCCCCTAGCCAAAGCATCTGGGGGAGTTATGGTTCTTCATGATGACTTTGGAGAAGCATTTGGTGTGAACATGCAAAGGGCTTCTTCCAGGGCGGCTGGTTCAAACGGTTTATTGGAGGCACGCTGTTCTGATGACATTTTCATTACTCAAGTCATTGGTCCAGGTGAAGAGGCGCATATAGACTCACATGAAACATTTAAAAATGATACTTCTACATATATTCAAATGCTAAGTGTAGAAGAGACACAGAGTTTCTCACTATTCATGGAAACTAAAGGGGATATCAAGAGTGATTTTGTATTTTTCCAGTTTGCTATTCAGTACTCAAATTTTTATCAAGCTGATATATCAAGAGTAGTTACTATAAGATTGCCTACTGTTGACAGCGTTTCTCCATATCTTGAAAGCGTTCAAGATGAAATTGCTGCAGTCCTCATTGCTAAGAAAACACTTTTGCGAGCTAAAACCAATTCTGAATCACTTGACATGCAAGTTACTGTAGATGAAAGAGTCAAAGATCTAGCTTTAAAATTTGGATCCCAGCTTCCCAAGACAAAGATGCACAGGTTTCCAAAGGAGCTCTGCTTAATACCGGAGCTTTTGTTCCATCTAAGAAGGGGTCCTCTTTTGGGAAATGTTGTTGGCCATGAAGATGAGAGGTCTGTATTAAGGAACTTGTTTTTGAACGCATCATTTGATCTCTCTCTTCGGATGGTGGCACCTCGTTGTCTAATGCACCGACAAGGAGGCACTTTTGAAGAATTGCCAGCATATGACCTTGCTATGCAATCTGATACAGCAGTTGTTTTGGATCATGGCACAGATGTTTTCATTTGGTTGGTAAGTGTGTTAATTCTTCTTTTTGTTTTTTTAGTTAGGTGTATAGTTTCATTTCCTTTTGCTTGGTTGGACAAACATCTATCCAACCTATAGAAACTCTTTTGTGGAGGTGGATGCCCATTCTGTCCATCTTGATTATGGGTAAACATCTTGAATTCAGAGTAGTTTTTCAATTGCTCGTGTTGTTGATCTATGCTCATGATTTTAGTTTACTAATTGAGTAAAACATTGTAAAAACCTTGTTACATAGTGTAATAAACCATGGCTTCCCCGGCAATCTTGTATCATTTGAACGTCAAATTAGCAATGATTGGACATTTGTATGCCTAGGTCGTTGCTTGAGACAAGGAGAAGGAGATTCGTGATTGGTTTATTTCAGATTGTGATATTTTCACAATTTTCTTTGCTTTTCAGGTTATTTTTATTGCATAATTTTCTCTTGGGTTATTTTAGGGAGCTGAACTCACTGCAGATGAGGGAAAAGGTGCAGCTGCCTTAGCAGCTTGCAGAACATTAGCTGAGGAGATAACGGAATCAAGGTTTCCAGCTCCTAGGATTCTTGCATTCAAGGTTAGGCCGTTTCCCAAAAAAGAAAAAGACTTTTTTCCTCTCATGACTCTCTTTCTTTTACCATTGACAAAACTAAAACGAACCAAATGGGTAAAAACAGGAGGGGAGCTCGCAGGCTCGGTATCTTGTATCCCGACTTATACCAGCGCACAGAGACCCTCCTTATGAACAGGTTAGGGAAGAATGAAATCAAATTTTTTATTTCGTCTATCAAACCTGAATGGTCTAGTTGGGTGGTTATTTGAGGCTAATATATTGTATTGATGGAATGGTCGCAGGAGGCAAGATTCCCCCAGCTCAGAGCATTGACAAGTGAGCAGCGAACAAAGCTTAAAAACAGTTTCCTCCATTTTGATGATCCCAGCTTATGCGAGTGGATGCGAGGGTTGAAATTGGTCCCGCCAGAGCCATCTTAAACTGAACTTTTTTTATATGCTCCACAGATACATTGGTCGGTCAAGTTGTCCAGGGTGGTAATGTGAATCTCATCCTATGCACACAGACTTGCATATTTGGATGACCAAGTTCTTCAATTTTATTACAGGTAGCAAAAAAGTTTTACTTTTTATACATTCAACTGGGTTGAATTTGTTGTTTGGACACTCCGTCGTGTGGTATAAATTGGTACTGAATGATGGCTAGAAATTCCATTCTTAAACGGTGTTATCAAGGAATTCTTCCTTTTGATTTTATATTGTCATGCTGATAAGTTGGCGCAAAATTGACCTTCTTTGTGAGGAGATGACCTCAACAGCATGTGTTTATCCCAAAATCAGTGATCGCATAAACTTATTCTGGAATCAACCTTTTGACAACTCCTCCCCTGGTAGTTCCCAAATGTTTGGCACTTTCTATAATTCTAATACCCTTCTTTTACCTAGATTAAAATTGGATTCGATTAAGGGGATGATCCTCAGTAGTGGTGACTCGAAGTCTTGATACTAACCTGGAAAAAACCGTACTACCCATAATTTTTGAGGAACGGGAAAAAAATTAAGCCACTACTTTTAAGTAAGAGTCTTCTGAAATTCACGAAGTTTAGATGATACAATGAATGTGGACAAAAGTAAAGTTGAATTGAGAATCGATGCTAACAAAAGAAAGAAGTATATAGAGCATAGCATGTTATGATGAATGTAGACGGCTAAAGCATGTGATGATGAATATGGACAACTTTAAGCAAAAGAGAAAAAAAAATGTACCATTGATTGGATTACACTTTGATTTTAAGACTATTTTTGGTTTCAAATATGTTAAAATGTGTAAATATTAAGAATGATTAATACTTGAGGATTTGATTTTGTATTAACTTAAGAATTAGTTTTTATAGCAATTCATTTTTTTATTTACATTTTAATTTTGTGTATTAATATTTTCGTCATATGCATAAAATATTATGGAAAATTATTTTTGCAATAAATTTTTTTCTTCATCATTTTACTCTACTGAGCAGTAAATTTTTCTTTCATCATTCTATTCTAGTAAGCAGTAAATTTTATCTTCATCGTTTTACCTTAATAAGTAGAGGTTTGAAATTAGGGCAACAAGAACCCTAGTCGTCACAGTTGGTCGCCGGAGTTCAGAACACTATCGTTGTTGTTTCGCAATTGTTTCGTTGGTTTCGTCGCTAGCCTCGATTTCGTCAATCGCGGATCTTCTGGTTTGGTTTTTTTTCAACGATAATTGTTTCTGTCTACCATTTCTCGTTGACTGTCTGGTTCGTAACACGTAGAGTTGCCAACCCCCCCAATGAAGAGTCCTTCCCTTTTTTGAAGATTAGATTTTCCTTATTGTTATTTTACTTTGATAAGCCTGGGTGAGATTGGGTCTTGATAGACTTGTTTTAGAATACCTAATTGTGCAGTGAATTATCTTTGTAACAAGTTGGGCATGATTGATAATATATTTACGCTCTAACTTTTGAGAAGTGTTAAAAAATGTAAATATTATGAATGAATAATTCTTTCATAATTAAAGAGAATTTGATTTTGTAATGAATTAAAAATTAATTTTTTATTTACATTTTAATTTTGTGTATAAATATTTTCACCATATGTATGAAATATTATGAAGAATTATTCTCTTCGTTCATATTTTTAACAATATAGTAATCTCTTAATGCAACAACTTCCTTAAAACCACATCACTTGTGGCAAAAAAAAAAAAACAAGCAACTTAAAGGTGGAAACTTACTATAAGTTTTGAATATTGCACAAGTTTCCATGAAATCAATCTTAATACATTTATGAGTCCGTTGTTAGAAATTGAACAATAGAAGAAATATATATATATATATATATATATATATATATGAAACTGAGATACAGATTTATGTGAAAAAATCATTTTTAAAAACATGCATTAGATAAATCTATTGTGATTTTAATTTACATAAATTTATAATCATAAACATAATCTAAAATAAAATCGTAACTTTGGCCATTGGCCTATCCCAAAATATTTGGCCATCAAAGTGTAACTTCAATGTAAGCAAAGGAGAACTCGATTAAAAATAGAGATGACAAATAAGTCGGTCGAGCTGAGATAAACTGAGTCGAGTCTAAAAAAATTTGGCTCACCAAACCTAATAAGTTAAATGAGTCGAACCTAATAAACCCAACAAGCCGAGCCGACCAAACGAGACTTAATGAGTCAAGCTTAAAAATGCAAACGTATATAAATATTTTCAATTTATATAAATAAATATAATATATATTTCTAAAAAAATTTCATATTATAATTATAATAATTAATCATTATAATGTTAAAATATAATAGTTAATTGTTTAGTTAGTAAAATATTTTTATTGTTATATAAAATGATATGTATTTAGAACAAAAATGATTTGAGCTAATCTAATAAAAAACATCACACGAATATCATTATAAATATTTGACAGTTACATTATTACAAATTATAAACATACTAATTAAATTAAAATCTATTTAATTACCGATCATTTACAATTAAAGTTATAAACTTGCTGACTGAGACGAGTTGAGTTAACCTTATAAAATTCTAATTTACAAAACTAAGCAGGCTAAACGAGCTGAACCTAGCGAGCCTAACGAGGAAGCTAAAAAAAAAATAAAATTTCAACTTGGACCGACTCGCGAAACAAAGTTAAACTAGCCGAGCTGAACTCGCTACAGTACCAAGCTGGCCAAGTAAGCTGACGAGCGAGGTCGTTCATTTGTCATTTCTAATTCAAAGATAATGTTACAATAAATATTTTAAACAATGAGGATTAGAATTAGTGGTGATAAGATTTGTTGCAGCGTAAAGAGTCCACGAGAAGATGTCATCCAAATGAAACCAAGTGGGAAGGATAGCCTTGGCCATTATGCCGTCTTCTTTTCACAGCTTTCTTGGGGAGTAACAATGGCGGATTGTACTTGTGCAAGCTTCTTCATGTTTAATTGCATCGAAAGATTTGATTAGGAAGACGAATTCGGTATTATTAGCTCGAGACGATCTAAAATCGAGATACTATCCAGACCCAAAACCTCTTTTCCCGATTGATTAGGATAGAAAATAAAGAAATGGAAGATTAGAGTTGCAGGTAATGATAACTAAGTGGAAGCCACCTTGCCAATAGGGGAAAGAAATATCACTTTATCAACAGCAAATGGCCATAGCTGATTTTCTTAATCCAAGTAGATGATGGTTTCATTGTTTGGGAGAGAGATTATGATATTGTTAAGCACACCAACACTCAGTTTGATTGGCCAAACTTTATGAAATAATTCTCACTTCTACCAGAAGAGCCTCCTAGAAAGTATTTGTTTAGAACACAAAAAGACAACCTCCTTTTCCCCCTACTAATTAATTAGTGCTGGTCACTGTCAACAAATGACCCATTATTTACAGCAATAATACTTCAAAGATTCACTCACCTAACTCAAATCTATCACTTTGTAATCAAACGTCTTTGTTTTCAAAACTTCATTCTGATACCTGGTTTTATATCAAATGAATTGTCCAAATTATAGCTCGTCGGTTTTATCATACTATTTATTTTAAACATGCATAATTTCTTATTGATCATCTCAGTAGTGTGAAACAAATTTGATCGACTCGTGAATAAGTTTTGTTTTCTTTACGCGTATTCGACCGTTGAAGAATGTAGTTATTTGTGTTAACTAGAGTAATGTGACAACTGGTTGTGCTGTATCATTGGGTGCAAAACCCTCAACTTGATCATAGTCTTATTTTCGTAGATCTAGCGATCGCCGAATATCGTTATTATTATGTGCGTATGACATGAAGTGTTCGGAGTCTATGAGTGACTCCATTTTCACTGCAATTTTCGTCATATATAGTAGAACCTATTTTATGTACGTACCATAATATATTGGAATGTTTGCAAAGTTTGCTTACTCTTAATTTATTAACTCAATTTTATAGACAATATTTCACACTTGACATGTTCACTTACTTTTTCTTAACTTATGTTGATATAAAATGTTATCTCTGTTACGTTTAGTCGATTGATCACAAACGACTCCTTTATTTCAAGTTTTAACCAGCATTTTCAGTCGCAAGCACAGAATTAGGCTCAGAGACCTACATTTTATTCTATTTATTAATTTATTTATTGAAAGATTTTTTGGGAGGTTAAACCTTGTTTCATGTTTTTGTTATGATTTATTAAATTTTATTTTTTGATTTGGCATATTTATTTTAGACGGTACGATATACTTTTATTTTATTTAAAATGTCCGTTGTTATTTAAAGTAATTAAGAAAATGATCGAGTGGTTCGGTCCGTTTCGAATCAGGTCATTTTTTATTCTGTTTTGAATCCCTCTTCTAGGGTGACAAGTATCTCAAGATGTATATTAGAAGAGCTTTTTTAAGGATTTGATCCAACCAAACTAAACTATGAGGAAAAGGTCATAAACAATGACTTACATGCATTTTTAGTTTTAACCCATTTGTTGGATTTGCACAAAGGATTCTTAAAATCCTTGTGAATCATCATCAGCCAAAAGGGTAGGCCAAATTATTAGGTCTCGTCCACCAATAAGAAATAGGCAAGCTTAGGGATTGGGAGAGAGTTAATGGGAAGCTTTTCATTTTTGTATTCCCTGCTTTGGGCAAAGCAGATTCATCGTCGTGCCTCGAGAAAACAAAAGAAGTGTTGCAGAGATTTTCTTCAAACCACGCGTCTTCGTTCTGCTTTTTCTGAGTGATAGAAAACGCTTACTTTCTGTTTTTATGGTTTTCCAACTGGTTCAAGCATGCCACCCAGACGTGGATTCAGTGTAAAGTGGCCTTGTGTTTTGGATAAATTTATGTTTTTTGTTTGGGTGCTGCTGCCGGCGGAACTTAGTTTGTGGAATTTGGTGAGATGGAGTATTGGTTATTTTGCAGATGTTTTGGTACATATTACAGATGTGAAACAAGAAGCAAAGAGTGAGTTGGTGACAAGACATACTATTTTGAAACCCATAATCTCAAGATTTATTACCCCTAAACTCGATTGGAAGTTACATGTTTAATATATTATAACAACGATCTGGTTTATGTTCATAGGAAATTATTTTTCCTGATAGATGTAATTCTTTGTCACGGTACACCGATAGTTTCTCCTTGTGAGGAAATCCAAAAAGTTCAATCTCAGTCACTTCTACATGCATTGAAAAATTACTGTCGGGTGTCCAGATGTTTCTGATCGTGTTGTAAGTCATTGATGTGATGCAAAAGGGTTTGAGTACGTACTGAACTAGAGTTAGAAAGTAACCACATATTAATTCACCACTTGCTTTCCAATCAAGAAACTAGTATATATAAGCATGCACCTCTTTGCCCTCGTTCTTGCATCGCAGATCCAACCACCCTTTTGGACAGAAGTTCATTTCTTCTGAATTCTATTGGCTTCTTCTCTGATTGAACACTTTTCTTTTCTGAGAATAATGAAATCCTTCTTACTTGCTAGTCTTACCCTATTGCTTGCTTTGGGAGCTACTAATGCATATTCATGGCCTATCTCTCTCTGTCTCCTTTCATTTCTATCTCTCTCTACTCTCCTTCGCAACTACTGGCTCGTTAATGGAGGTTTTGCATGGAGAAACCACCGTGAGCAATCTTACCAACTCGTTGGTCCGGTTGGGTGGCCTCTCTTTGGAAGCTTATTTCAAATGGGTTCCCTCGCACATCGAAACCTGGCGGCCATTGCTGCTTCATCTCAAGCAACTAGGCTCATGTCACTTAGCTTAGGCTCAACTAGAGTAATCATCAGCAGCCATCCAGAGACTGCAAAGGAAATCCTGTCCGGGTCCTCATTTACTGACCGTCCTGTAAAACAATCCGCCCATTTACTGATGTTCGAACGCGCCATCGGGTTCGCTCCGGCAGGTACTTACTGGCGTCACCTCCGCCGCATCGCGGGGAACCACCTGTTCTCCCCGAGGAATATATCCGGCCTCGAGGAACTCCGGCAGCAGGTGGCAGAGGAAATGTTAAAGGGAGTTCATGAAAATATGGAGAAGAGAGGTGTTGTGAAGTTAAGAGAGATATTACAAAAGGGTTCTCTAGATAACATGTTGGAGAGTGTGTTTGGAAGTGGTATGGATTCAGAGAGGAAGGAGGAGTTGAGTGAGGCGGTGAGAGAAGGGTATGAGCTGATATCAAAATTCAACCTAGAAGATTACTTTCCTCTAAGTTTCTTGGACTTCAATGGAGTGAAGAGGAAGTGTGTTCGATTGGCTGCTAGGGTTCGTAATGTTGTGGGTGACATCATCGAGGAAAGGAAACGGGAGGATCGTTCTTGTTGGGGAAGTGACTTTCTTAGTACCTTACTCACCTTGCCCACTGAAGAACAACTAAAACATTTGGACATGGTGTCCATTCTGTGGGTAATACACTAATACTGCTGCCGTACAAACCAACGTATTATAAATTGTTAAAATACAGATATAAATAAACGATACGAGAGATAAGAATAATCTTATTGTTTTCGAATTTGGTATAAATAATTGTATTTTCTATAGGAAATGATATTTCGAGGAACAGATACAGTTGCTATTCTTCTTGAATGGACGATGGCTAGGATGGTTTTACATCAGGACGTCCAAGCAAAAGCTCAACAAGAGATAGACACGGCGGTCGGAAAACAAAGACACGTGCAAGATTCCGACATTTCCAAGCTTCCATACCTTCAAGCTATAGTGAAGGAAGCTCTCCGCCTCCACCCGCCCGGCCCACTCCTCTCGTGGGCACGACTTGCTGTACACGACGTACACGTGGACAAAAAATTCATTCCGGCCGGCACAACCGCAATGGTCAACATGTGGGCCATCACTCATGACCCGACCATTTGGAAAGACCCATGGATCTTCTCGCCTGAGCGGTTTATGGAACAAGAATTCTCAATAATGGGCTCCGATCTACGATTGGCTCCGTTCGGATCAGGTAGAAGGAATTGCCCCGGAAGAGCACTGGGTTTAGCCACGGCTCAGTTATGGCTAGCCAGACTTCTCCAGCGCTTCAGATGGGTTCCGGTTCGGGGTCCGGGTTCAAAAGTAGATCTCTCGGAATGCTTGAGACTTTCTCTTGAAATGAAGAAACCTCTCTACTGCAGTGTGGTTAGCAGGTAAACATCATCTTAGCAGACAAGAAATGGTAAAATTTGAGTGTAATCTGTATAAATACCTCGCAGTTAATGTGTTCGTCAAGCTGTGTCTGTTATCCTATCTACAAATGTAACTTCAATTGTACTTTAATCTTCACTAAACAAGGTTAAATCTTTCATAATAACTCTACTAAGTCGGAATCTAACTGTCCAGTGAAAGAAGAGACTGTAAAAGAATTCTGCTGTAGACAATAACTTTATGGCGATGCCTTTAAGCCAGCGAGTCAATTACGAAGGTCATCCTTTTTCACTAAGCCCTTCGTTTGGATAGTAAATTGATATCTGGATAGTAAACTTTCACTGAAGAGAGAAATTAAACAAACCCACAGATGAAATTTCTGATACTGCAAATGAACCAAGGTTTAGAAAGAAACCTAAATCCGTTGAGAGAGTTAATCCATTTCCTCTCCCAATGCTGAACTTCAGGGAGGAAATGAAATAACTAGGCTTTGACAGAAGAAGACGAAGATGGGAACAATATGGTCAGAACACCTGGCGTATGGAGTGAGAGGGATAGATTTAGCATTGGCAAATAGATTACACATTCTCCATATTAAGTTCAAGGGTGTTGCTTGGGGGTGGAATTGCTTTGGTTCAGTTTTTTAAAATTGTGAACAAAAATCGAACCGAGTCAACAGCAAAACCGATCAAAAACCAAATTTCACAATTTTTCATTTTTTTCGGTTCAGTTTGAGCTCCATTTGGTTTTATATTTTCAGTTTTAAACCCAATTTGGGCCTCAGTTTTCACTCTATCCCAGCTCGGTTTTCAACTGGTTATCTCCAAAATTCTACATTTCTCCCGAGAGGTGGAACTTGGTTGGGTTCAAACCGAGTAAATCAAACCAAACAAAATGTTTAGCTGCGGTTTAGTCTGAAAAACCGACTTCCAAACCAAACAAAAAATAATCAAAATTTATTGTTCAGTTCTTGGTTCTTATTATGAAAAATAGGTAAAAATCAATACTAATTTCAATATTAATATGTTACAAAAAAATCAAACCACATCCCTAATTTTCATTTTGCATTTTCGTTTCACGGTTTAGGGCTCCTTTGTCTTCTCACACCAGCATTGCACGCTCCCTTGTTATATAACAGAATAGATACTTCTCTCACACTCTCGTCTCTCGCTCGATGAGACGCTTTCTCATCTCTCTCTTGCACTCTTGTGCGTCACTTGCACAGTGCCGTTTCCACCTCTTGGGGCATTGTCATAGACTTTTCAAGATTGAATCTTCATGAATCGAGTCTTCACTTAACTTTTCAGCGATGAGCGTCTTCATACTTCACTTGATTGTCTTCAACCTCAATAAACATTGAGGTGGCTAGAGTTACAACCTTAGGACAGGCCAGAACAAAAATGTCAGGTCAGGCAAAACTGAATCACCAAGACCAAGATTAGATTTGATAACGGAAGTTTTAAAAATATTTACAGTCAAGTTTATATAACGAAATGTCAAGCAAATAGTATAATAAAGATAAATGTTTAAACATCACTACATGAAAGTAAAGGAAATCCAATTCATCAATTACTGTTACAAACCCAAATCAAATATTAAGTTCTTACTAAAGAAAATATAAATAAAGCCCAACATAAAATAAATAGCTCACATCCTCCGATCTTCATCAAGCTAGCCACTCTTTTCTTTGCCAAGAAT